>QEPC01002036.1:430546-477384 GCA_003113815.1 Sphenodon punctatus
GGATGCGAAGTCTCAGGTGCGTGTGCTTGGCTTGGTTACAATCAGGTTGGTTGCAGCAGTCTGCAGAGGAGGGCAGACAGTAAGTATATGGAGAACGACTAGCAGGCATTGGGAAAGGCAGCGAGGAAAAAGTGGGTCTTGAGGAGGGATTTGAAGGAGCAGAGGGAGGGGGCAAGGCTGATGTGGGTAGGGAGTGAGTTCCAGGCATGAGGGGCAGCGAGGGAGAAGGGTCGAAGGCAGTTAGGTGAGCAGGAGAAATGAGGGAGAGTGAGGGAGGGGACAGAGGAAGAGCAGAGAGCATATGCAGGAGTGTGTAGGGAGATTAGGTCTGAGAGGTAAGGGGAGTTTGGTTGTGGAGTGTTTTGAAAGTGAATACCAGGAGTTTAAATAGGATACGTTCAGGAAGGGGAATCCAGTGAAGAGAGAAGAGGAGAGGCTGCAGAGAGAAGAGGAGATGGCTGAAGATGGCACACTACTAGGCACTTTAACAAAAGGCACACAAATTTTGCCTGCAAAACGTTCAAATTGTATGGGCGTTGGATGGCTCAAATGGCAGTGTCATACAAAAACTGGGCTCTGGGCTTTGCATCCAGTACTCTAAGTGCTGGACCAAAAAAAAAAATGCCTTCCTTCTTATAAAAGAAGCGCAATAAGGCTGATATACAGCCACTGGCCCGGGTGGAAACTAAATTAAAATGGTGGCTCCACTTAAGGGATGCTTGAAAAAGTAAACCTAGATATTTATAGGAATGAACCTGAGCAATAGGGATCCCATTAATAGACCATCTAGAGACTTTTTTCGTCATCCCAAAGGCCATAAACGTGGTCTTAAAATTGTTAATATGAAAGTTATTCAGCTCACAATATTTAGCTAATGTGCTGAACTGCCTCAGCAATCCCACTCTAGTTTAGGAGAGAATAGCAGCAGCATCTACATATAATAAACAGCCGACCAGGTGGGTTCCTAGTTTGGGGGAGGAAAAAAGAGGGGCATGACAAATAGGGCACCAGATCGTTAATAAAAAAATTAAACAATCTAGGTGCCAGTACGCAACCCTGGCGAACACCCCAAAAAAACCCATACGTTTAGACAAGGAGCCTAACCGGTCCACTTGGACACCTAAGGTCGTATTAGGATGTAAAGCTTTTATCAATTCAAACAGTCACCTTTCAATTGAGGAATTACCCAGCTTGTCCCAAAGTAGTTTTCTGTCTATTGAATCAAAAGCGTCTGACTGGCATTGGTGGAGCAGTGGCAGAGGTCTGGCCAGGCACCCCTTCTTGGCCAGGAATTGCAGGCTGCCTGGCATGGGTGGAGCAGGGGCACCCCCGCTCAGTTGGGTGTTGCAGGCTTGGGTCATACTCTACCAAACTCAAGAAGCTCTACTGCAAAGTGGTCAAGCCTTGCCCAGTGGTGAATCTTGTGTTCACCCAGCCTCTGCCGAAACCCCTCCCGCCTATCCACCCCATCTGCTGTGTCCACCTGCTGCCTGCTTCCCGGGAGAATGTCAGTGGGTGCTTGCCCCTGCCCGCAGAGGGACCCCTGCCGGGTGTTAGCACGAACCCAACTTGAGCAGGCTTGAAGCAGCTGGGAGTGGGAGGAGCCTCCCTGCCGGAGACCATAAGACCTGCTGCGCTGCCCGGCGGCATTAAACCCCTCCCGCTTATCCACCCCATCTGCTGTGTCCACCTGTTGCCTGCTTCCCGGGAGAACGTCAGTGGGTGCTTGCCCCTGCCCACAGAGGAACCACCACCGGGTGTTGCACTAGCCCAACTTGAGTGGGCTTGAAGCAGCTGGGAGTGGGAAGAGCCTCCTTGCCAGAGACCATAAGACCTGCTGCGCTGCCCGGTGGCACCGGAGGCGCACGCTGGGGCAGCGTGCCTAAGGGCTGTGCGCGCAAGGGCGCACCCTTGTGCTCACAGCCTTAGGCATGGGTCGGGTGGGGGTTGGGGAATTGTGGGATTTTGGTTGAGGTTTGGAGGGTGGGTCGGTGCTGTCTTTGGCGCTGGTTCAAAATTCCCTTGAGCCACCCCCTTTATTTCTCCATAGAGTGCGTATTGTGTACCATGTCCAGGAAGGCCAAGAAGGTGGGAGTAACAACCAGGGCCCGGGTCAGGCAACGTCAGCTTATGGACTGTTTTGCCATGGCAGTTGTGGCTCCCAGGCCCAGATGGGGAGGTCATCCGCAAATTTCTATATGCTCTCCTTCAGAGGGCTCCGACATAGGTCGGGACTCCTTGGGCGCTTGTATGGGCACCCCCCTCCTCCCCTGTTGCAGGGTTCACAGGTCCCAGGGGAAGGAATTCCCTGCATGGGGCCAGAGTTGTCCATTCCATCTATACCGGCATCGTCTGACTCTTCGCTACTGATGTGTGCCCAGACTTTTAGGCAACTGGGGGAAAGATGGTCAGCTTTGGCAGCCAAATCCCGGGAGTCCTCTTACTCTTCTGAGGGCTCTCAGGTCCCAGGTAGCAAGGACAGAATCTGGTCCCTTCAAGGCCAGATCGAGGAGTTAGAGGCCAAGCTATCAGTTACCCAGGTATTGGAAGGGGATAATCCCATGGTATACTCACGGACACCTGGACAAGGGGAACAGGAGTTGCCCATTGCTCCTGCCATGCCCTCACCTAATTCTTTGGGCCAGGTTGGGGAATTTGGGAGGGTCCCGAAGTCATATAATAGACTCAATACAGGATTGAGGAGACCTACAGAGATGCCCCCTCCAATTATTCCAAGTGCGACTGTTATGGGAATTCAAGATGATTATGCCTCTTGCCCTCAGCAGTCAGAGGGGATGGAGTCCCTACCTAGGGGATGTCCAGGGCTGGGGGAATCTTCCAACATCCTTACAGACCTTAGAATTAATTTAAAAACCGCTACCCATGGAACTCAGGGGACTCAGGCCCAGGCCCATGCTTGCCCTTCCCAGGTAGAAACAATTATGGCAAGAATTGAGGAGCTAGACATTCAACTCCAGGCCATTCACAAGCAGATGATCAAAATCTGGGACTCTGTAAATGATTCTAGAGGGAGTAAGATTGGCCCGGGTTACCAGAAAGTAGACTGGGCAAGCCAAACAATTTCTCTGCAGGCCTCAACCTACCCCAAGCTTCCAAACTTGAGGACTATTGATGCCTGGGAGCTTGCACTAATTAACAATGCCCTGATCTTTACAGTCCATCCCTTGCCATCTGGTACATTCCCTTTGTGGGACTCAAAATTTTGGATTGCCCATCATATTTCTTGTATTTTGGGTTGTTCTTTCGTGCCTTCACACATAATTCATTTTTTTTATTTGCCAGCAATGCTTTACAGATAGTTATTTATTTTCGCTCATCCGTGATAGTGGAAAGGCTTTTGTTTAATGTTTCTTCTTTTAGTAATTGGGGTGTTTATATGGCCAATATTTATACTAAAGAGAGACTAGTCCATTGTTGCCACAGGTTTTGTCGCACTCCTCAGCTCCCTGTGAAGGTAGCCCTAACTTGAATCAGCTACCTAGGAGGAAATCAGATATTTTATCTGATATTTCCAATCTAGGCAGTCCAAAAGATCTGGCACAGAACGAAGTTTCTGCAGCTATATCTCTATCCTGTGGGACTATCCCAACTGTTTGCTCGTCTTTACCCAAGCCGGCTCATCCTTCCTTTAGAAGCATTGGCATGCCCCCTCTTTTGGAGGCAGTTTCCCAGGCCCCGTTTGGACCTCAAGTTGCAACTTTTTCCTTAGCTCAGGTTTCCTCAGTATGTTCATCCTCCAAAGTTCCTGTGTCTGTTTTGCAGACACCCCAGCTCCAATGCCCCCTTGTCCTTAGTCCTGGTCTGGCTAAATATGGCTCTGCCACTAAAAAGTCAGGATTTCTATCTAGGGGGGCCTCAATTGTTGATGAGCTTATGGCCATGGATGGTATATGTAGATCCACTGTTCAAGGCCCTACGGGCGGTTACTAATTGATCTTTTTATTGTTGTTTGCAGAATTTTAGATTAATATGGTTGGTCATTTTTAGGTTTAACTTTCCTTATATAGAACCATAGATTCTATTGTTAAGGTCTTAGTAGATTTTTTTCAGGGTTTGTATACTGATGTGTAGTTATGTCATTTATGTTGTATGGCTAAGCAATGGCCTATGGCTAAGCTGGAATAAATTTATCTATCTACCCAGCCTCTGCCCACTGGTGCACTCATCTGAGTTATGGCCCTCTACAAGACTGAGGAGAAAATGGCTGACGTGCAGTACCAGCAGCAGCAGCAGACACTGGATTGCCAGGGCATAGTATTTGTGGCTGGCAGCCCTGCTCGGCCGGGTGTTGAAGTCTGGCTGGCATGGGTGGAGTAGCGGCAGAGGCCCGACTAAGGCTCAGTGGCTGGAATCCCTGCTTGGCCGAGCATTGCAGACTGGCTGGCAAGGATGTGGGACATTTTCAGACAATGAGCTGCTGTACTGACACAGCCCTCCCTTCCAGAACCCTGACGGTGAATCCTGGGGATGGAGTGGCTGGCACCCCTGCTTGGCCCGGCATTGCAGGCTTCCAGGCATCGGTGGAGCAGCAGCAGAGGCCCGCCCAGGACTTGGTGTCTGGCACCTCTGCTTGACAGGGCGTTGCAGGCTGCATACTACTCTCTGGATCTGAACAAACTATTCTGCCAATTGGTCAAGCCTTGCCCAGTGCTGAATCACATGGCCACCCAGTAGCAGCAGACATTGGATTGCCGGGGCACAGTTCCCATGGCACAGCAGAGGCAGGAGCAGCAGACATTGGGTTGCTGGGGTACAGAACCCAAGGCACAGACAGCAGAGGTGGCATTGGCAGCAGCAGCAGATATTGAATTGCTCTGGCAGAGATCCTGTGGCACAGACAGCAGAGGCGGCATTGGCAGCAGCAGCAAACATTGGATTGCCAGGGCACACAGACAGCAGAGGCGGCATTGTCAGCAGAAGCAGCAGCAGCAGACATTGGCTTGACCGGGCACAGAACCCGTGGAACTTCAGAGATGGCAGCAGCAGGATTTGCCTGTGCGCAGCACCCATGGAGCTAGGATGGTAGGATTTTCAAGGGAAGAGTTCCCATATAACAGCAGACAGCAGCAGCAGCAGGATTGCATGGGCACATTTGGATTTGCCAGGGCAGAGCACCCATGGACCAGCAGACAGCAGCAGTGGGATTAACTGTCCAGTGGGGCACATCACCCAGGGTTGTCAGGGTAGGCAAACAAGCACCTTGGCATGAGAGGTAGTCAGGCTGGGGCAGGTCTTCAGCTTTGACCACAGGGCAGGCAGACAGGCAGCGTGGCATGAGCAGAAGGCAGACTGAGGAAGGCTTTGATCTAGGTCACCTGGGTGGGTGGGCAGACAGACAGCGTGGCATGAGCAGAAGGCAGACTGAGGCAGGCTTTGATCTAGGTCACCTGGGCGGGCGGGCAGACAGGCAGCGTGGCAT
This sequence comes from Sphenodon punctatus, assembly GCA_003113815.1. NCBI lineage: Eukaryota > Metazoa > Chordata > Lepidosauria > Sphenodontia > Sphenodontidae > Sphenodon > Sphenodon punctatus. Next base: position 435,987 of record QEPC01002036.1, read on the forward strand.
GAGTAGAAAGCAGGCAGACTGAGGCAGGGTTCAAGCTTGGCAACCTGGGCGGGCAGACAGGCAGTGTGGCATGAGCAGAAGGCAGGCAGACTGAGGCAGACTTTGAGCTTGGCAACCAGGGCGGGCAGACAGGCAGCGTGGCATGAGAGACAGTAGGGAAGGCAATATGGGACCTTGGCAGGGCACTCAGATAGGCTGACAAAGACTGTGCAGCGCACACGAGAGAAACACAGTCACATAGGCGGGCTGAGGTTGTCTAGCTAGAGGCCGACTGGCAGGCTTACAATTTCCCAATGCCACCCTGCATCATGAGGTCAGTCAGATAGGCCAGTCGAGGCCATCTAGTATGAGAGAGAGAGGCAGGGCAGGCACCGGGAATTGGAAGGATGGGACAGCACCTCAGCTCAGCAGCAGAAGCAGCAGCAGCAGCAGCAGCAGCCCAGATTGAGGAGGAGCCCTGTCCCAAGACTGCCCCTGGCCTGGGATGGCGTGTGCCACTACACCATCAATGCATGTTCAGGGGCAGCTCGGAAATTCCCAGCAGAGGAAGGTTGTCCTTTATAAAAAGCAACTGCTCCACCAACTTGGCCCTGAGTCTCAGGTGGTGCAGCGAGCAAATGTCCCCCACCATGGAGAACACCTGCTCTCTGGGGACACCGGTTGGTAGGCAGGACAAGAGACCCTTGGCCACTTTGGACAGGGCCGGCCACACATTGGTCTTGCTGGCCCAGTAGGCCAAGGGATTGTTGTTGGGTTCTATACACGGCTCCTGCTCTAGGTAGGTCTCCACTGCTGCTGAGGTGTTGTCATACTCCCTCAGGTAACTCTGCCTGGGCACTACCCACACCACTGCCCTCAGCCACGCTGCTTGCCCTACTGTGCAAGAGCCCATGCTCCCCAGAGTGGCCTGTAGATAGGAGCTGCTGGTGCTGGCAATAGGGGTGCTGCTGCTGCTCAATCTGCTGCTGGTGCTGCTACTGCTAGGGCTGGGGGCAGGGATAGACCCCGCCGGCTGAAAGGGGTGGCTGGTCCCACCATCCCCAGGGGCATCCTGCTGCTGCTGCCACTCACTCTCCAGAGCCCGTTCTGCCTGCCAGACCTTCTCCATCAGCTCACCCTTCCAGTGCCCATAGAGCATTGTCTGGCTTGCCACGCTGCCCTTGACTCTGGGGTCCAGCATGGTTGCCAACATGTATTCCGGCCGTTGCAGGAGCTCATTGAAACGTGCCTTCAACTGCCTCACCAGGGCAACCGTCTCATCTGTCAGCTTCCTGCCCTGAGGGCCACAATTCCTCCCCTGGAGAATCTCTTCCAGCATCTTGAGGAGACTCTGCACCAGAGGGGTCACCTGGCTGATGGTGGCCGTGGACGGCCTGATGGTCTCTGTCACAGCCGGGAATGGGCTCAAAACAAAGACCATGTGTGCCAGGATCTCCCATTCCACCTCATTGTACCCTGGAGGTGCCCCTCTGTCCGTCACCAGTTGCACCTGATGCAAGGCAGCTTTCTGCTCAAGAAGCCACTCGAGCATCAGGAACGTGGAATTCTACCATGTGGACACATTTGCAACAGCTGGTGCACTGGGGAGGCTTGCTCGGCGTGCTTTGCCCAGAGGAGGTCACTGCCCTTGACGCTCCAGTTAAAGAAACCAGCCAGCTTCCTCCCGCGCTCGATCAGGGAGCTAAGGGTGCCTGCCCCAATCCCCTTCTCCCCCAAGTCCAGAGCATCGCTGACCACCAGGTGAAGGGTGCGTGTGGTGCAAGGGATGCTGGTGAAGCCCCCCTCGCGGACTGCCCTCAATATGTTGGCCGCGTTATCGGTCACCATGCACCTCTTGGTGAAGGGTGCACCAGGCGTGACCCACTCCCTCACCATAGTGGTCAGGGCTGCCTCAACATTCTGGGACATGTGGACATTCATTACTTCCGCTTGAAGCAGGGCCCACCTATACCCTGCTTCGGAACCCCTCCTGCAACTGACAAATGCTGTCTCCGGGTCCTGCCACCAGTGCACTGTCACTGCCAGGTAGGTATGCCAGGTAGGGATGGCAAACAATTACCCTCTGGTGAAATATGTTCATTTATTTTATTTATGTTTTAAGGAGTATTTTACCCTGTTTTTGTTATAATATTGTACACTCATTTTGTAATGGCCAAAGGCTAAACAAATAAACTTTTGAATTGAATTAAAGTCCAATACAAGGCTGGCACCACCTGCCTACTCAGGGTGGTGCATGAGGGCAGCTTTAACTGGGGTACCAGGAAGCCAATCAGGCACCTGAACCCCGTTTCCGTGACCATTGAGAAGGGCTGCCCATCCAGTGCTATCATTTCCCCCAACATGCACATGGTTTTCAGTTGAAAGCCCCGCCACCCTCCACATCCTGCAGCTGCCGATGGACTTGACAGCTGCCCTCACCCCAGCTCCTCCATGGTGGACTGATGCTGAAGCTGATGCTGCTCCTCCCTAGCAACGATACCACCCCTGCTGCTAGAAGCAGCTGTTCAAGAAGGACGCTTGCCTACCTATGAAGGCAGATGATTGGCCACTGCAGTCGGGAACCTGTTGGTGTCCACTGCCCCTGCCTGCCAACTTAGCAGTACAGTGCTGTGGCATCCCCTCAGGTGCATTGCCATGGCAGTTGTTCCAAGGTTGGTGAGCACCTGCCCACGCTTCACCACATTCTGGCACAAAGTGCACTTCACCTCCCTGGGATCATCCACCCGCACCAACTTAAAATGCGCCCATATGGAGGATTTTTTCCCCCTCCAGCCTTCTGGCTCGCACCTGGTGGCGCACCGCTGCCAGTGCTGTTGGGAGGGGCAGAACATGGTGGTGACACAGCTCTCAGAGGGACAGCCATTGCCTCAGTTCCAGACATCTCCTCTGTGGGACAAGTGTCTGCCTCACTATCACCAATCACAGTGGTGTCCCACGAAGGGGAGTACTGAGACCCTGAGGTTGACCAACTGCCCACCATGCTGATGCCACTCTCCCTGTGCCCCCTAAAGCTGCTGCTGCTGCTACTGCTGCTCCTCTCTCTGGTGTCATTGCCTGGGGATTGGGCCCTGCCTCTAGCAGCCGGGGTGGGATCCACCAGCCCTGAACTGCTGGGGATCACCTCAAAAATGGGGAATGATGGTGGCCCATGGTGAACTTTGGACCCTTTCCCTGAAGCACCTGCACCTACTCCTGCAGTCGCAGCAGAGACAGCCACAACCTCCTGGACTGCAGGCCTCCAGTGCCCTGCGTGGCAGTGGAGGACGCTGGCAGGAGGCTGCACAGAACCACCCTCCTAGTGCCATGGCTGGGAGCCTCAGAAGCCTGACTGCCAAAATCATGTCTGTGGAGTTTGGGGCATGGTGTTGGGCTTGGGCGGATGCCTGTTGCCACTCCGCTGACACAGCCCCTACCACTTCTGCCACGTGCCCCATTGCCCGCCTTATGGGCAGCAGACCTGCCTCTCCTGCTTCCCTTCTCAATGTCTTCCAAACCAAATAATGCACTTGGAATTTATATATATATATATATATATATATATATATATATATATATATATATATAATTTATTCAAATTTGCAATCTAATATTATATTATTATATTAATATACTATTAATATACTATTATATTATACTATTAATATACTATTAATATATAAATGATAATTAATATATTAATGATTAATAATTATTAATATTAATCATTAATATATTAATTAGTATACTATTAATAATAGTATATTATAATATACTATTAATATACTATTATATTCATATACTAATATATTATTTAGAATAGCTAATAGCAGTTAGAGCTAGTGTGTATATATATACACACTAGCTCTAACTGCTATTAGCTATTCTAAAATCTATGGAACTAAATGGAATATTATATCTACAAAGGCCTAGTCCTACAAACACACTAAAAATATTAAAACTGAATCACTACACACTATCTCTATCTATCTTTATAACTAAACTAACTCCTAGATCTATCTATCTATCTATCTATCTATCTATCTATCCACAGGAATGTGTGTGTGGGAGGGGAGGGGGTGGGCACAGACAGCTTACAATAAACAACACAACACAAAACTGAATTGAAACCTAAATCAATCTAATCCTACTCTAAATAAATCCAAAAACATGGGAAGGGAATCAGGGATGGAATATATAGTGGGAGGAGGGAAGGGTTCAATGGAGGGGAGGGAGAAAGAACACAGGGAGGTGTACAAAATAAAAATAACACCTAAATCTATCTAATCTAATCTAAATAAATGAAACTATGGAGGTAAATGTGTGGGAATGGGTGAAATAGGAGGAGGATGGCAATGGATTAGGAACACAAAATGCTGGGAGAGAGAGACTTCTGAAAACTCCTGCTGACAGGATCAGTGGTTAGCTCAGAAGGAATTGGAAGTGGGGAGGGCAACGCCTTTTGTTACCTGCTGCGTCCGCCTTACCATAAGCCCCATTGGCTCTGTGCAGCCTAGGCCCATGCCAATCACAGACTGCAAAGCCAGTGGTCTGAGGAAAGATGGATGGTGATTGGGCAGGCTGGCTGCTAGTGCAAGCCTCTCCACCCCTGGTGCTAGGAAGTCTACTTCTCAGCTGCCCCCCCTCCCTGGGCCTTCCAATCACAGTTTTCCAACCCAAATGCTGCCGAACTCACCCGAACGCGCACTTCTCTGTTCGGTTTGGCCGTTCAGTTCAGCCATCAGAATGGGCCGAGTTTGGGCTGAACACCGAATGCCCAAACCGCGTTCACACATCCTTAGTGCTTTATCCCTAGCCCTACTTAAGGGGTTTGTCTGGTGTCAAGACCTTATCCTTCCCCTGTCCCCTGCTCCCCGCCTCAGCCCCTTCACAGGTGACACAACATGAGATTCCTCCTTCCCTTCCTGAGATTCTGTGGTGTCTTGAGCACAGTAACAGTGAGTGGCACTTACCTTGTGTCCCTGTGAGACCATTTGCCTTCTCTGTTCCCTATGATGATCTGGGTTACCTTCTAAATATAAAGGAACACCCCACTAAGATCCTGAGGGACCCTTTTAGAGAATAGGAGCATCATCCATACTAAATTTTGTTTATTTTACTTTTATTTATAAACATTTATACCCTGCCCATTCCTGCACACAATGGCAGCTCGGGGCGGCTGACAACAGTAATAAAATTAACACATTAATTTAAAATAACTTTTGTTAAAATTCATAAAATTAATAAAATACATTAAATACATTTTAAAAGGGCAGAACTAAACCCCTCCCCCCAACCCCCTCTACATCTCCCTCCCAAAAGGCCTGGTGAAACAGCCAGGTTTTACATTGTCATCGGAAAGAAGGAAGGTCCGGGGCTAGGTGGGCCTCCAATGGGAGGGAATTCCACAACCTAGGAGCATCCACCAATTACGCCCTCCCCATCTTTGTCACCCGGGAAACCCGGGGGACTTTGATTCGGGCATCCCCGGCTGACCGTAGGGGCCGCACCATGGTCCGGGGCATGAGGCAGTCCCACAGGTATGCAGGGCCTAGGCTGTTTAGGACTTTATAGGTCAACACCAACACCTTGAATTGGGCCTGGAAGACAATAGTGCAGAGACTGGAGCACTGGTGTAATGTGCTCATGATGGCCCGTCCCTGTAAGGTGACGGGCCACCACATTCTGCACCAGCTGCAGCTTCCGGACCGTCACCAAAGTTAGCCCCACGTAGACTGCATTACAGTAGTCTTATCTAGAGGTGATGAAGGATGAATGACGGTTCCTCCACCTGAGAGTCTAGGTGGAGCTGTGGGTCGAGGAGCATCCCCAAACTATGGACCTGAGTGTCTGGGGGGGTGGGAAGATCCCCTCAATGATGGGCCATGACCCTCCCAGCCCTACCCACTAGCATCATCTCTGTCTTGTCAGGATTCAGCATCAGACGACTTGCCCTCATCCATTCCCCCACAGCTGTCAGACACTTGGTAATCACTGAGACTGCCGGGTCTGGGTCTGCTGAAAAAGAGAGGTAAAGCTGTGTATCATCGGCATACTGATGACATCATATGTTGAACCATCTCCCGACCTCACCCAAAGGCTGCATACACACGTTGAACAGGAGGGGGGACAGAATAGAACCCTGTGGGACTCCATACATGAGGTCCCAGAGAGATGACGAACATTCCCCAAGCACCACCCACTGAGTTCTTCTGGCCAGGAAAGAGAAGAACCAATCAAGAACAATTCTGCCCACCCCTGCTCGGTCCCGCAGGCAAGCCACCAACATCTCATGGTTAACGGTATCAAATGCTGCCGACAGATCTAGCAGAATCAAAAGAGATGATCTGCCACAATCCAACTCACGGCGCAGGTCATTGACCAAAGTCACAAGTGCAGTCTCCATGCCAAACCCAGGACAAAAGTCATACTGCGAGGGATCAAGAAAACGGATCCAATCCAGATGTCCCTGTAGCTGCTGAGCCACCACCTAATCAATAACCTTCCCTAAAAAGGGAATGTTAGAGACTGGTCAATAGCTGGCAGGGGAGTCAATGTCAAGCGATGGTTTCTTGAGCAGAGGCGACACCACCACCTCCTTGAGGCGGTCCGGCACTCTGCCTTCCCTAAGGTCAGAGCCCTGCTAGCAAGGGGTTTCTGGGCTTTGCGTTTGTCATGCCATCTCCCTTACTGCGATCCCTCCCCCTACCTAACATAAGGAAAGGTAAGGTATAACACTGAGGGCTGGGGAAGATTTTTAGTGCAAGCAGCACCAGAGTTTTGTAAATGCAATCTGACACAGCAAGAGCTAACACAGAGCAAGAGTCAAACAGCCTGGCCCTTCAACATAAAGGGTTGCAGTGCCCTCCCCAGAGCCCCCATGATTGGTTCTTTGAGGCAGGAGGCATTAATAAATTACAGGGTGCCATGCAACTGCCTGGGACCTGCTTGTGCTGCTCATTGACTAGCAATTACATCCATCAGGTCCTTCCTCTCCCATCACAGGCCTAGTTCAAGAGTTCAACACTGTTTCTGGCTCTGAGATGTCTGCTCCCTCCTCCCCTCACAACATTTCCCTCCAAAAAAACACCTGCCAGGCAATAAAGAAATTAAAAAAAACCTTGGTTATCGTTATTTATTTCATTATTATTTATCTTCCTTATTGTTATTGTGATAACAATAATGAAAACGAAGAATTTCATTATTGTTATTAATATAAGGAAAATGAAGTGCACACTCCTAAGCCCCAGTTTAGCCTCTCTGTTGAAAAGCACCCTGCCAGATGTGCAAGGGGAGCAGGCTATGCTTTTTCCAGGGCAGTTGTGTTGTGGAACATCCCAGAGTGGGCCAGCCAAACCTGGGGCACTGACTGAAAGTGGAGCTGATGGGTGAACACATGCTGCAGCTCCACACCTGGAGGGCTATTGCCCCCTGACAACAACATAGAATTGAGATTGTCAGCCTTGAACATCACGTGATTGCCTGAAACTCTATGGTGGTGGTGGGGACTGTACAGATGGACCACAGGATGAGGGAACCTTCTGGGTCCATTTAAAACCAATGGGGTGTGTGTGTGTGTGTGTGTGTGTGTGTGTGCACTCCTGGAGAAGCTCCAGAGACAGGCTGCCTCTTAGGGTGGCCAGATATGCAAAATTTTAGAGGACACTTATGAGAAATACAGGTTGCAGGGTTGCGCTGGAGCTAACACAGTATTTCTGCTGCATTTCTCATAAGTGTTCTCTAAAATTTTCATATCTGACCACCATACTGCCTCTGTGTCCATCGAAAAAAAGCCTTTGCTTTCTTTTCCCCTATGAGCAGCTCTCCAAATAGCCACATCTCCAAATAGCCACCACCATACTGCCTCTTCCACTGCTCTCCAAATAGCCCTTCCAAACCTCTTGCAGTGACTTTCAGAACTGCAACACAGCACCCTCCAAAATGGATGCAGTCCTAGTCCCAATTCCTCCCCAGCTGTGGCTGAAACTAAAGGAAAAGCAGAAGTTCAGGAAGAGAACAGGGCAAGGCCAGTTGTGGGCAGAAATGAATATAAAAAGAGAGCCCCCTCCCACCAAATAGAATGGTTCTGGTTCCCTGTCAAGCTTAATTCAGCCCTGCTTCCAGGCTGCTAAAATCATTGCAGCTTCCAGAACTAGCATCTCCTAAAGAAGGATTTTGTGCCCACACAGTCATCATCAACTGTTTCAGCACTGATGTTTCACCTTCACCGTTTCACCATCAGCTCTTTAACAAACTTGTTGCAACTTCTGCTATGTCAGCATCATATGCTTCCACATCAGCATTTAGCCATCAGCTGTTACACCATCTGGCATTCCAGTATCAGCACCACAGCATGTTGTTTACAGCATGCACCCTCTAACCTCTTCTCGGGGCAACACTTTACTTCATTTAGTCAATCACCTTCCTCTTCCCTCACCAGGAAAAAATGCATTTGCTTTCAAAGGGAAAAATCTATCTGTGAACTTCAGGGTGAATTTTAAAGACCACCTATTTTGCTTTGATTTAGTTTCTTCTGATGCCCAAGATCTCTGCCTCTTTTCCCAAACCCTCCCCTGTAAGTATGAGTTCAAGCTACTGATCTCTGTGTCTCTTTCCAAGGCCCTCCATTGTAAATGTGTGTTCAGGGCTACTAAACTAGGGGCGGATTCAGACGTGTCTTTAAATCACACAGAAGCCTCGGCGGCATAGTGCGATTTAAACGCACGTGTGAATCCCCTCTAAGTGTTAGGCTACTGATCTCTGCCTCCTCCTACTTTCCAAGGTCCTCCATTGTATGTGTTCAGGGCTACTAAACTGTGGGTAAACTGATGGCTCAGTGAGCCACCACACTTAAACCCTGCCCGGGGTGAGAGTCCTCACCCCGGGCAGGGGTTTTCCCTGCCGCTGAACAAACATTCTGGCGGCCAGGGCTGGGGCGGGGAGAGGGTAGGGAATGTGCAGACGTGGGTCCACATTGCTCTTCTCCCTGTGCTCCTCAGTGTGACCCCACCTCCTCCCTGGTGGGTGGGTGCGGTGGCCTCATAGGCCGCTGTGCCTGCCCAGATCTGCTCTGGCCACCAGCCAGGGTTAGATGAAGATGTGATGGCCCACTCTACCACGGTCTAGGGAAGCCTACCCCGGACCATGGCAGGGGTTAACCTGGGATGTTCCCTGAAAGGGAGCACAGGGTACATCCCAGGTTAGCCCTGCCAAGGTCTGGGATTACTTCTGCTCTCACCCGTGGTGAACATCTGGTGGGTGGGAGCAGATGTGGCCGTACTGGATTAAGTGTGGTCACAGGTGGTGGTGTCATGTCTGAACATACCCTGTGGGTTAGGCTACTGATCTCTGCCTCCTACTTTCCAAGTCCCTCCACTGTTAGTGTGTATTCAGAGCTACTAAACTGTGTGTTGCATTACAGGGTGATTTCAGACGTTACGGGCGCCCGGTTCACCACAGTAGATTCCGGGTGGGGGTGAACCGAACAACCACCCCCCATGGTCAAAACAAGCCCCAAACAGATGTGATGGGACCGGGACCATGGCAGGGAATCAGGCCGGCAGATCATGGGCTGGGGCAGTGCAACAGACGTGATGCCGATTCTCGGCTGTGGTCAAAACACCCAGAAGCCACTGGGCAGGGACGGGACACAGACATGGCCGCCTGAGGGCAAACAAAGCCAGAAGGCACAAAAGGGAATGTCCACACAAGGGAAACAGGAAGGGAGGGGGGAGAGGGAGAAGAGCTGGCCAGGTACCGCACACAACAGGCACACAGACAACGGGGGCACAGTGGAACACACAGCACAAGCACACGCCTGGGCACACACACACACACGGAAGGGAAAGGAAGGAAGGGGGGACATGGGTGCACAGTCAACACACAAGGCACACCAGGCATGGGGGGGGGAGCGGAACAGGGAAGAGGGGGGGAAACGGCACAGGGGCAGGGCAGGACACAGGCAATGGCAACCACAACCCCCACAGCAGAACTGTCTGCACGGGCACCCCCACAGCAACACAGGCAGTCCCATAATGGGGGGCCCCAGGAGCTTGGGACCAAGGCACAGCTGGAGCCCACACGACACAGGGAGCAGACCGGGAATGGTCCTGGAGGAACACGCAGATCCCACAGCACAGTGAGGGGGCAATGGAGGGCAGGCAGGAGAGCCGGTGCAGTGCAGCAGGTCCAAAGATGCAGACACACACCCCCGGAGGAAGCTGGGAGGGGCAGTCTGGGGGCCCCAGAATCCTGAGATCACACAGACACCCGGGGGGGGCCTGGGGCCACAGGAGGGAGCGCTGGTGGGTGAGGACAGTCATCTGGACTCAGGTGAGTCTGTCAGGCCATGCAGAGAGCCGGACCCAGGCACTGGGAAAGGCAACCATGAAGGGGGGAACACTGGGTGCAGAGGCAGACGGGGGGCGGAGTGGGCCTGGAGCCACAGGCAGGGACAGCAGCACCCTGGGAAGCAGGCAGCACAGCAAAGACATCAGGGAGGGAGCTGGCAGCGGAACCCGGCCCCTGGGCAGGGGCGGGAGCCCACACGGGGGCAGGCAACTGGGGGCCAGGAGGCACACCAGGACTCACAGCCAGCTGCTGGGGGCCACGATGGGCCCAGGGGCTGGCTGCCCTGCCCAGTGAACCAGGTGGGGCCAATGGATTATGCCCCAGTGGTACGCCAACAAGGACAAGTGGTGGGTGATCAGGTAGTAGGCCTCAAATGGATGCTGCATGGACATCCCCAGCTGCACATCCGAATGGGACCACACGCCCGCCAGCACCGACAGCTCTGCTGCAGTAGGCTCAGACATGCATCAGTCAGCAGCAGGGGGCCATGGAAACTGATCGAGCTCCAACAGCTGGTGATACACTGCCCCACGAGAACGCTGGTGCCCACGGGCCCCATGAACACAGCCAAAGTAGGACATGGCCAAGGCAGGGCCCCCCTCAGCAAGGCAGATAGTGTAGGCGGCCAGACTGCACACAGACAGGGCAGACACGGTCTCAGCCGCAGACTAGGCCACATGCGAGCACCTCATCTCTGGGATGTGCCCATCAGGGAAGGGGACCAGTCCCAGCGTCTTCGCATGCAGCCGGCAATCCCGAGCACTCGCCTCATAGCCAAAGTGAAGCCCAGAGCTCAGGCTTGCATAAGCACCCGACTGGGTGTCCGGGCAGTCCAGGAGTAGCTGCATGGCTGGGGTATGTCACAGGTCACACAGGGACATGGTGTTGCGGAAGGTCCAGCTATGGGGGGCCCCATGGGGGCCAGGAAGTGGGAGTCTGGTGGAAGCACAACAAGCCATGGTCCAGCTAGGCAGGGAGAATAACACCACAGACAGGGGGCCACACATTCCCTCCATGGCCGGGGGGTGGGGTGGGGTGACTCCGAGGGGTTCCAAGGACAAGCCACGGGCCGCAACATTGTATAACAACAGAGCGAGGTGTGGGGTGCAGACCCACCCGGCACAGCTGCAGGAAACAAGCACCCAGACAGGACCGCTAAACAGGGGCTGACCAGCAGGCTGTGAGCTGGGGCCAGAGCCAGCCAGCGGCGATCCACGAGGTGGCTGGGTGCCTTCAATGGTGGAGGGAGACCTTGTGCTGGGCTTCCCTGCTTGATATGCCCATTGAAAGGCAGATATGGGTTGCAGAGTGGGTCCAGGGCTAGTGGGTCAGGGTGCTGGGCCAGTGGGATGAGGCAGCCTGGAGGGCCCACTTTAGGATGGACAGCCTCACCTTGCTCCAGCTCGCTGAGCTCCTCACGTCCTGGCTGGAGTGCCAGCACACCCCCTTGCGGACCCACATCCCCATGGTCCAGCAGGTGGCCATTGGGGTCTGGGCCCTAGCAACACCCGACTCCTGCCGGTCCGTCTCCCAGCACTTCAGGGTTGGCCTGAGCACCATTGCCTGTATCATCCAGGATATCTGTGAGATTGTGGAGGGCATGCTCCTGGACAGAACGATCCAGCTGGTGGACCAGGGGGCCATGATGGCAGGATTCATGGCTGGAGGCTTCCCCAACTGCATGGGCGCCATGGACAGCACCCACATTGAGATCCTCCGCCCCTCCTCAGGGGAGGCCGCAAAGTATGTCAACAGGCACGGGTACCACTCACTGCAGGTGCAGGTGGTTGTGGATCACTGGGGGAAGTTCATAGACATCTCCACAGGCAACTTCCCCTTCTATGCCCAGATGATCCAGGGGGACTTTGCTGACATAGGGATGACCTGGATCAAGGGGATACAGATGCCCCCCTGTATCCTGGGTGACCCAGCCTATCCCCTCACTTGGTGGCTAATGAAGGTATACCCGGTCACCCTCAACCCTGTGGAGGCGCTTTACAATTCCCGCCTGTGTTCCAGCAGGACCAATGTGGAGCGGGCCTTCGGGGCCCTCAAGCAGCGCTGGAGGAGCCTCACAGGCTGGCTGGACTACACTGTGGCGACCTCGGCCCTGGTGATCGAGGCCTGCTGTGTGCTGCACAATGTGTGCGAGACCTAGGGGGAAGCCCTGGAATACCCCAAGTCCATCCGTCCCCTCCGGCCCTGTGCCCCTGTACGTGAACGCTGACAACCCGAGGGAACACAGTTATGCCAAGTGCATCCGAGATGTCCTGGCGAGGCATATCAGTTGGGAGACCGAGATGTGAGTGCTTTCATCACCCAGCCCACCCCCGTGGTGCCCCCAGGGGTTCCCATGGCCAGCCCCTACACGGGAGCCGACCCCAACAACCGCTCCCCCCCCGTGTCAGCCAGGAACAGGCACAGGAGGCAATATTTTGGTTACAACATTTATGTCACCCCCTGTGTACATGTGCACACAACCCCTCTCCCTCCACCCCCTCCGGACCCCACCCCCCCATAGTTCCCCCCCTCAGACTGCCCACCCCCTTCCACCCTGTCCCCCCCTTCCCCCATGTTTCCGGGGATGCCCCCTTGAGCGCCCAGTGTTCGCAACTGAGCTCTGGGAGCTCCCCTCCCCCCCACTGTCCATGTCCCCAGCTGTGTCCTGGGATGCCTCGGGCCAGCGGGGAAGCCAGAGGTTGGGGGGAGGGAGGACCTGGGCCCCTGGGCCCCCCCCCTGAGCGGCTGCACCCTCCGGAGGGCTGGGGGGACTGGGAGGCAGATGCGCGGCCCTGTGGGCACGAAGGTGGCTGGGGCGGTTGGGGAGGGGGTGGGGGCATCGAGGGGCCTGGCATGGGGTCCAGGGCAGGCAGGGTGCCTGGAGGGGTGCTCCCATGTTCAGGAGCAGGAAGGTCCCTATATCGTGTGACCTGTCCATTTCGGTTCGTCTGCGTTCGGTTCGTCTGTTCGGTTTGGTTAGTTCACCGGGTTCGGGTTTGGCCATTCTGTTTGGCTATTCTGTTCGGCTGTTCTGTTCAGCTATTCGGTTCAGCCGTTCAGGAAATGTTATGGGTTTTTTTGTTTTTTATATGTTTTTTTGGTTTTTTATTGGGTTTTATATGGTTTTCTTTTGTTTTTTATTTGTTTTTTTTGTTTTTATATGTTTTTTTTAAATCTAATATTATATCTATCTATCTACACTAAATCTAACTGCTATTAACTATTCTAAATGCTATGAACTAAATGGATTATCTAATAAGTACACAGACCTACTCCTACAAACACTAAAACTAAATCACTAACGCTTTCTCTATCACCAAGCTAGCTCCTACAACTACTATCCCATACCTATCTATCTCTCTATATCTATATCTCTCTATCTCTCTCTATATGGGATGGGGAGGAATCACAAACACAAGGTTTCAGTTTATGGTTTAAGTTTCATTTCAGTACAAAACTGAAATGAAACTTAAAGCAATCTAAACATCCTACTCAACGCCTGCTGTTCAGGAACAGTGACTAGCTCAGAAGGTGTTGGGAAGGGGGGAGGCAGATAATTTGTTTCGTTTCTTGCAAGCCTCTCCACCCCTGGTGCCGGGAAGTCTGCTCCTCAGTGACTGACTGCACCTCCCTGTCATGTTTGACCTTCCAGTGGACCTTTTTTTGCCACCCGAACTAACCCGAATGTGATCCGAACTGACCGAACAGTTAGGCCATTTTGCCATTCGGTGTTCAGTTTGTTCGGTATGTTCATGTTCGGGTTTGGGTTTGAGTTCGGTCATCCAAACAGGCCGAGTTTGGGTCGAACTCCGAACTTCCGAACCGCATTTGCCCATCCCTAGCTGCCACCCACTGGGAGTGCATGCTGCTTGGGACAGGGCCCATTCCCATGGGATCCATGTCCTTCTTGAAGGGGTAGGGCGAGGGAAGCCCCAGTAATCCTGGAACCACGTCTGCCCCTGTTCTGTGCCTTAGGAAGCAGAGGCGATCCAGATTCCAGAACAACAGAGAATGACATTCTCAGACCCAGGGCCTGCTTGACCTGTCCCAGCTGCAACCCGGAAGCATCTGGGCCCCACAGTGATCAGTCCTTAACCGAGTTCCACAGCCAAGTGTTTTCCCCCTCCCATCCAGATCTGAGAGGCTTGTGCCCTGAGGGTGCTGCTTTATGCAGGGTACCTGGGGATGCACCACAGGGGAGCTGGCCCTAGGGTGAGGGGTGTTTCTCAGGGAAGCCTGGGATATAGCCCACTTACTTGACTGGGGAGGGATGTACGTATGGGTACTGGCCATATCTGAGGGATAGGGGGCTCTGTGGCTGGGAGCCCTGTTCAAGTGCAATATGGCAATCTCCCACCCCTCCAGATTCTCAGCCACTGATGTCACGGGATGCTGAGATTGGAGAGGCTGGGAAAGGGTGTTGGCTTGTAGGCACTGGGGTTGATTCCAATCCCTTTGGTAGCTGCAGCTGCTTTCTAGATAGTCCTTTCCTCCCTCTCTTCCCTGCTCTGATAGTGAATATATCAGTCTCTCTCTATGTACTTTTCTCTTTGTTGCCTCTCCCTTTGCCCATTCTAAAGTGCAAGCCCCTTGGGGCAGGGACCTGTCTCTAATCATAATTGTTCAGTACCAGACACGTTCCTGGCATAATAATAAAAAAATAACAATTAATAATTAATAATAATAATAATAATAATAATAATAATAAATTAAACAATGTTGCTCTATGCTGAAGGGGATTTTCTTTTAGTGATAATCACACTCTGAGTAGTGCTTGATACCTCTAGGATTCTCCACAAATGCTAACCGCTACACATGCTTTTGTCTATAACTTACCAAATTTCTCTCTCGGCAATGGCTCTGCAAGTACATTCAAGCTGATATAATGTTTTACAGCCAATGGATTCTGATTCAATGCTATTAATCATCCCAGCCTTGTAAATTGTAGACGGGTCTCTTGCAAAGTTGGAAGTAACACTTCTAGGCGCAATACTATTAACTGAATCCCTGGTAGCTATAACAGGAATTCATGCTCTACAGCTTAAGAGCTACCTGAAAATATAGCAGTGCCTCAAAGAAGTCAAAGCCGATCTTTGATTTCAGTACATGAGAGGTGTTGCAGTAAACATTTGGCATATGAAATAAAACCAGAAAAGTGGAAGCTTCTGCTGATTTGGGGCAAATTTGACAATGGCCATTTTCACACGGCGCTGCTGGGTGGGGGGATGGGTGTGCACCAGAAGTGGGTGGAGGTGGGTGTGCTTCCTTTCCCATGGGCACACACCCGTCTCACCTCTCCATTTGTTGGCTGATCCCATGGGTGGGTGATGGGTGGAGATGGGTGTGCGCCGGGAGTGCGCATGCACCTCCACCCACTGACTGTGATGTTTGCACAGGCGCACACCGATCCCCCCACCCACCACTGTGCCGTGCGCAAGGATGCCCTCCCACACACCTGGGAGGGGAGGAAGGGGGGGAGGGAGTCCGTGCAAAAATGGCTAGTGTCAATCATGGTTGGGTCCATTTCACTTCTATTTTTTTTGCAAATGCAGAAACAACTTCTATGTTTCCAAACAAATAAGTGTGTAAACATTATCATTAAAGGATAAACATAATAACAGGGTAGAGAATGCTCTCAGCATGGTGCTCATGGGATTTAATTAAATGACTCACTTTGTGCAGCTCAATTCCTGCTAAGTATTTATCCACAGACTTAGCTTCTCACCAGATGATGGACTTCTCCACCTATCTTGCCACCTTTGCCCTTAAAAAAATAGGAGGCAAAGATAACAAAATGGTTACATGATAACCATTGGTGGGATGACCAATGGGGAATGGCCAGATTGTGAAAACTTCCCTGATTAATTTGCTGAAGAGTCATGAATCTAACCACAATAATTAAGTATCATAATTCCACAACAAAAGTACCTAGGATGGAGGGCCAGTGCTACTCTAGAGGCAGCACAAGCAGCCCTAGGGTGGTATGTTGAAGGGGGTGGCAAAAACTGCAGCTTTTGCCACTGCTGTTGGTAAACTCTGCAGCTGGATTGAGGGTGGGAGAGGAGGAAGAGCCGGGAATAGCTGGGGCCACCTAGGGTGGCAAAAATCCATGTGCTCTTCCTGGCAGGATGCCACCACTGCCAAAATGTGTACCTTGAAGCTATGAAATCTTTCCATCCTTCTTACTGAACCACAATATAATTCTGAGGAGGCAACCATTTTGTTTTCAGACTTGCTGTCATAGGGAAGACAAAACATGTTTTGTTCTTTTTCATGGAGACTTTGTTTTTTTTAATTCTGATTGTTCTTTTTAATGGAAGTAAATCTTCGTATACTTAAAATATTAGGGGTGGGAATTCAGATGAAATTCAGATGAAAATTCAGCTGAAAATTCTGATTTGGTTTTAAACTGAACTGAATGAGAATTTGTTCAAATTTTGGCTCATATTGCTCATATTCAGTTTGTATCTGAGAAATACAGGTCTAATTCCATGTCTGCGTTCAACTCTGCTTCCCTTGGACTCCTGCACACCTCCCCCGGACTCCTGCCCACCCTCCTAACAATAGGCTGGGCTGGAAGGCTCCAGGAAGAGGCTTGGGGGAGGCAGGGCTGGGGGCAGAAGGGCTGTGCAGGGGTGGGGAGATGGGGGTAGTCGCTTTAATGCCCCTCTGCCCCCAGTTCTGTGGCAGGCAGGCAGAGATCCTGGGGAGGTGGGAGCCGAGCAGAGGTTCGGGGGAAGTAGAGCTGGGAGTAGGATGGGTTTGGCACACATAAGCTCCTTGGAGCAGTGCCAGTGCTGTTTCAAGGAGATTTGTTAGATCTCCACTGAGGGATATGAACCTTTGGCTTGTATCCCCTGGTGGTTCATAATGATTCTTATCGATATGAATTGTTCAAATTTGGACGCTTCATGCTGATACAAATCAGAGCTGCCCACCCCTAGAAAATATACACTTTCCCTTTATTTATGGAAACAACATAGGAGGACATTGACAGACCTTTGTTATCCCATTTCAACCTGAGGTGTCTCAGTTATAAAACTGGGATTGTCATACCTACCCTCAAAGAAATGTTCTAAAATTTCATTCACTAATGTCTGTCATTTATTTTGAGGCATTTGGGTGAAAAATGCTGTAGAAGCACAAAGTACTATACCTGGCCTGTAGGGATGGGACTCCAGGAGGAATTTTGGTTTCAGTTTTTCAGTTTCGTTTCTTCATTATTTTTGGATCTCATTTTGGTTTCGGTTTCCCCTCATTTTTTTTTGCATTGATGCCCCCATCCCTGTTTTTTTCCTCATTGACTGCAATAGATTGTCTCCCATTGAAGTCAATGAGAAAAACCCTGAAAAAAATAAGTGGAAAAAACCCAAAATGCTGGAGTTGAAATTAAACTGTATTTTTTTGGTTTTACGGTTTTAAAACCAAAATGGCCATTTTCAGGCCATTCCGGTTCTATCCAAAAATCAAAATTTCCACCCCTACCGGCCTGTATGCTGGGATAGAAATGGGGTGTGCATCTGTGTTCTGCCTAAGGTAAAACAGCTGGCCATACAGTACAGGAAGATGAGCTGGCTGTGGATAAGCATTTATCCCTGCAATGACAGACAGCCGTATTCCTAATTAATGACTGGTCAAGTGGTACTCAGTCTGTACTCCCTCATCACACAATCCTCTCCCATTCTCCCCCCACAGCATACAGGCCTGCATTATTTAATAAATTTACTATGGACCAGATTTTCCCTTTGTCTTATTGGGTCAAGCAAGGGAGAAATTTTGGTGGAGAGTAGGGGTGGGACACCGGGGAGAATACTGGATACCGGATTTACCGGCATCGGATCTCCCCGGTGTTGGATTTACCAGTACTGGCATACTGGATTTTTAACATTGGTCTCGTACCCTTTTTTTTACATTGTGACCATTATTTCAATGACGCGCAAGGCAAAAAAACCGGTAATGCAAAAATCTGGTATGCCGGTGCCAGTACCGGTGATTATTGGATTACCGGATTAATTAGATGACCCAATTATCGGGTGTATCGGATTAATCCGATACTGGTATTCCCACCGCTAGTAGAGAGTGCATCACTTCTCCCCATATTCTGCTACCAATGACCAAATGGAAAGGGAGAAACAGAGACTAAGAACCCTTGTCTCTGCCCACTTCCATTCATCCACCCATGCTCAAGAAAGATAGAAGACTGCCCCTTTTCACATAATATAGTAACTGTTTTTCCTCCAGATGAGATGGGTAGCAGGGAAGAAAGTTTGCCTCAGAGAGATATCTGTCAGGGAAAATGCTTGCTAGCAGCTTAAGTGCCAACTCTTGCTCAGGGCTTTTTCTAAAGGCACAATATCGCTCTGTGAGATATGATTAATGTAGATGTTCACCTTTATGTGAAACAATTAGGTCAAAATGGTATGAACTATTAAACCGGAAGAAGGTACTATTAATGATATTTATTGTGTGCTATATTTCTTCTCTGGTTCCCACTGAAAATGTAAAACACAACCAGTGGTTTGTCTCTTCCCAAATCATACATGTAATTTAAGAACGTAGGTCACAGAACCAGCTTTTCTCAAGAGTGAAAGAAGAACACTTCAATTTGAAATTAAAGCTAACAATTACATTTCTTTATTGTCTCTAGTTAAACAGATTTGCTACAGCTGCAGACATATGCACTGAGCGAAAGCAACTGAGTCTGAAAGGTTACCTCCTGAGAGGTGTGAATTTCCCAACAGCAATAAAAATGTTAGCCTCAAAAAGCAAATGCCATGATTTAGAACACTGACAAAAGTTTACTGTTCTTCTGATGGCATTTTCTTTGGTTCTTTTGGATGCTGTTTAAAGACACTGCTTTGGAATTAGGTCCGGAATATAATTTTGAGAAAATAATGAACAAATTAATAGTAATTTAACTCAAACCATGCAAGTTAACTCTTTTCTGTGTTTGTGCAAAGGAAGGAATGAACTTGTTTCCATGGTGATTTCTGCCTTACCTTTTAAGACAAAGGACATTTTAGGAGCTGTAAAATTAAGTCCTCTTCATCCATGTCTTTCTCACACTTACAAAGAACCATTTTCCTGTCTTCAAACTATCCCAGGGGCTCATTGAAACACATTATTTATTTATTTATCCTCAGCTATGTGCCTGACACTGAATGGGCAAGGGGCGGGGCACATAGGGAGGATCAGGAATACATTTATGAAGTTGAAAAGTTGTATCTGCACGTGTTTAGCTTAAAAATGAGGGAGGAGAGGGCTCCTGAAAGATGATACAGTATAAAGAGAAGCATAAATGAGTAATCTATGAGGGTGAGGAGCTAGGAAAAGCCTGACAGAAAAGGTAGGTTATTAGAAGGGATTTGAAGGTCAGGAGAACACAAAGCATATGTGTTCAGGGAGGGAATTTGAGGCATAGGGGGCAGCATAAGAGAAAGGATGAAGATGGGTTAGGGAGCTGGAGACTCTGGGTGTTTTCAGATGTTACGAGATCACGCTCAACCACAGTGAACAATGCTCAATCCCGCGGCGGGGCCAAAGAGCCCTGAACGTCTGTTCGGCGTGCGCCAGATGTTCACCACGCTCAATACCCACATGGGGTCAATTTCAACCACGCTTCCCGGGCTACCCGGTGCAAAATCTCAGGAAGCGTGATCAAAGAGATTCCCACCGGGAAACAACAAACAACCACCTAAGGAGATTTAAAGGGAAATCTGCAGCAGGGAAGCGTGGCAGGATGGAGCGAGGAGGGAGGCGGAAGAGAGTGGTGGGCGAGAGAGAGACGGTGGAGGAGGAGGAGGCAGTGGCAGTGGTGGAGAGCATGGAGAAGGGGGAGCCGGTGGTTGTGCTGATGATGGAGGAGGTGCAGGGACAAGACCCACAGCAGCAGGTGGGACAAGACGCCCTGGGGACATCAGCCGGAATGGGGGTGGAGGAGGCACCCAGGAAATGGGTAAGGGGAAACAAGGGCAGGGGCACCAGGGGGGAGCACGGGGCAAGCCCGGGCTCCTGCCAGGGAGGAGAGGGAAGGGGGCACCCCACGAGGGGCCAGGGCATGCACCAAACCCTAAACCCCCCACCCCCTGCCTCCCGCAGACACGGAAGAGCGCCCGGGTGGACAAGCCCCAGGAGGACACCGGACCAGCTCGGGCAGAGGAGGAGGCAGAGGTGGAGGAGGAGGAGGAAGAGGAGGACAAACCACAGTGGAGAAGAGGGAGGAAGGTGTACCACAGAGGGGGCCAGTGGGGACTCCAGGAGACCCGGGACTTCATAAGGATATGGGGGACCCTGGAGTACCAGCTGGAGCTCACGATCAACCAGCGCAATGAGCATGTCGACCAGGACATAGTGCGGGACGTGGAGGCGGTGGGGCATCAGCGCACAGTGGCACAGTGCTGCTCAAAGGCCAAGGAGCTGAAGATGGGGTACAAGGCCATCTGGGACAACAATAGGTGGTCCGGACATGGAGCCCGGACCGCCCCATTTTACGATGCCCTGGACCGCATCCTGCATATGAAGGGGTCCATAGTTGCCCTATGGCTCATCAGGAGCGCTGTGGTCCAGGGCAGGGAATGGGCCGAGGTACCCCCTCCCCTCGCTGCCCCTGGTAGACATGAGCTCCAGGGCCCCGGACCCGCAGGAGGATCGCCCCGGGCCCCCCGGCACCTGCAGGCCCCCCAGGACAGCAGCCCGGAGAGCACCCACCCCCAGGCTGGTCAGGCGGAGTCCAAGGCCGGCACCCTCATTACCCTCAGCCAGTGGTCCATGGGGGAGCACTCCCACACCAAGGGGACGGCCTTGGAAGGATCTGAGACCGACATTGAGGGTAAGCAGGCAACCTGGAGGGGGGAGGCACCGGGTCCACGGGGGCAGGGGACAAAGGGGGGATGGATGGGCCAGCCCCAGCCTGAGCCCAAGTCCCAGCCCCCCAATACCAAGGCGGGACGGGGCCTAGACCCAGGTCGCCCAACCACACACCCCTACACCCACAACCCCCCCTCCTCACCTGCAGGCCATGGGACACCCCGGGACCAGACCCAGGTGACTGAGCAGGCAGCTGCTGAGGAGACCCACCAGCAGGCACAGGAACCAGGTGAGGCAGGCAGTCCAGTAGGGAGGGAAACCCAGGGTGCAGAGAGGGGTTCCCCGGACAGTCAGAGGAGGTGGGAGGGGCCAGGGTCTGGGGGTGGGGAGGGGCCTGGTGAGCCATACGGGGGCCCATGGGGCCCCTGCCCCATTGCAGCCAGGGGGCAGGGGCCCAGGTCAGAATCGGACTAACCCTCCCATACCCACAGGGCAACCCCGGAAGCCAGCATCCCCAGGGCCTGTGGCCCCATCGCAGTGCATGAGGGAGCACCAGGCACGGGTCCACAGGAGGAGGGAAGACCAGGTGGAGGAGATCATCCGGACCTCGGAGGAACAGGGGGAGAGGATGATAGCAGCCATGGACCAGATGGAGGTGGCCATTGAGCAGTCCCTGGAGTGGGCAGAGGTGAGGGACATGAGGCTCCAGGCCGAGGTGCACCTGGAGTGGAGGCAGGAGCACTGGGAGCACAGCAGGCAGGTGGAGGTGCTTGGGAGACTGGAGCAGGCCATCACAGGCATGGTGCGGGAGCACTCTGTGAAGATGGATAGGTCCCACAATATTGGGACCTCCCTGCTCCTGTACGCCAGCATGATGTGCACCTACATGATGGCAGCCACGCCCCCGGGCACCCTTCCTGCCCAGGGCCCTATTCCAGGCCCCTCAATTCCCCAGCCCCCTGCTCAGATACCCCAGATGGCCCTGTGCCTTCAGGGGCTGTGCATCCACCTCCCGGTGCCCCCATCCTCTGGAAGGTGCAGCGGCCACGGGGGGACCCCGGGTCCCAGGCCCCCCTTCCCCCACCCATAGCCCCCCCTGCTGGACCTGGAGGAGGCCCAGGACACTGCTGGGAACACAGACAGCGGGGGGGAGGGGAGCTCACAGGGATCCATAGCCCACACCAGGCGCTCACGGGGCAGACCCCGGAAATGAGGGGGGATGGGGAGGGAGGGGGAGGGGTGTGTGAGGGGGGCACTAGAGGGGCCAGGGCACTACAGGGGTGGAGGGAGAGGTGGAGGGGTCACATGTACACATGGGTGAAATAAATGTATATGCACAAGTATGCCTCCAGGGCCCGTATGTGGGTGATGGGGGGTCTGCACCCCTGCAGGGGCCACCCCCAGGAACCCCAGGGGGCAGGCCGGGGAGGGGAGCCCCTCACAACCGGACCCCCCAGGCAATATGCCTCACCAGGGCGTCCTGGATGTGCTGGGTATAACAGTACTCCCTGGGGTTCTCAGCATTCACATACAGGGGCATGGGCCCGGGGGCCCGATGGGGCTTGGGGTATTCCAGGGCTGCCCCCTCAGTCTTGCAGATGTTGTGGAGCACACAGCAGGCCCCAATCACCAGGGCGGAGGTCTCCATAGTGTAGTCCAGGAGCCCAGCAAGACTCCTCCAGTGCTGCTTGAGGGCCCCGAAGGCTCGCTCCACCATGGTCCTGCTGGAGCACAGGCGGGTATTGTATAGCACCTCCACAGGGGTCCATGCGACAGGGTAGACATTCATCAACCAGTGGGTGAGGGGGTAGGCAGGGTCTCCCAGGATACAGGGGTGCATCGGTACCCCCTCAATTGAGGTCATCCCTATGTCAGTGAAATCCCCCCGGAACATCCGGGCATAGAAGGGGGAGATAGTCATGATCCAGGCATCATGACTGCGTCCGGAGTTGCCCGTGAAGATGTCTGTGAACCGGCCCTGGTGAGCCACAACTGCCTACAGCTGCAGGGAGTGGTACCTGTGCCGGTTCACATACTCTGCTGCCTCCCCTGTGGAAGGGTGGAGGACCTCAACGTGGGTGCCGTCCATGGCTCCCATGCAGTTGGGGAAGCCTCCGACCGCGAATCCCGCCATCACAGCCTCCTGGTCCACCAGCTGGATTGTTCTGTCCAGGAGCACGCCCTCCACAGCATCGCACACATCCTGGAGGATACAGGCTATGGTGCTGAGCCCTACCCCAAAGTGCTGGTACATAGAGAAGTGGGTGCAGAGAAGGAAGAGTGGGGAGGATGAAAGAGAGGCTTGAGAAAAGTTTAACCCAATTTCAAATCAATATCTAGTAAAAATTTGCATTGTGATCATTTTAAGAAGACACCCAAAAAGTTAATGAAATCCCAAATTTCTATTATAATTACACTGGGCCAATTTGCCCTACTGGTTACCTTTGGTTCTGCCGGTAGGCACTGCAGAAAATTTAACCCAGTAGAGTAAATTCATTCTCCATTAATCTGAACTGTCTTAATTGGATTGGAACCAGCAATGAATTTCATACATTGTGAGCTCTGATCTCTCCCCTCATTAGGATTGTTCCTGAAGAATGTTATTATACCCTATTTCTGAATTCAACTATTGTGTTTCATTATGATTTTCTTTTGATTCTGTTACCATGTGAACAATGAAATACACATAACTTCAGCTCATAATCTTGGAGTGTCAACCGAGGGGTATTCTTTGTTTCTTAACTGAGCGGTATGACTCACAGAATATTTTGGAAGCTTTTTGAAAAGTTTCATGTATGTTTAACTCCCTAATTAATTGGGGAACAACGCAACTAAAGTGTCAGGCACAGGGAAAGTTTGATGTAACTTGAAAGAAATTTGGATTGAATCGGAAACTTTCATGGAAGAAACAATTTTGAAACTTTAAGCTGAGGAAAACTGGCGTAACTCCATTAACTGAATAGGTCATGGACTTCAACACAGCTTCAGCTTATACAACTGAAGAACTGGAGTTATATTTAAGGATTCATATTAAGATCTTGGTATCTTCAGCTCCTGTGGCGGTCAGTGGCTCATGAACTTAAATAACTGTGTGACTGTTGATCTATCTAGTGTATAAATAGCTGAAAGACTGCCACCATCCCTATGTTCCACCATGGCCCTTGAGTTCAGCCAGGGGCTGACCTATGCACCATGTTTTATGTTATTTTAATTTTATTTTATAAAATATTTTTATCTTACCCCTCTTGCCCGCAGGGCAGCTCGGGGCGGCGAACAGCAAATTAAAACAATAAAATAAAAGAAATTTAAAAATTTAAAAATCCCATATGTGGGAGGAAAAAAATTGTTTGTACCACCTACCCATGAAGTTTGTACAACAAGACAAATACAGGCAATCTCAGTAGCTGCTCCACAGTTATGGAAATCGCTTCCACTGGCGATTAGCCTAAGTCCATGCGTGCACATTTTCCAGAGGCAATCTAAGACTTTTAAAAATTTGTCCAGACTTTAGACAGGCAGAAATAAGGGTTGGGGTGTTTTGGAATGTGGAATTTTAATTGGTTTTATTTTTAAATGTCTGATTTTAACATTATATTTTATATGTTTTTATGTATTGCAACCTTCTCTGAGCCCTTGGGATAGGATGGTATAAAGATTTAAACAAACAAACAAATAAATAAACAAACAAATATTGATGGTGTTTAGGACTGAAACTCTACTCAGATTTTATTCGATTTTACCAAGTACCGGCCCATTTGGCCTCATTTGTCTGAGTTCTGAAAGACCAAGGAATCATCCCACCACTTGGAACTTGGAAAAACCCTCCACCGAGTGCAGAAAGGAGGGGAAGAGGGCATCAGTCAGCAGCGCAGGCCAGTCTAGGGAAAGGGGGTGATGGAATAGGGCAGTGGGAGAAAGGGAAAGGGGTGCAGGGAGGGCAGCAGAGGGTTGGAAAGGGCGGTGCCACTCATTTAAAAGCTGTGTGGGAGCCAGGCATGCTGCTGTCTGGACTCTGCTTCAAGCCATGGGAGCCAGTCACAGTGTTCTGGATGCTGCCTCCTTTGAATGATGTAAAGCCCTCTGGGAGCATGCTAGGAAATGTAGTCCAGCTTGCTCCCAGACGGCATTTGTTTTAATGCTATCTGGGATCAAGCTGGACTACATTTCCCAGTATGCTCCCAGACAGCTTTAGGAGCATATTCGATGAAACCTTGCTGCTCAAATGATAAACCTTCTTATCTCTAATTGGGATCCTTTGTTATACTGAACAACATGGCTGTAACTCTCATACACACTGTGTCATTAGAGCTGGACCCCTGATGTTTGAGGCAGAAGCCTGGACCTCTCCAGTAGAACAGACCCTTCTTGCTGCACACTGATGCTGCTGATGCTGCACACACTCTTGCTTCTGATGCTGCGGCTGTTCCAGCACTGGCACTAGCAGAATAGCACCAGTGACAGCAGGGTGGCGGCATTAGGATCTGGAGCCCATGAGAGCTGTCAAGAGAGAATCTTGCTGTAGCACCGTCCCTTTGGAACATCTGACATCCCAATGTTCAATGCAGGTCATGGTCACTTCATAAAGGGGCATGGTTATGCTGGAAAGAGGATGGGAGAAAGGATTTTTCACCACTCTCTGATGTGGCCACACCCCTTTGAGCATTGTGATGTCACAATGGTCCACAGGGGGCATGTCAGAGAGAAGATGAGAGAATGCCACCTCTGGGCTTAAGACCTGCTCTGGAACTTAGGGTGTTAACAAATGAGACAGGGGGTGTTTTCAGACAAGCACATTACCCACACAGTACCCACCTAGTATTTACTGGTTAACCATTGGTTACCAGTGGGGGTTTCACACAAGCACAGTGGGTACCAGTTGAGGAGGTGCTTTTCTGAAAACACCCAGTAGCCCACAATAGCTGTTCACCTATCTGTTTATTAGGTGGCATCCAGATGTTCATGCCCACCACCCACTCACAGTGGTGTCTGAGAGCATGCCATGTGTGACTACATGTCCACATCCTGTCTGTTAATTTGTGTGCAGCCTTGTGTCCATAGAGGTGCGGGCAAAAGCCTAGATCATCAGAGGAGGTGGTGGTGGTAGGGGGGAGGGGAAGAGCATTGGTGCCCCATGCAACCATAAAACATGCATGATATGTGGGTGATTTGTGGGTAATACATGGGAAGATGCTTGTCTAAAAACACCCAGCATCTGCCCATCTGAGAGGTTTGTTGTGCTAAAACTGTGGCCATTTTTAAATGAACTGCCACTGGGGTGAGGGGGCGGCGGCCCATATGCAACCAGTGGAGCCCTGCTGTGGGGGCCGTACATGGGGTGGTGGTGCAGATGGGCACTCACCCATAGTCACCCACCTCCATGCATGGAGCAACCGGTCTTTTTGCCAATTGCTCCATGAATGGGGAGTGGACGGAGATGCATGGAGATACATAGGTCACAGGAGCGTGCACCCACTCACCCTCACATTTAAATGAGATGCTCCTCCATGTGGACACTGGGTGTCCATGCGTGGGAGTGTCTAATTTAAAATGGCCTGTGAGTGGGGGCTGCACAGACCAAACAGACTGCAGAGGGCTATTGTCTCATTTATTTATTTATTTATTTATTTATTTATTCATTCACTTCCCCCTCATGCCCACAGCAGCCCGGGGCGGCTTGCAACACTAAAAAAAACAACAATAATACATTATTAATTTTAAAACATTTTAAAAGAAAACATCTCCCCCCCCCTGGCCTACCCCTCCCTCCCATCCTCCCCTCCGAAGGCCTGGGTGAACAGCTATGTCTTGCAGGCTTGGTGGAATGCCAGTAGACCCGGGGCCAGGTGAGCTTCCTCCGGGAGGGAATGCCAGAGTCATGGCCCGGCCACCAAGAACGCCCGTTCCATTGTGGCCCCCCGCCTAACACAGGGGACCTCCAGGAAGGCGTCCCCGGTAGACAGCAGTGATCGCTCTGAGATGCGGAGGGCAAGGCGGTCCCCGAGGTATGAGGGGTCAAGACCATGTAGGGTTTTATAGATCAAAACTAACACCTTGAATCTGTTCCGGTACGCTATAGGCAACCAGTGCAAAGTGCGGAGCACAGGTGTTACGTGCTCCTGCCGACCCGTCCCTGTAAGGAGATGGGCCGCCGCATTCTGCACTAGCTGCAGCCTCCGGACCAGAAACAGGGGAAGCCCCACGCAGAGCGCGTCGCAGTAGTCCAGCCTCGAGGTGATGAAGGCATGGATGAGAGTGGCCAGGTCGGGCCTGGAGTTGTATGGACGGAGCCTCCGTACTAGATACAGCTGATGGAAGATGGCTTTAGCCACCGCCTCCATCTGCCGATCCAGACGGAGGTCCGAATCCAACACCACCCCCAGACTCCGAACCTGCTGGGCTACAGGAGGGCAGACCCCCCCCACCTAAGGAGCCAGCACCCCCCTCACCCTTCCCACCACTATCACCTCCGTCTTATCAGGATTAAGTTTCAGTCTGCTCTGCCGCATCCAATCTGCCACGGCCTCCAAACATTGGGAAAGTATCGAGACAGCAGGACCTGGGTCAGTTGAAAACAAGAGGTACAGCTGAATATCATCAGCATATTGGTGACAATGCACCCCGAACCCTCTCACGATCTCCCCCAGGGGCTGCATATATACAGTAAATAGTAATTTGTTAACACCCATAGTGAGTAGTGACACCCCCACTGAACCTTCTATAGTCAAATACCTTTCGAATGTGGACAACAAGCAGGTCTTCCAAGGTGTTCAAACAAAGGAGTTTCTGCGGTATTGAGTTGGATCTCATCTAGCCTTATGCATCACCAGGATAAATTCAGGGTATGTTAGGATCTCAATATCATTATTATTATTGGCAATTAAGGGACAAACTATCAATCTTAAATCTCAGAATGTAGAATATGCAGAGGCTGAAATTTGCAAACCCATCTCTTGGGCTGTTAAACTGAACTGGCCTAATACAGAACTCACCGGTGACATCACAAATGTAGAGAACCTCTGTGTCACTTTTTAAATAATATTGTGATTTAGGGTAAACAACTTGCAGAATTGTTGAGTTGTGTTCAGCTTTGCTTGTGCTGCTGCCTACAATTAAACAACTCTCCAAAGCCCATCTCTACTCTCAGTGTTGCAAAAAGCCAGTCTAGCATACTCTGGGGAAACTGTTCCAGGACGTTGCAAAATGAGGATATAGTTGTTAAAAATAAACAAAAGGTGTGAAAAGGTGGATGTTTTCAGCCTCTTTTGCCAGCTTGCCTATAATTTTGTTCCCTCTGGGAGGCTCTGTATTTGCTCACATCACTTTCTATATAAAGCTGCTTCCCTCTCCTCTGTAGCAGGGACAGTAAACCTAGGTTATATGATCTATGTTTTGCAGCCTAAAGGTCATACGATTTCAACCCAATAAATTATTCAGAAAGTGCTTGGAAGCTGTATGAGTAGCTCAATTTCTGCTGCTTTCCTGACCTGTGTTTCTGTGACCTGCATTGCTCTAACTCTAATAAGAAGTGTCCTTTGTTTTCTGTTTTACCTCTCTGCTTGCCCAATAATTCAGGAATATGTATGAGGTGAAAATCGCCTTGCAGAAATACTACAGTTATTCAGAGGGATTGAGAGGAAAACCCCCATGGAAATATATAGAGAGTCTTGTACACTTTAGATTATTTTAAAGACTCTGTTGTTTGATATCAGCTGTTCTGTGCATCTAACATGCATTGTGCACCCTACTTTCATTGCAACATTGGCATTGAAGGGCTATCCCCAGAAGACAAAAAAGAGAAGAAAAGGGAGAAGAAAGCATATCATTCATTCCATCATTTCCATGGTTGCTGAACAAGACTTTCCCCTTATTCTGCCTGGCCATTTAACTGAAGGGGGGCAGGGTGGGGTGGGATAAATAACTTAAATGCTTTTTGCAAAGAGCTGTAAACCAACAGGGATTGTACAATGCCTGGAAAAGGCGAGGAGGAAAAATTGATTGGGTGCAAAAGTAGCTGCCAGACGTCTTTGGAGGTATTTCTGGATTAGGCCAGAGAGAAAGATTTGAGGTTTTTGACCTGTTTTCTGAGTGTCAGAAGGGGGGGTGCTGTGACAAAGGAATTGGTTCAGAAGGCCTGCTTTAAACAGTGTGAACAGAATAGCTAGTCCTGAGCTTCAGCAAAGGAAAGATGCCTTGTGACTAAGGGTGCAAACGAGACGATAGCTCACACTAGGTTGGTGTCCAGTATGTGTTCGCTGCCTGTTTATTAGGTGTCTACCAGATGTTAGCCCCCACTGGCCACAGAGTCAACACTCACGTGAAACTCACAGTGGGGTCTCGTCGAGACCTGCTTATCCCGCCGTGTGGGTGAATCTGGGCTAATCTGCTGGCACGTGTCCGCATCTTATCAGTTAAGTGGTGTGTGGTCTCACCCACATACAGGTCCACCACACCACAGTCATGGGTGAAATCCTAGAGCACTCCAAGCAGTGACCGCTTCCTGCCCCTCTCTCTGCTCTTGCTCTCATTGGGACCTCTCACCCAGCCCATGCCAAATTAAAATATGTGTTGTCCCTGTTCATTTGGGTTTGCAGCATGCCCACTGACTTTTTCTGAGATGTTGACTTCTCCGGAGCAACTTCCACAGTTAATGGTAAGTTAATACATGGTGAGGGAGGGTCTGTCTTTGTGTGTGTGCTGTGTTTACACAGCTGCATTTGTGCTGTGTTAATTACTATCAAATTATTATTATTATTATTTTTACTGTGTTCAAAGGTGGCCAGGAGAGCACAAGAGAGCAGCACTGTGTTGAGCTGGGGTCGGGAGAGGTTACACAGTGGGCTGGGGTGGGTCAGTGAGCTGGTGGTGGAGGGAGGAGAACTGTTTGTCCCAGAGATCCAGCCACAGCAACTACTCAGCAGGTGTTCATTTCTGCTTCCTTTTGGGCAAATAATTTTATTATTTAATAATATTAATAATATTTTTCATACAGCAGCCTCCTGCCATGGCATTTGGAGTGCTTCACATTTAAAACAACTTTTTAAATCCTCACAACAACCCTGTGAGGTAGGTTAGGCTGAGATTATTGTGACTGGCCCAAGGCCACCCAGTGAGTTTCTGGCTAAGCTGAGACTTGAACCAGGGCCTCCCCTTACTTCCCAGTCCAGAAACTGCACACTTAGCTACTACAACACACTGGCTCTCTTTTAATTTAATTTTATTTAGTTTAATTTAAATGTAAAATTTTAATTTAAAGTTAAACCACAGTTTATATTGTTAAATAAACAATTATTTCCATGCTTATTCTGGGAAAGGTGGGAGGTTTGGGGAAGTGGAAGCTGTGGAGAATGGTGGTATATCATAGTGATAAGCCACTTTGGGGGTGGGGGTGGAGGAATTGGAAGGGAAGGGAGTATCAGATGCTTCAAAAATGGGGGCTGGGGAGGCAGCTGGCCATGTCCTGTTGGGGGCAGGGGCACCTAGGGCAGATTTCCTACCCCATTCCAGCTCTCCCTCTCCTGCCCCATCCCAGATGGCTAACAGAGTCCATTCTAGGGATCCAGTGGGGAAAACTGCCACCTGATCCATCTGTTCTTGTCCCTGACACAACCCCCCAGCGAGGGGATAGGTCTGGCCATCCCAGCATTCAGCATCCTCCTTCCTGTTGCCTGAGTCCCGTTCTCACCCGGCTGATCCATGCTCAGGCTGGGACTGTTACAGCCTCCCACTCTAGCTCCAAGTGCTTCTGCTCCCCCAATGGAAGCCCCGACAGCTGGAAGTGTCCATCCCTGCTCTGGAGCCAGTAACATTCTTAGGTCATTTTCAAATGCGGTCCACTCATGGGACATGTGTAGGAATGTCTTGGTGGAAAATGGAGGTGTGTGGGTGCGCGCTACAGCGACTTATGCATCCCCACCCATCTCTACCCACCTCCCATGCATGGTGCAACCGGCAAAAAGGCAGTTGAGATGGGTGGGGATGGATGTGTGTTCATCTGCTGCCTCTCCTCATGTACAGTCCATGCAGCAGTGCTCCACTGACTGCACATGGACTGCCTGCCCCCCCTCAAGCGGTGGTCCATTTAAAAACAGCCATAGTTCTTTATTTTTTCATATTAATTGGTTTTCCCACTCCTCACAAGGACAGGGGAAGCCTGGGGTTGGGGAGAGCAGAGAGGGGCCAAAGCAGTAGTGTAGGAAGGGGTGGCTCTGATCTGCTGCCGGCAGAGCTAGGCAGTGGCACAGAGCAGTGGTGGGGCCATGGGAAAAGGGACCTGGATTCTGCCTGACCAGCAGCCCGTGGAGCAGATCAAGTCTAGCAGGCAACAACTGACAGGTTCGCCTCGCTGCACTTCCCTAAACTGAGTCCGGGTTCTCATCCCCAGTCTGGCTGGAAAACCTTGGAGTCTGCATGACTCTAGCCTGTTTTGCTTCTGGGACAGAGATGGGGCTAGGAGTGCAGCTGGCAGGTCCACCTCACCGTGCTTCCCTAAACGGAGTTCCATCTCTGGCCCACAGCCTGACTGGGCAGCGTTGGAGCCTACATGTTTCCAGCCCACTTTGCTTCTTGGACAGAGGCTGTTTTTACATGGATGCCCCCCCCCCTTGCTGGGTGTGTAGGCGGGTGTGCAATGTGCGTGGGGGGGAGGGCATCCATGTACACGCCACAGTGGTGGGTGGATGGATGTTCATCCATGCAAACAGCACGGGCGGTGGGTAGGGGTGCGTCAATGAGTGCTCCCGATGTACACCCACCTCCACCCATCTCCTACCCACAGAGCCATCCAGCAAACCAGAGGAGACTCCATGGGTGAAGATGTGTGGAGGTTCCCACGGGCGCACACCCATCCACCCACCGACTGCTGCCTGTGTAAAAAGGGCCAAAGATGGAGCTGGGAGCCCCAAAGATGGGAGAGAACATGCAAAGACGACTTTCACATTTCAATTTTTACCTTCACTTTCAATTTTTATTGTATGTGATTTGCTCAAAAAAGGTTATTTCCAGCTGCAGTGTTGGGCAGGTGTGAAGCTCCATAGGTGGACAGAGATAGCAGCCCACCTCCCAGAGTGATATCCTGGAAGAAAGAAACAAGTGGCCAGGGTGGGGGCTTCTTCCCATGGTTTGGTGTGACTGTGCATCATAACAGGGGCAGGATACTGGGAAGAGGGGGTGGTCGGTGCACGGCAGGGAAGAGTGCCTGTTCATCTATTTGGTTTCATGGGCTAAACTTGTGTGTATCAGCTACATGGCTGTACAACAATGGGCATTTTTACACACACCTTAAAGTTCCAGATTTTTCAAACTTCTGGGTTTACAAGTCCACAAGTGAGTTCTCTGGATGCATTTTTCACACACACACTGCCCTGAGGCAGTTCCTGGATACATTCTTCACACAAACACTGCCCTGAGGCAGCCTAAAGTAGCCACAGCTGTAGACGTGACAGACTGCCATGGAAACAAAGTGACCACAGCTACCTGGAGCAAACAGTTTACAAGGAGAACTTTTTACACATAAACATTCTGGGAGAAGTTCTACGCAGAAGTTCAAAGATCTGGAAGTTTAAGATCTGGGTGAGTGATTTACACCGCTTTTAAACGAGGTGCTGAAAAGCGCCTCCTAAGTCCTGCGTTGAGAAAAAAGCCACGCAGGGAGTGTTTATATGCTCCCCATTGTCGGCAGTGGTGGCGGCTGGAGATGCAGTGCTTTGAAGAGGTGTGTTCTGAAAGCCTCACTTTTCAGTCTCTCAGAATGCATCTGCATCTCTAGCCGCCACTGCCGACAACGGGGAGCATGTCACTTCCGGCAGCGCGGGGAGCATGTAAACACTCTCCGCGCAGCTTTTTTCTTAACACGGGGCTGCGCCTCATTTAAAAGCGGCCTCAGTTTCAGCACTAGTTCAAATCCTGTCTCAGCTATGAACACACTAAGCGGCCTTAGGCAAGTTTCTGTCTCTCAGCCCTAGTGACCTATCTGTACAAGTGGATTTGTAATGACTCACCTCACAGATTTTTTCTGCGGGGGAAACTAGATTTAGATACGAATTGCAAAGCACTTTGGACAAAGAAAGTGCTATAGAAATAATTATTATAAATAATTAACTGCTTACCATCACTGGGATCTGGACTCAACCCTTCTCAGCATCCTGAGGGACCAACTCACTATACAGAACGCTGCTTATGATTGGCTCAAGTATATCTTGCAAAATCTCACTAGAAATGAACACTGTGTAGGTACAGGAAAAGTAAAGCTTTTAGAGCTCTGCAAGCCCAGTTCCATGCAGGTTGTCACCTGTGGATTTTGACCCAAAGTCTCCAAGGCAACATTGTGCCCAGGGCTGGACTTAGGAATTTTGCGTCCCTAGGCCCTTATCAGGCTGCTGTCCCAAGCTCCGCCCTGCCCCCATGCCATAATCACAACACACTCACACACATATGGAGGGAGGGGCTCACACTGACAACAACACACATTTGCAGACATGGGGGAGGGGATGACACTGCCAACACACGCAGACACAGGGGAAAGGGAGAGGAACTCACACTGACAACACAAACACACACACACACAGACAAAAGGGGAGAGGTGACACATTCACCCACCTCACACACATACACGGGGAGAGGGGAGAGGGGGGCTCACACTCACAACACACACAGACATGGGGATGAGGAGAGACTCTCACTCTCTCACAACACACACACATGGGGGGGAAGGCAAGGGGGGGCTCACACTCATGCAACACCCCCAGCCCTATCTCCCCATGCTTGCCCCCCCCACCAGCAAGTTGCCTGCTTATAGAGGTGCTCCGAGCAGCCTGTTCCACTCCCACAGTCATGTCCCAGCACTTTGCCATTGGCTTCTGCATGGGGCTCCCTGGTTTTGGGTGGGTCTTGGGTAGGTCTCAGGCAGCTGCTGGGGCTATGGGGCCTCATGTTCACTATGGGGTAGGGGTTAACTCCTCCTAGACTCCCCCTCCCCCTCTCTCACCTCTCCATGTGTCACACGGGATGGGGGGAGAAGCGGGGGGAGCACAACAGCTCCCTGTGATGCCTCCTCCTCATCCCTCCCTCTTGCTCTCTTGGGTGGGCCAAAAGCAGGATTCCTCCTGTGTGTGGTCCACCCAGGAGGGAGGTGGAGGCGGTGGAGGTGGTGCAGGGAGCTGTTATGCTCCCCATGCAGGTCCTGTGTGGCTCTCTCTCCAGCCTGGCCCCAGCTGAGTTGACTCCTGTCAGCGTGCCCGCCAAGCACCGATCAGCTGCCTGCCCCTGACTATTACCTGATGGCTGTGCAGGCACAGAAGTGTGGGAGTCAAGCCACGCTTCTGCACCCATCCAGCGAGGGATTAATAGCTGGGGGCAATGGCAGCAGAAACAGCGTGGGAGGTTGTCCCCCACCCCGAAAAGAAGACACGGACACTATCTTGTGGAGTAAATCAGGCCACACCAAACTTTATTAGCCCAGTTGGGGAGGAGGGGGCTATGCCCCTCCGGGTCCTGTCAAACTTAACTGCTAAATGATAACTCTGTAAAAGTAAACGTAAGGCGGTCTGATGTTCCTCAATACCGCAACAGTGCTAATTACAGCTGCTGCAATGTCACGCCTGCCCGGCCTCCCCCAGCTGGATCAGGAGGCCATTGCCTACCGTGACCCAAGGAAGGAATTGAGGGCAGTCGGCGAGGACCCTGGACCGCCCCTGTACTAGGGCCCCTCAACCCGGCCCCCCCTTCCTAGGTCCTGCGCAATGCTGGCCGGCCAAGCTCTAGCATTTGCATGGACCCCATCTCGTAAGGAGATGACCTGGCAGCAGACTATCCCTACCATCTAACTTAACTAACTTGCAGGACCCCTGTGGTGCGACAGCTATTAGTCTCTGTATCCCCTTCCCACCTGTAGCCAATCACGAATCAACACTGTGAGGAAGGTGAAAAAACCAACCAGAACCTATGCCAATTATCCTGGTGGCCGAAATTCCTTCCCGGCCCTGAACTCAAGTTCAGCAACCAGTGCTACCCACAGTATATTGGGGGGGTGGGAGGGTGCTTCCTTGACGCTGCTCAGGCGTGAATGCTGGATCTGCACCTGGGCATAAGATGGTGGCCGCGAGTTCCCACTTCTCGCGAGAACTCTCTTTGCACCGCTTTCCTGCCTGCTGTGCGCCCCTCTGCCCTTACGAGTCTTCTCCTCGGCACAGGGCGGGGGAGGGACAACAGCCGCCACCCCCCAAACTGCTCCCCATACCGAGGAAGGCCAGAGGGGTGGTGAACAATGGGGGCTGAGGGGGCTGGAGACAGAGGCCTCCCCAACACCCCGGGCCCCCATAAGAGGGCAGCCAAAGTGTGTGGCCAAGCTGACTCAGGCTGGTTGACAGCAGAGGGTGGAAAAATTGGGGTGATGTGACCCCAATTCTGCAGAGATGGGCAAGTGCCACCCTAGGCCCAAGTCTTGCTGTAAGACCAGGTCTGATTATGCCTATTCTCTAAGGCTACATTATCTAAATAACTCTAATGTTCACAATTCAGCCTGATTTTTTTCCCTTCATGTTGATGGGCTTGTTGGGCCGCTTGGATTTTTGTATCCTGGTAAAATGTACCCATTCCCCATTCCTCCTTTACTTAGGGCCTGCCTGGCCTTCCTTACTGATTTAAAGAAACCTTACAGATACCCTCCCAGCATCAGGTGGATTTTGCTGTCTGCATATTTTAGATATTTGGCTCATCACAGCTTCACTGCAGGAGAAATCTTGGAAGGGATCCAAAAATCAATCAACCTTCACTTTTTTTTTTACAGCATGTTTCTGCTTTTTTTAAAAATAATAATAAAATAATAATAATAATAATAATAATAATAATCTATTATTACTGTATTTTACAATGAGATAAATATGCGCAAAAAGTTCATGATTTCCCTTAAACGACTTACCTTGCTGCATAGAGCCAGATCGAAGCAGGCACTGGCTCAAGATAGCTATATATAGGATGACTTCCTGAAAGCTTACAGCAATGAGGCAGGAAGGAGAAGGTTTTTAGCCTAAGGAGAAGGCTCACGTCTTACTGAGAATCAAGATTGATCACAGAAAATCTTGATATTTTTTAAGCATGATGTCAAACTGTGCAATCTGGTATAGTATCAGAGCTGTGTTCCATCTAGAGCTAAAACAGATATCTGATTTAGTACCCAGGGGAAATATCTGCATTTTGGGTATCATTTTGGGTATCCAAATCAGTACCCAAATACCATTTAAGTACTCAAAATACTGAAATACTGGCAACCGGCACACCAAAACACTGAAGGTCTGACAGCTGGTATTCCAAAATACTGAAGTTTCCCAAAGAATCCTGAAATCTGGGATGAAATCTGGGACAAAATCACGATTTCAGTATACCAGTTGCTTGTATTTTGGTATACCAGTTGTCAGTATTTTGGTATTTTGGATACCTGATCAAAAACCAGTTTGGATACCAAAAAGTACCTGAAATATTTGGTTCAGTTTGGGTACCGAACATTTTATGGGTATAGCCTTTTCTGCAGGTATTTGTTTCATTTCTAAGTTCCATCCCTTGTCTGAGTAACATGGAATGCCTAAATTCTGTGGCAGTACATAAGATCTACAGGTCTGGCTGGCTGACTGGCTGGCTTCTGTAATCGCAATGTCACTGAGTTGCACCAAGAGAGCAGGGAAGGTGCCGCTTTCTAAGCTCCGCAAGCCCAGTTCCATGCAGGTTGCCACCCCTCTGGGTTTTGACCCAAAGACTTCAGGGGAAACCTTCAATCTCTGTAGGTCAGCTAGGGGCACCTCTGGTAATCTGAGCTTTTCAGAACAGCAGGGGCAGGTATGTCAGAAAAGGAATGGGCCACCCCCTTTCCTACATAGCATCATGATGGTTCAAAACAGATGAAGTTATGTCAGACAGAGGTTTGGCAGCCTCTTTGCCTTGCCCTGATGATATGACACTGGCCTACAGCCTGGTTTGCAGTTGCTATAAACCAAATCTTGTCTTGCCTTGCCTCTTCCTTGTTTCTGCTCTTTTCCTAGTTCCACCGTGGTGCCTTTCCCACCTGGTATTTCAGGCCCCTGATCACCCAATGAATTGTGTCTCCCTCTCCACCATCCCACGGGCCCACAATGTTGCCTTGTCACCCACTTCCCATGCTTACCATTCAGGCCCGGTGCTGCTGTTTTCCTGGATTTTTTCAGGCTGCTCCCTGCATTCTCCTGGCCACTTGGCAACACAAGTAAAGGGGAAGAAAAAACAACAACCACATAATTAGATAGCAATGAATGGAAGCCTTTATCATGCAGCTGTACTAATGCAACCCCTCCCCTCTGCAGGTGCATTAACTTACCATTCACCTCTGCCTTCTTGATAAAGGTGGTCTCCAGGTCCTCCATATTTTCTACCAGTACCTCCTCTGGATCCTCAAATGAAAGCTGGTTCTCCACCTCAAGGGAGTATTGCTGGGGCTTTTCAGTGTCCATGTTCTTGGTGATGGGTGATAGCACAAGGGCAGGAACAGACATGGACGCAGTCAGGAGCAGGAACAGTTGGAGCAGGAGTGGGCAGCTGTATCCACCTGCTTCTAGTCCACAACACAGGGGCAGCTGTAGAGCTTTGATGCCACAATGGCTCCATCAATACAGAGGAACTGGTCTAGCAGCTTGTAATAGGGGGATGTTTGCTTCCCATGGCTGGAAGTGGTTATTCCAGATCTCCTTGTACCCCCTGCACAAGTCCTTGACTCTCTGCTAGCACTGGTTCATTCAAATATTCAAATTCAAATATTTATTGATTAGTTTGGCTTCCGCCATTCACCATATATCAGCAAATAATGCACTGATTCATGTCCCTGTTGTATCCCTGGAGTGCCATTTGTGCCAAGATTTCTTGGAACACCACCTCATTCCTATAGTACTTGACCAGTGCACATTGGACCTTCTACCCCCCCCCCATAGAGTGATGAAGGCCTTGGTCTCTTCCTCACCCCACAGAATACACCTTTGGTGTGTGGATCGGTATAGGTGGAGAGTGTCTGAAATGACACAGTGGATGTAACAGAGGTAGCGGTGCTGGTAGTTGCCTGGCTTTAGTCTGATCATGGTCATGATGATGATAAGGCTATTGAAGTCACTCCTGAGATGGCAACAGCTTTGGAAGAGACAGCATTCGGCATGTGCTGCATACCAGGATGAGCTAGGACAATGCATGTTTGAATTTGGCACATGTTGGGCATTTAAGGCAGACATGAGAGCGAGAGTGGAGTCAGAAGCGGTTGGTCCTTGAGTACTCTCAGATTTTTGCCTGCAACTCTATGGTGCTGGTGGACCCTGAAGGGAGGAGGTGGCACACAACCTAATTGATGAGATGGAGACACATGGGTTCACATTAGCCCACATGGCTCCACATTTTCCATGGCCCTGGTATGAGTGGGTGATGGCCACATGGCTTGGTAGAGGTGAACATCTGTCAAACACCTAATAAACAGGCAGCAAACACCTATTAAACACCCACCTGGTGTGGGCTATCGTCTAGTTTGTTTTTACCCCAAGAGGAAGCAACAGAGCCATTCCTGTCAGCTGTTTTAGCATCCTAGGCCATCAAACCCCTTTCAGAAATCCACACTGATAGTAGCTCAGGTTAATGGTGGATGACCAGTTTTAAAGAGGAATGGACTCAATGGAGTAAGAAGAAGTCCAGATTGGACGTGGAGTCTCCAGGTTTTGCTGCAGCATCTCCGGGCTCTAAGTGGAACTCCTATTTCTTTGTAGGGATGGGCGAACACGGTTCAGAAGTTCAGAGTTTGGCCTGAACTCGTCCTGTTTGGACGACCAAACCCGAATCCAAACACAAACTGACTGAACCGAACTCAAGTCCGAACTATATATATATATATAATATTAGATAAAAAATTAAATAAATGTTTAAAAATATATAAAACATTATTTTGGAGGGAGAAATGGAGAAGGGAAGGAGAGGCCGATCTGCTGCCCATAGGGGAGGCAATGGGGCACATGCCAGAGGTGGGAGGGGCTGAGCCAGAGGAACAGCAGCAGGCAGCAGCAGTAGCCAGAGGCAGAGCACATCACCCCCTCCCAAACTCAGCAGGCCTGCTTTAATGCAACAGGCTTCAGCGACTCAGCGTCGCCTCTTGGTAGTGGCAGTGCCCTCCTCCACTGCCATGCACGGCACTGGAAGGCCTGCAGGATTTGATGCTGCATCTGTCTCTGCTGCTGGTGGTTCTGGAGCAGGTGCTGGGACTGCTTCCAATGTTCCTCCAGGGCCACCAATGTCCCCCACTGTCGAGGCGATCCCCAGCAGTCCAGAGCTGGTGGATTCCACCCCGGCTGCTAGAGGCAGGGCCCGATCCCCGGGCAATGTCAGTAGGGAGAGGAGCAGCATCAGCAGCACTAGCATCTACAGAAGGGGGCACAGGGAGAGTGCCAGAAGCATGGCGGGCATGGGCAGTCTAGCCTCAGGGTCCCAGAACTCCCCTTCATGGGACATCACAGTGTGTTACGGACAGTGAGGAAGAGGCAGACACTAGTGCCGCAGAGATGTCTGTACCCGAGGTGATGTCTGACCCTCCTCGCAGAGCTGAGTCACCAGTGCCACAAAGTTCTCCCCCTCCCAGCAGTGCTGGCAGCAGTGCATCCGCCAGGGCAGGCAAGAAGGCAGGAGGGGAAAAAAAATCCTCAGTCTTAGATCATTTTAAGCAGGTACGGGCAGATGATCCCAGAGAGGTGCAGTGCATGCTGTGCAATAAGGTGGTGAAGCGTGTGCAGGTGCTTGCCATCCTTGGCACAACCGCAATGTTGAGGCACCTCAAGGCATGTCATAGTGCTCTGTTGCTCAGCGGGAAGTCAGGGCAAGTGGATGCCAGTGGGTTCCTGACTGAAGCGGCCAGTCGCCCGGCTCCTTCAGCGGGCCAGCGTTCTGCACCAACTGCTGCTGCCTCTAGCAGCAGGAGCAGTATGGGGGCACAAGAGCAGCAGGAGCCTCCCCAGCAGTGCCGTCAGTCCACCATGGGGTGGGGGGATCTGACCAGGCCATCGTCAGGGCGCCATGGTCCTGGCTTACAAGGGAAAGCCAAACACCTGTTGGCAGAAACGATTGTCCTGGATGGCCATCCCTTGTCAATTGTGGAGGACAAGGGCTTCCAGCGGCTGACTGGGTTCCTGGCCCCCAACTTTAAGCTGCCTTCCTGCTCCACCCTGAGTCGGACTGTGGTGCCACAGCTCTACAGCGCTTTGAAGGAGCAGGTGAGGGAGCTGCTGGCAGGGGCTGGGGGGCCAGGGTCCACTTCACCACCAACCTGTGGTCAGCTAGAAATGCCCAGCATGCCTACCTGGCAGTGACTACACACTGGTGGCAGGACACAGAGGCAGTGCTTGACAGTAGCAGGAGGGGATCTGAAGCAGGGTATAGGTGGGCCCTGCTTCAGACTCAAGTCATGGACAGCTCTCGCACTTCGAGGAACCTCAAGGCAGCCCTGGCCAGCATGGTGAGGGAGTGGGTCACACCAGGTGCGGCCTTCACCAAGGGGTGTGTGGTCATGGACAATGTGGCCAATATACTAAAGGCAGTCCATGATGGAGGCTTCACAAGGATCCCTTGTGCCTCACACACCCTCCATCTCATGGTGAAGGATGCTCTGGGCTTGGGGGAGAAGGGGATTGGGCCAGGCACCCTTAGCTCCCTGGCAGTGCCGGCCCCAGGCATGTGCCACATGTGCGGTCGCACATGGTCCCGCGGTCATCTGGAGCCCTGCACTTGCCTGGCTGGGCAAGACATTCTTCCTCCCTTCCCTAGCTCCAGACCCCATCGCTCACCTGCCTCTGCCTCCTAGTAGCGAAGCAGCAGCAGTGGGGACAGGATCCGGGCTGGGAGATAAAGCTGTTTGTTTACAAACAGCTCCTCCCCATGTGCTGATCAGAAGGTTGAAAGGACCTTGTAAAAAAGGTTCTTCAAGATGGCTCCCAACATTCTCAGGACTGGGTTGTGCATGCTCACCCTGTTCAAATAATAGACCACATGATGGTCTCGAGCTCCTCTTTTATAAAAAGCACTCTCCCCCTCTGAATGACAGGTCCTTTCAACCCTTTCTAGAAATATAAGAAAAGAATTCCATGCGGGGCTGGAAGGGTTGGTGTTGTGAGAATGTTCGGAGCCATCTCAAAGAACCTTGTTTACAAGGTAGCAACCTTCTGTTCTTCTTCGAGTGGCTCCTCACATGATATTTTTACATGGCTCCACCGGGTGGGGAGTCCGTGGGCAC
>QEPC01002036.1:479602-490105 GCA_003113815.1 Sphenodon punctatus
CCTCAGCAGCAGTGGAGACCTACCTGGAGGAGGAGCCATGCATTGATCCCAGCAGCGATCCCTTGGCCTACTGGGCCGGCAAGGCCAATGTATGGCTGGCCCTGTCCAAAGTGGCCATGGGTATCCTGTCCTGCCCACCAACCAGCGTCCCCAGCAAGAGGGTGTTCTCCATCGTGGGGGATGTTTGCATCCCGCACCGCCTGAGACTGGGGGCCAAGTTGGTGGAGCAGTTGCTGTTCCTGAAGGTGAACCTTCCGCTGCTGGGATTCCCCGAGCTGCCCCTGAACAACGAGTGATGGTGTAGTGGCACATGCCATCCCATGCCAGGGGAAGTCTCAGGACGGGGCTCCTCCTCCTCCTCCATCTGGGCTAGGGCTACTGCTCCTGTGCTGCTGAGGTGCTGTCCCTCCCTCCCAATGCCTGGCACCGGCCTGCCTCTCTCTCTCTCTGTGTCCCTCTCTCTCTCTCTCTCATACTACATGACCTAGGCCACCTTATCTGACTGACCTCATGGTGCAGGGTGGCATTGGGAAACAAACTGTAAGCCTGCGAGTCAGCCTATGGCTACACGACCTTGGCCCACCTATGTGACACTGACTGGCTCTCGCTCTCTTGCATGTCACCATCTTTTCTAACCTATCTGAGTGCCCAGCTGCCAATGTCCCAGCCTGCCTGCCCTACTGCCTCTCATGCCACGCTGCCTGTCTGCC
The DNA here is from genome assembly GCA_003113815.1 of Sphenodon punctatus. Taxonomy (NCBI): domain Eukaryota; kingdom Metazoa; phylum Chordata; class Lepidosauria; order Sphenodontia; family Sphenodontidae; genus Sphenodon; species Sphenodon punctatus. Next base: position 480,313 of record QEPC01002036.1, read on the forward strand.
CACCCAGCTTGCCGCCAAGCTCAAAGCATGCATCAGTCCTGCCTCCCATGCCAAGGTGCATATCTTCCCACCCAGGTTGCCTAGCTAAAAGTCTGCCCAGGCCCACCTGCCCTATTGCCTCTCATGCCATGCTGCCTGTCTGCCTCCCCAGGTTGCGAAGCTTGAACCATGCCTTAGTCTGCCTGACTGCTACTCATGCCACGCCACCTGACTGCCTGCCCCTGCAACCCATGTCTGCTGCTGCTAGTGCCAATGGCACTAGTCGTCATTCCACCTCATGACAAGAAGCAGTCACTCCAGCCCCGGGACCCTCCATCAGGGTCCTGGGGCCAAGTTACAAGGTATTCAAAACAATCCGATTACTTTCTGTATCTCCAATGTCGACACTCACTGACTGAATTACTGTTACTTTAAGTTTAATTCCTGGTTTTTCTCTCTCTCACTCTTATGACCATTAATAGGCATGTATATCTTAGTTTAGTTTACTCCCACCCAGCTGTATGCTCGAGGTAGGGCATGATATAGATGTTACTTGATAACAGCTACTGAGGTCAGACAATCCAAGGTCATCACTGTACTAAAATTAAAGTTGCTTGTGGAAGTTCAGACACTTCCAGATTTTATTTTTCCTTCTGCATAGGATCACTTCCATAGAACCCAGAGAGGGTTTGCTGGTCTGACAACTCTTCCTAACTAATCAATCCCTATTCATCAGTGGCACGGAAAGGGGTTTCTTTAACAAAGCATACATAAACCTCTACAGGGAGGACTGTGGCCAATACCTAGAAGCTGCCACCTTAGCCCCGGCACCCACCATGATGGGTCTGGGACCATCATTCCTCGCACATTATGATGTCGTTCCAACACACCAAGAAGCAGCCACTCCAGCGCCAGGACCCTCTGCCAGGGTCCTGGGGCCTAGTTACAGGCAGGGAGGGCTGTGGCCAAGATCCAGAAGCTGCCACTCTAGCCCCGGCACCCACCGTGATGGGTCTGGGGCCATCATTCCTCACACATTCCAATGTCATTCCAATGCATGACAAGAAGTAGCCACTCCAGTGGCAGGACCCGCCGCCAGGGATCTGGGGCCAAGTTACAGGCAGGGAGGGCTGTGGTCAAGATCCAGAAGCTGCCACTCCAGCCCCAGAACCCACCGTGATGGGTCTGGGGCCATCATTCCACTGAAAGGCTGCTGAAAGCACATGTCCTGCTGGGCTGCCCTTATGTAGCTCCAACTGTCAAGCACAGTTAAACCTCTCAGGCTGTTTCCTGGGAAATTGAACTACTCAACAACAAGACCCGACTCCCAAATTCCCTGGATAAGCAATCCCAAGTCTTTTGTCACATAAGGAGCAATGCATCTTGCTGTGGAAGATTTTCTCCAGGAGATCCCTTGGGGTATTGTGATGAAATTTCCAATCAAGTACTGCGAAGAAGAGAAACTCAGCCAGCTCTTCCTCCAGGTATGTGATATCTCTTTCATTATCTGTGAGGGTCTTGAAGACAGAATGGTGCTTGCCTGACACATGTTAAACTGATGTTCACATGGAACCCTTCTCCACTTTGGCCTTCAAAGTTCTCCAGCCCCAGGACCCACCATCAGGATTCTGGGGCCTATGTTACAGGAGGAAGGGTTGTCTATCCACTGTATCTAGAAGCTGCCACTCTAGCCCCAGGACCCACCATCAGGGTTCTGGTGCCCTTTATTCCACTCATAGAGAGCCATCTTTCTATCCACTGTCTTTCCATCTTTCTATCCACTGTATCCAGAAGCTTGCCTTCTGACGATTTGGAGCTGGCCCAGGATGATCCTGTACCCAACTACCTTTCGATCAGCTGCGGGAAACAGAGGCTATTGCCGATTGCCCGTCCCTTCCCAACAGCGCTCACCTATCTCTTAGGATCAACTGTTCATGTTCGCACTTCCCTACAGATGACATTCTGAATCTTCTCCACTTCGCAGATTTGACCGATGGTGCACACATATCCGGTTGTGCAACCTGCATTCAGTGCCTAGTTCCTTAAGGATTTCCGCAGTGATGATGTATGCTTGCCTTCTGACGATTTGGAGCTCACCCTGGATGATCTCAATCCTAAAATAATCTTAAACTACTCCGACAGTAAAGAATCCTTGTTCTGTGGCTTTGCCATGGGTTACCCAAAATGTGTAAGGGAACTTCAACCCTCTCCAGCCAGCAGGCACCTGCCCCTGCCCCTGCCCAACCCCCTTACCCCTGTCCCTTCATGAAACGGAGGCTATTGGCGATCGCCCGTCCCTTCACAACAACGCTCGCCTATCTCTTAGGATTGACTGTCTAAGAGATCCTTGGCCTATATGCTATCCGTGCCAAGGGTTCTGTACCATGACCACCAATGTCTGCTTCTTCCTGTGCCAATGGCCCCCAGGCCAGGCCTATATGCTGTCTGTGCCATGATGCCATGGCATAAAGAAACAGCTGCTGCTGCCAGGCCTATATGCTGTCTGTGCCAAGGGTTCTATACCCCAGGTTGATGCAAAGCTCGAAACCTGCCTCAACCTGCCTTCCTGCCTCTCATGCCAAGGTGCCTGTCTGCACGCCCAGGTTGCTGCCAAGAGAGAGAGAAATGAGAGAGAAAGTTCACCCACTGCTTGAAGAAGAGACAGACATTATCCCACCCAAGCTGTTACCTGCACTATATGGCCACATTGGCTAGAGAGGGGGACAGAGAGAGAGAGAGAGAGAGAGAGAGAGAGAGAGAGAGAGAGGTTCCCAGCTAGAATGAGGGAGATGAGGGTTAGAGAGGGGAGGTAGGTATATCCTGGCTGCCACCTGCCAGAACCAGGAAGAACTCCCATCATGCGCCCATTAATGCCCATTGCCCACATCCAGCACACAGCAAACCTACTGTAATGAGATGGAATATAACACACAATGTTATATATTGTATATATATATATATATATGTTATACATATGTTATACATATATGTTATACATATGTGCCTGCCTGCCTGTGTGCGTCCCTGTACCTGCTGCCACCTATCACCTGATCGAATGAAGTGTGCCCCATAGGCTTTAGGCTGTCATTCCACTATTCCTGATTCAGTCATGCCTGCCCATCCCAGGAACCATCAACGAGATTCTGGGACCATCATTCCAGTCACTGGGGACTGCATTCCATTCCACTGCATCCAGAAGCCCGGTGCCCGCACGCCCGCCTGCCCCCCTCCCCCAAAGCCTACTCCTCTGCACCCACCCGCGGATACTGCTGAAGCTGCTGAAACTAAAAGCCCCTCCAACCACCAGCTCCCGCAACCTGCTGCCCGCTGCCAAGGAGCCTGTCTTTCTTTCTCTCTGTCACACCCACCCACACAAACACAAGTCCTGCACCTCCTGGGGGGCTTTCTGCTAGTTGAGACCCTGCTGCTGGCAGAGCACATCTTTGGGTTAATAACTAGTACTATGCTACATGAGGTGACAGGTGCTGCTGGTAGGGATCGACAAGCTGTATGAGATTCTGCCATCTGCCAGCCAGAACTTCAGCACATAGGGATAAAAGATTGGACAGGTCAAACGAAGGTCTTAACAATAAATGTAACAACTTTTATTAAAACTATTTAAACAACAAGAAAAAACAACCACCACCACAACATTTTAAAAAACAAAAGCAAACATGTAAAGGAAACTTATTAATTAAACTAAGAGTCTTGACTGCCACTGGGCCTGTCCCCTGGGAATTGGGGGAAAGGCAACAGCCACTGTGGGGCATCACAGGACTGCGGGCCGGCCACCCAGGACTTCTCCAGCTTGAAGCCATGGATCACGGCAAACTGCAAGGCCTCTGTGAGGTCTGTATGCCACCTGGAGACTGCCTGGTGGTACATTTGCACGTGGTCCAGCTCGGCGGAAACATACTGCCTGTATGCCTCCACCTTCTTCCGCTCCACCTGGACTGCCTGCAGATGCTCCACCAGGTGATTCTACATGGTGGCAACAGACTGCTGGACCTCCACCACAAAGTCCAGGGAGGGCTGCTGCAAGTTGGCCTGAAGGGCCTTGGTCTCTGCATCCTCCGAGGGCCCGGGGGTCTCCATGTCAGGGCTGGAGAGGGGTGAAGGGCTTATATGCAAGGAAGGTAGTGGTCCCCCTGGTTGTGGGGGGTTCTCCCTCCTATAGCTCAGCAGGTCCGGAGTCTGGGGGTGATATTGGATGATGACCTCCGCCTGGAGCGGCAGGTGGAGGCAGTCGCTAAGGCTGCCTTCCGTCAGCCGTATCTGGTGCGTAGGCTGTCTCCGTTTGTCTCCGGCCCGGACCTGGCCTCACTCATCCATGCTTTCGTCACCTCGAGGCTGGACTACTGTAACACACTCTATGTCGGGCTTCCCTTGTTCCTGGTTCAGAGGCTTCAGCTAGTGCAGAATGCGGCGACTCATCTCCTGACGGGGACGGGCCATCAGAAGCATATTACACCTGTGCTCCAAGCCCTGCACTGGTTGCCGATAGCGTGCTGAGCCAGGTTCAAGGTTGTGGTGTTGATATATAAAGCCCTTTACGATCTGGGCCCCTCATACCTCAGGGACCGCCTCGTCCTCCGTGCCCCGGAGCGGCTCCTTTGGTCCACCGGGGGTGCCTTCTTGGAGGTCCCCCGTGTTAAGCAGGGGGCCACAATGGAGAGGGCATTTTCGGTGGCTGCGCCGCACCTTTGGAACTCCCTTCCAGAGGAAGCTCGCCTGGCCCCCAGCCTATTGACATTTTGGTGAAATTGCAAAACCTGACTGTTCGCCCAGGCCTTCAGGGAGGGTGGGAGGGGAGGGTGAGGGGTTTTAGCTCCCCCACCTGATGCAGTATTTATAATGTTTTAAGCCCTGTTTTAATAATTCATATTTATATTGTTATGATGATTTTAAAGTGTATTTTGTTATGATGTTTTATTGTTGGAAGCCACCCCGGGCTGCTTTTGCAGGAGGGGCATGGTATAAATCTATAAAATAAATATGCTGCAGTTTGCAGGTTGCCTTCCCCCCCTTCTTCTGGTGCTGAGGCTCCACGGCCGCCACTCCGGACTCCTCACCCTGCCGCCTCACTCTCAGGCCATGGATGCGCTCTATGTGGTTGATGTGTCCCGACATGGTCCCCTCCCTCTGCTGGCAGAAAACTTTCTTGCAGCGCTAAAAAGAGCAGAAAAAGATAGGAACATAAGAAGTGCCGTATTTTGTCAGTCAAATGGTCTGTCAGGCCCTGCCTGCATTCTGTCTCCACAAGTGGATGGACTGGGTGGCCATCCAATCTCTCTATGCAGGAGACTTCCGTTCCTAACAGGTCATTGGGCAATTCATTCCCTGTTGTTCCAGTCCCTGTGCCATACCTTGCATGTGACAATTCCATCGCCCTTGTTGTAGAACCTCCAGACATCCGACGTCTGATGCTGGATGTCTGGGGGTGTCACTGTCTGTGGCAGTGACCTCTGCCTAGGGGTCCTTTGAGTTCTTGGCCTGACTCTGGCAGCAGCATTGGGGTCAGCATCTGATTCCTCTCTGAAATGGGAACACATTAAGAACACCAAAGTAATATCATGCATTTATGATGATGCCTCTAGTCCTCCCTCCTTGGGGTGCTAGGGATTGCAATTAGAAAGCACGTGCAAATCCTGCCCTCCCGGGGGTGCTAGGGGATGCCATGGATTGCAACTAGAAACCCCCTGACTGGAACGTGCAAATCCTGCACTCCCTGGGGTGCTGCTTGGGATGGCAATGGAGAGACCCTGGCTGGCTGCCACGTGCAAATCCTGCCCTCCTTGGGGTGCTTGGGATTGCAACTAGGAAGGCCCTGGATGGCACGTGCAAATCCTGTCCTCCTTGGGGTGCTAGAGATGGTGACGGGAGATGTAACCCTGGCTGGAGGAAAGACCCTGCCCTTATTTGGGAGTGTGTAGGGAATGGGATGGCAAATGGAGAGTGGAGACCCTTGCTAGCCTTAGCCTGGCACATGTTTGGGTGGGGGTGCTGCTCGTGCCAGACCCCCTCCACACTACAGTACCCTCTGTCTTTGTGGCAGACCTCTGCTGCCACCCACTGATGCCCACTGTTTGTGCCTGACTGATACCCACCACCCACGCACCCACCCGCATGCCAGTGAGCACGCTCTAATGGATAGAGCCTTTCTTGTCCTCAAAGTAAAAAAAAAAGTTTACAAACCTGGCAGCACCTCCTGAGCCCGCCGCTTGCTCCTCATCCAGGGAGCCGGCCGCCAGTGCTGCCACCACCACCGGAGGTGTAGTAAGGGCAGTGACCTTGACTTCTTCCTCCTCCTCGACCGGTAAGTTGGCCCCCAGCTGGGGAAGAAACACCGCAACTTTCTTCATTTTTTTAAAAAATTTTTTTATCACACACACCCAAAAACAAACACACACAGTCAGTCATCCACAACACACACCAACACTCACCAACCACAACAACAACAGCACACCCAAACATAGCCAAAAACACACAAACCGAACAGCCACCCAGCCAAACACACACTCACTCACCATACAGCTCCACACGCACTCGAATTTCTGGTTTCCGTCGCACTCATGCTCTCGTGATATTTTTTTCTGAAAGGCCAAACCCGAACCGAATGACTGAACTGAACGGCCGAACCCGAACCCGGCGAGCAATCCAAACGGCCGAACCAAACACAGCCGAACCAACCGGCCGAACCTGAACCGCAATTTATTCGCCCATCCCTATTTCTTTGGTCTATCCAGGAGTAACACTACAATTCATAGGAAGCAGGGGAAGTGGATGAGTAGGTTGGGGCCACACTGGAAAGGAGCATGGAAAAGAGGCTCTCCCACTCCTTTTCTGTTGTGACCCCATCTCCTTCAGAGCATCGTGACATCACAGCAATCCAAATGGCTGTGGCCACCTTGGAAAGGGGCAGGAGTTTCGGCATGACCCGGATCCATTCCAAGGGAAAATGTTGCTTTAAGCAGTAGCAGAGGAAGTCATGTTTCTGCACATAGCAGGTCCATGGAGAACAATACTTTTGGAATCCTGTAACCGGATTTCACATGTGCTGCTAGAACCTGGGGAAGCCCCTATGACTCTGCTCTCAGCAGACCCAGATTTTGTGGACAGACACTCTGTCTGCAACAACAGACTAGAGAAGACTACTGCCTGCTAGGAACCAGTACTGATGTCTGACAGGCAGCAGCTACCTCCCAGTCTCCTCTGCAAAATCCATGATCAGCCAGGTTGGCTGCCAGAGTCTATTTCCACATGCTGCAATACTTCTGTGTTAGCCAAAATGAAAGGTTACTCTAGCATTTTCCGGGGCTGCTACTCTAGATTTGGCATGTGACCAGGCCTAGGCATCTTGGAGGATATCCCTAGAGGTAGAGTAATGTGTGGAACTGCCCGGGCCTGAAGGTTTCAAAGCAGGAAACATTCTGATGGTTTAATTATTATCTCATTTACTTTGGTAAAAATATCAGGAAGAAAATATCTATTGAAATCAATGCAAAAGGTTCTGATCTGAACGATAGCTGCATGAAGGGCAGATTGGATGTAGTCAAACTGGTTAACTGATGTAAGTGGGATCAGACTCTATCCACAGAGTTATTATGCCAGTGTAAAATTAGCATGAGCAGAGATGCAGACTCAGAGTGGATATAGCATTGATTATACATTCTGGTCTGCTGCAGAGAAAGGTGGTGAGGGAGGAACAAGGGTGCTGATTCCACATGATGAACGAGCAATGAGTGAAACAGAAGCACTTCAGCACTAGCCAAGAGAAAATAAAGAAGAGCCCAGCCGGCGGTGGGGAATAAGGGTCGAAGGTGTCACTTTCCAAACAGCTGATGATGGATCTTGTGGTGCTCAGCAGAAGGAATAGTAAAGTGACAGAGGAGCACATGACAAATGAGCATGAAAAATGGTTTTCGAAGTATTAATCATACCTTTTCAGACCCCAAGAAAACTGCTTGCTTTTGATTGAAGTCATGGGGAAAGTGTGGGCATGTTGAGGTGGGCCTTTATAGGGACATATTAAGACCCAGAACTTGGGGGTGGGGGGACAGCAAAACCAACTCCATCTTCTGATCCTGATTGCCCTGTCTTTCCTGTAGGTTGTATAGAGTAAACCCCTGCCACTTCTTTCACACAAACTGGTAGTCTACCAAGCACTTATTGTTCCTCCACTGTGAGACCTGCGGAAATTACAGGAGACATACCCAGGCTTCTGTGCCCCCTCTGACTCTTCCCAGCTGGATCCTGACAGACATACCAGTTTACTCACTGATGTTCATTTCAGAGAGGGGGAGGATCCCCAGCAGCAGATAGACTATGAGGGCAGAGACTGTAATGGCACAAAAATGTCTGAGATGTCTCCTCTGTTGAGATTCATAAGGGGATAATAACAAAAGTCTATGTTGGAGGCAATGGCTGGGAAGAAGCCAGGGTCATCGGGGCTATGGATGGTTTGACTGAGTGTCTGCTTGGCAGCTTCTGCCGGTGGCTCTCCTTTGGTTTCTCTGTGTTAATCAAGCATTTATAAAGCGCATTGTCTCCATAGTAACAAAGTACTGTTGCATTCTATAGAATTTCAGACATTAACTAAAACTGCTTCTGATTGGCAGGGATGGTGACAGTTGAGGTTAAAGTAAACAGCAGCATGGGACAGTGGTGGCTGGTGGGTTCTGAAGTATGTGGGGAGCTGGGGCAGGAAGGCCGGCGGGCCTAGGGGGGCAGAACCGGTCCTAGGGGGGCCAACTTTCAAGTTAATAATGAATGTTCACAAACTTGGTTCCCCATGTGTAAAATAACTGGAATGGGTGTGTTTCTCCCTGAGCTCCCCTCATTCTTGTCCTTCGATTGTAAGCCCGCTGGGTCAGGGACCTGTCTCCCAACAACTGTAAACTTAAAGCACCAGCCGGGTACACTGCTGGCACTATATAAATGCTTAATATGCAATTTTTAAAAACCCACACAGAATACAAGTCTTGGACTCAAGGCAAAGCATTACTAGGCCTGGGCATTTGAAACAGCAGTAATCATGATGTGGCCAGGCCAGCGAGTGGGGGCAGGAAGGCAGCAAAGCAGAAAATGGCTCACAGTGTGTCTGCAGGACATGCTGCAACCTTCACAGAAATAACCAAAAAATCAAAGCACAGTGAACCAAACCAACCAACCATCCATTGCACAGACAATCCCCCCCCAACCCCCCCCAATCCCATGGCATCACAAAAAAACAGCAGAGGTAGGGGGTGCCCTGCACTGGCCTGGGCATTTGAAATAACCAAAAATTAAAGCACACTGAACCAAACCAACCAACCATCCATTGCACAGACAATCCCGCCCAAACAATCCCCGGGCCCTGGCAGTACCCAGAAGTGGGAAAAGAATTCAATCTTGCTTCTTACCAGTTTTTGTCAGCAGTTTCTCTTTCTGTCTGCTTAGTTGTCCTTGTCCCTCCACCAGGCCAGCCAACAACAGGTCAGTTGGTTCCCCTCCCAACACAGTACCAGTGAAGTCCACCAAGTGCTCTGCTCAGCTGCAGCAGCAAAATGCATGCACAACATGCTGTTGTCGACGCACCCCCCAATTAGACACAGACACATTATCTTGGTATTAAACAGGCCGCACTCTTTATTCAATAACAACAACAAAGGCAGCTGGGGATTGCTCAATGCAATTTGGGTACAGTATGCCATGCTGACTAATCTAAAATTATTAACTGTGGTACTGCCCGGATGTGCCCTCCGGTAGCAGTATCCTAAACCATTAACATCCCTTCCTTCGACAGGGCAAGGCCGAAGGAGGGGGAACAGCCCCC
>QEPC01002036.1:497858-537325 GCA_003113815.1 Sphenodon punctatus
GGAGGGCTGACAGTAAGAGCAAGGGGAAAGACTAGAGGGCATTGGGAAAGGCAGCATGGAAAAGGTGGGTCTTGAGGAGGGATTTGAAGGAGCGGAGGGAGGAGGCGAGGCGGACGAGAAGCTTAGTGAGAAGCCCCTCCTCCCCTGCCATTGCAGTCCAGCGGGACGGCGCCCAAGCATGCGCGCTCTCTCTCAGTATTAGTGGCGGCACTGCAGCACTGTAGTAGCTGCAACAGCCTAGCCAAAGTGGTGCGTACGCGCAGGAGGCACCTAGCGCTGAAAAGAGACTCTGCGTATGTGTGCAAAGCGGTCGCAGGCAGCATACCACTGGAGCTCATTGTGTACACAGCCAGGGCAGCAGCGGGGCCAGAGAGCCGCTGCTGCCGGGATGATTTTGTCGGCGGCGGGGCCGTCTTCTTGCTGTGGGGCTGCTTTTGACAGCGCAGGTGGGGGTGGGGTGGATGCCCAGATGCCTGTTTATATGAGCCGCCACTGGCATGGGAAGCACAGGTGTTCTTTCCCCTGACTTGTGCTCCCTCCCCCATAACTCTCCCTTCTCCTTGTCCATGGCTGGGATGGTGAGATTTCACCTCCTGTTGCTTTAAGCACTAGGAATCAGTGGAACACACGCTGTTCACCTTGGAACTCTCACCTAGGAGTGAAACAACTATCTATGGTAAATATTGTATTTGATGATTTCATCTGATTCAAACTGTATCTGCTGAAATGAATCCTCATCAAATATCTATTTGGGGATTTTGGACTGGTTAGTCAGTTGTTTTGTTAATTGGATATTTGGTTATCTGGTTGCTTCCATTTCTGACTTATTGTGCATGTGCAGTAACCAAAATGAAGTAATCTAAAAAGTACCAAATAACCAAATATATAGGGAAAACCCCTACAAAATCAAAGAACCAAAAAAGCAAACAGCTGACCCCCCTAAAACAACCCAACCAACCAACCAACACAACCAAGCCCCCCCTCCCCAGTGATCTGTGAATATGTAAAATCAGATTTTTAAATATTATTTGGATGTTTGGATGGCTATCCGAAAATGTGAATAATATCTGCAAATTCAAAATCTACTATTTGCTTCAGAATTAATCTGTCACCATATTTACAAAACTGGATTAGTCCAATCACTTCATCATGTGCTTGGGAAATCCTGCCTTGCCCCACTGGTATCAGGGAGACTGCAGAGGATCTGCCCTTATTCCTCTATTTTGCAAAATTAAGCTGTAAGAGAACCATTGTAAATTGAAGATGTATAACTTCCCACCTAGCAGGGAATTAACTCTCTGTCTGATAGACAGGGAAATCCTTCTGGTGCATTATATCACTGTCTCTCTTTTTTTGTAGGCTGCCAGTGCACGATTCCAGCAACATAATGGCCAGGACTGTGAAATTTCATGATATTTGCCAGGCAAATTGGAAGTACAAATGATGCTGCAGCTGCAGTCCTTGCTTGGCTGGTAAACCTGAAAGTCACACTCTCTTCCCTCTCAAGTACAATAAGATTTAACCTTTCCTTGTTCACCACATCTTCTTTCTTTAGATCATTTTTGTCACTCAGAACATTGGCAAGCTTTCGGGGTAGGTGAACACGGAAATGTTCCAGGTTGTATTATGAGAAGTAGCTGAGAGGCATGACAAGGAAAGGAGGCATTATGAGCATCTTGAAGAGATTACATGACAGGGAGATACAGTATTATAAGGAGTATCATGGAGGTAGGTCGGGGAACAGATATCCAGTATTATGAGTAGATACCAATACAGTATTATAAGACAGTAAGACACATCAAGTATCAAAGAGAGGCAGGTACTTGAGATATATGGCAAGGAAGAGAAATATTATATGGTATGTCTGAGTGATGTGTCAAAGAAGGATGGGGTTAGGTAGTATTCCTGGTGCTTTTTCTTATAGCCGTTGCATTTATAATTTGTAAACAATACTGAAATAGGATGATCAGATTTCATGCCAGCAATTTGGGGCTGATGGTGCCATTTAAAAGACTAGTGGGGTGACTTAGACATCCTGTGACATGCTGAGCACCTTTGCTGAACTGAGTGGCCCCTTGTGATTCATGGGTACCGAGCACTCACCACTCCACTGAAATCAGGGGCACCTGTAGGAACGTAGCATTTTACTCAGCACCTGGCAGGTTTTGATCCAGCAATTAGTAATGTGACAGAGAAGTATAACAAATCTCCCAACCCCCATCTTTCACACCCTCCCCCACCCCCCTCACACACAAAGCTGGCTGCTCAACAGCTCCACAGATAGTCTGGGAAGGCACTCTACCCCTCCATCTTCTATTGTTCAAATGATAAAAGTGTAGCTGAAGGCAATCAGGGAAGCAGTAATTATCACAGCAGGCCTGAAAACCTAAGAGTTACTTTAGAGGGGCAGGGTGTGGGGAGGGAAATACAGCACCTCTTGAAAGCAGCACAATGAGGGAGAGAACTTCCTTTTTAAACTAGGGAAGCTTTTTTTGTTGTTATTCTATTCCCTATTACACTAATTAGTCATTTGAACTTCTGTATTTCTCCACATGCCTAGTTTCCCTGGCCTTCCGCACCCTCCACTGGGATAAATTCCTCTTGAAATTCCCTCTTCTCCTTCACTAATAATCACTTTACTTGAAGTGCTTTCCTGTGTTTCTGATGGCATTTATCATACCGCTTTTCAGAGCAGGACAGGGCACATCTGTACATTTGTGACACCATGACTACTTACTCTGGAGGAGTCCCATTGAATTCAATGGGACTACTTTGAAGCAAATAGTAGAGAAGTTACCTGAATTATGAAAATATTGTTACTGAATTTCTCATTTTCCATTATCAATTTTCTGTTTTGTCTCACTTATCAAGACAGGAAAATGTGTGAAATAAAAAAAGAGTTCTCTTTGTTTAAGTAATACCCATTTTGTATGTGTTCTTTGTCCAATAGGTGCAAGTTACACTGCTTCACCATGTCCATCTATATTCTTCCTGATCCATCCTTGCTGTATTACTTACATTGCCATTTTTGCCCATATAGAAAAATTGGCTTCCATGGGAGTCACACCTACAAGCATCAGGGGTCAAACTTTGCCTTTGACTCCATCGATGTCAAGTCTGAGTGTTGCTGACTGTATCTGATCTCAAAACCTTGAGTAGGACCTTCCTCTTAGGTTCTGTCTTCAGCCCTGCTGAACAAGTGAATTGTGAGCTGGTAAAAGCTAAAGCATCCTTCCACAAAGAATAAGGTATCGGGACAGAAGGTCATACTAAGGGCAAGCAAACTGGGGCTGGTATCTTGAATCAATCCAGGAATAATTGTATTAAGTATAAATAGTTTTTTAATGTTGTATTTTAAAGTTGTATTTTAAACCATGGCTATGACCTTTGGTTACGCCAGAATATATATATATATATATATATATATATATATATATATATATATATATATATATATATATATATATATATATATATATATAAAAATAGTTTGTGTTATGATGCTAGAGTCAGAAGTTTCCCAGAGTGCTATGAGCTACCTGGAAATCCTGACTGTTACTCAATAAATGTGGTCAGATTATCTGCTTGTGAGATATCTTCTCTTTCTGGGAAACAAGTCATTTGGACCTTCTCTGGAAAGCTTGAATTGTTGTAAGAGAGCATATGCATCCTTCCAAGCATCAGAATGGATGTGCAGAAGGAACTTTACTTCCTTTATCACACTTGCTTAATATGCCAGCCTAACCACCCTGAACATGCCCTGAATATCAAGTCTTCTAACAGGTCCGTGCTTAGGAACTTCACCTCCAGAGGAAGGTAGGTCACTTGAGATGAATTCCTTGGACATCATTAGGAAGAGTTAGTCACCCAGTGTCTTACTATACTATTTGCTACCTAAAGCACAACTGGTAGGACTTAGCTTACAGAACCAAATCCTCCCACACAAAAACTCTGACTTCATTGTAATGAGGGTAGAGTACAATGGAAAGTCCAATAGACATGCTTGATTGGGGGAATTGTTAGCCAGTAAATGTATAGTTGTCTTCTGAGTTCATTAGATATCAAAACACGATGTTTTAGTGTCATTTAAATAGTCCCTCCTCAAACAAAATCTCAGAATTGACCAATCAAGAATATAACCTTGCCCTGAAAACACTATTTCTTAGTGATATTTTTGGGTACATTGTTTTGGTCTGATAGTGCTAGTTCTAGCCCTCTTCATAGGCATGAATCCCATTGAAATTAATGAAAAATATGCTGGTGCGGTCTACTGAGAGGACTGAACTATTTATCTTGACGAAGAAAATTATTGGGAATGGTGACTGCTCCCAGGTAAACAGAACATTTTCCTGCTCCTTTCTGGCCTTACTTCTCTGGTTAAGAAAGACTTTCAGGATCTCTCCCTGAGCATGCATGGCCAGAATTAGGGCAGAGAGGGCAGCCTATTTCAGGTGTTGTGCTTTTCCTATATCCACTGGTGCCAACTCTCATTACCATTGGGTTTTCTGAAAGCCTCACCTTCTGGAGTCATGTAAAAATATCAGCTTTTATTTTGTTATTGTATATATTTTTAGCTGAAGACAGATTTATGAAGGTGAACTTCTGGATGCAGGTGAGTGAGGGGGCTCACCTGCTGGATGGTAGGTGGGTCGAAAGGCTGGCAGGAGGTCAGCTAACCTCTTGGACAGAAGAGAAGTGGTGGCACAGAAAGGGAGAGTGACTGTTGGCTGAAATTCAAAAGCAGCCGCTGACATCAGGAGAAGCTGGAGAAGCAGCAGACTGCTAAACTACAGCACCTGCAGGAGGCTTGCCTGGGTGGTTGGAGGGTGGGCTAGCTACAGGAACTCTAGCCCTGGACCCCGCTAGGTAAAGCAGCAACCTTTGTTACTTGATTCCCTATTACACTAATTTGAACTTCTGTATTTCTCCACATGCGTAGACTCCCTGCCCTTCTGCACCCTCCACTGGGACAAATTCCTCTTGAAATTCCCTCTTCTCCTTCACTAATAATCACTTATACCACTTTTCAGAGCAGGGCATGGCACATCTGTACATTTGTGACACTATGGCTACTTACTCTGAAGGAGTCCCATTGAATTCAGATCCTCAACTGAGCCAAAGGGAGCTCCTGGTGGTGGTCTGAAGGGGAAATAGTTTTGGGGACACCACCTGACTCCCTCTCTTCTCATTTCCTGCAGGTATATCTGCTAGGGCTGGGCCCTGGGGGCGCCAGACCTTGGGTGATACCCAAAGGGTGTTGGTCATTGGTCAGTCTGTTTGTGGGAGCCGTGGTGGTCAGGACACACTGCCAGTCACTGTCAGGCAATTTTGATCTGTTTTGCCCTGTTGCTGCCGCTGCTGCAACAGCGACCAACAGCTTCTACATGGGTGACAGTCCATGGCTGGGAGCCCCTTCAAGGGCTCGCCCCCCAGGATAAACAGGCCCACCTCCCTTTGGGAAGTGGGGGGTGAGGATGTGGGTCCGGCCAGGACTTCTGGCCCAGGAGGGCTTGTAAGGTGGCATAGAGGCCACAGACCCTTTGGTGGGGCATGAGGGGGTTTGTTCCATTAGAAGGGGGGTTACTTAGAGTTGGTCTGTGGGAGGTAAGAGGCTACTGGGGGGCCAGACAATGGCTCTGGGGGCTGGGTCTTTGGCTCCTGTCATAGGTGGAAATTGGGCTAGGGAGAAGGGTGGGCCCAATTTCAGGATCCCTGGTGTGTGTGTGTTGGGGGGTTGTTTCTGGTAGGGACCACCTGGTGGCAGCACGTGGTGGGGACTGGGGGGGTGGTTGTCTTGGGGGTGGAGAGGGAGGGTCTCCCCCACGGTCTGGACACAGCAGCCACCGGCTGGGACTGAGTAGGAGTGGATGGGGGAGGGGGGGAACAGCCATAGGAGTCATTGTTAGGTGGGGGAAATATGGTCCTGGGGGGCAATTGAATAGTGTGGCCCAGGGACGGAGGTGTTTGGTGCCTGTCCCCAGGGATGCCCCCCCCCTGAGGTGGGGGGATGGATCAAGGTCTAAGGCCCCTTGGGCCGGTGCTGCTGTTAAATGTGAGGTCTGTTGGCAACAAAACATCAGTAATCCAGGATATGATCCTGGATCAGACTGCAGACCTCGCATGTTTCACGGAGTCCTGGGTGGACGGTGAGGTGGGTCCAATTTTGGTGAACCTTGTTCTGGTGGGGTACTCCATGCAACACCAGCCCCGGCTTGGGGGACAGGTGGTGGTGGTGTAGCTATGGTTTTTAAGGAATCTTGGACTGCTAGGAGGTATCTGGTGCAGTTAATCCCAGGGATCAAGGCCCTTCACCTTGTGTTTGAGTTGGCCAGGGACATAATTAGGGTACTACTTGTGTACCGTGCTCCTTCCTGCCTGGCAGCATCCCTTGCCGCTCTAGCGGAGCTGGTGTCAGGGGTGGTGCTGCTCTCCCCGAGGACTGTGGTCCTGGGGGATCTCAACATTCATGCCGGCACTGGCTTTGTCGGGGCAGAGTGTGAGTTCATGGCTGCCATGGCAACTATGGGCCTGTCCCAGATGGTTAGCGGCCCCACACATGAGGGGGGGGGGGCATATGCTCGACCTGGTGTTTTGCTCCGGCCTTGAGGCGGGTGAACCAGTAGTGGGGGAAGTAAGTTCTATGCCCTTGTCGTGGACGCATCATTACCTCCTGCAAACCAGGTTCCTAGCAGATGGCAGCCCCTGAAAGAAGTGGGACCTATTAGGTTGGTCCACCCCTGAAGACTGATGGAACCGTGGCGGTTCCAGGAAGCCCTGGGGGATGTGTCCTTAGACCTTGAAGGCTGCTCAGTTGATGATCTTGTTCAAGCTTGGAATACCTTGCTGGGTGGAGTAATTGATCAGGTGGCTTTCAGGCATCTGTTCCCACTGCTTCATCACCGTAGGGCTCCTTGGTTTACTGAGGGGCTGCAGTGTTTGAAATGGGAAGGGTGGTGGTTAGAGCGCCACTGGCACTGCTCTCATGCTGAATTCGATTGGCTGCAGCATCACATCCATTTGTGGTCCTATGCTGTGACCAAGAGGATGAGAAAGAGGGAATTATTTGCTGCCCTCATAGCCACTGCAGTCACGTCCAGCTGAGCTTTTCTGGGTGGTGAGGGGACTATTCAGTCCATCCCCACTCTGCCTAGAGTGGGAGGTTTCCCAAGCCTGCTGTGAGGAGTTTGTAAACTACTTCGCAGATTAGATCACTCGAATCCAGCATGATTTCGGGGCCAGGATTGATGCAGAAGAAGGAAAGCCGAGGGTTATGGATGCCCCGTCTGGTCCATTTTTGTGGGATCAGTTTCAGGAAGTGACGCCAGCTGATGCTGAGGGGATTCTGTCTGGGTCTGGGTCTGTTACCTTTTGTGAACTAGTTCCATGCCCATCCTGGCTGGTGAAAGCCTCCAGGGAGACTTTGGGACTGGTGCTGGCGGGAGTGGTCAATGCCTCCCTTCGGGAGGGCAGGGTGCCGGACGGCCTCAAGGAGGTGGTGGTGCAGATCCTGCTCAAAAAACCATAATTGGACGTTGATTCCCTTACCAGCTACCGACCTGTTTCTAACCTTCCCTTTTTAGGGAAGGTTATTGAACAGGTGGTGACCCAGAAACTCCAGGGCCATCTGGATAGCATCGGTTTTCTGGATACTTTTCAATCAGGTTTTCATCCAGGATATGGCACTGAGACTGTGTTGGTGGCCTTGGTAGATGACCTCTGCTGAGAGATGGATTTCGGACATCCAACACTTCTGGTCCTACTAGATCTCGCAGCAGTGTTTGATACGGTGGACCATCGGTTGCTTTTGAGATGGTTGCGGACCCTGGGGGGAGTGGACAGGACTGTCTTAAGATGGCTCCGCTCATTCTTCTTGGGGAGAAGCCAGCAGGTAGTGCTGGGAGAAGAAACATCTGGCCCCCAGGTTCTCGCTTGTGGCGTACCGCAAGGTTCGATTCTATCTCCACTTTTATTTAACATCTATATTCAACCCCTGGGTGAGGCCATGAGATGGTTGGTGTGCGTTGCCACCAGTATGCTGATGATACCCAGCTTTACCTCTCTTTTCAATGAACCCAGGTCCTGCAGTCTCGGTGCTTTCCCAGCGCTTGCTAGCAGTGAGTGACAGGATGAGGCTGAGCAGACTGAAGCTTAATCCTGATAAGACAGAGGAGATGTTGATGGGTAGGGCAGCGGAGGTGATGGCTCCCCTTGTGGAGGGGACCCATCCCCCTCTGGCCCCAGAGGTGTAGAGTTTGGGGGCTCTGTTAGACCCTGGCCTCCGCCTGGATGTTCAGGTGGAGGTGGTGGCAAAGGGAGCTTTTTGTCAATTACATATTATGCAGAGAATCCATCCATATGTTTCAAGCTCTGACCTGCACCCATGCATTCATCACCTCAAGGCTGGATTACTGCAACACGCTCTACGTGGGGCTGCCCTTGGTGATGACTCAGAAGCTGCAGCTCGTGCAGCTCATCTCCTGACGGGGATGAGCCATAGGGAATACATTACATCAGTGCTCCGGGCTCTGCACTGGCTGCCTATAGCGTCCCGGGCCCGATTCAAGGTGCTGTTTTTGACCTTTAAAACCCTACATGGTCTGGGACCCTCCTATCTGAGAGACCGGCTCACTCCCCGGGCCATAGAACGACCTCTGAGTTCTACCGGGGGCGCCTTCTTGGAAGTTCCCTGGGTGAACCAGGGGGCCATGATGCAGAGGGTGTTCTCGGTGGCCGTACCACGGCTGTGGAACTCCCTCCCAGAGGAAGCTTGCCTGGCTCTCATTTAAATCTTCAAGGAGAACTAAAGGGCTCAATGTGTGTGTCTCTTTGGCCAGTGGGGCCTAATTCAGGGGTACTCGGGAAGCTAGAAGATGGACTGGCACCTCTCAAAAAGAAGACTCACACTTTCGGTGAAGGAAGAGCAGGTGGTAGGAAATAAAAGCATGGCAGAATTGTGGCTGCAGCTCTGTGTTAGAAACACTGATAGAACAGCAAAAGTTTGAAAAGTAGGGCAAAGGCCTAATGAAATACGCTGGAAATGTCATGTAACTCCATTACTTTATTGACAGTCCAACAGGGTTTTTGTTCAGGCATTTTTACTGGGAACCCTATAGAAACTAAACTGAAGATCCAGGTGAATTGGATGCCTGGGGGCTGCTTTCCTTTTGTCATGGCATTAAACATTCTTCCCAGGCAGGGATGGAGCCACAGCTTAAACTCACCCTGTTGAGGCATATAATACACAGATCAATAAGTGCTAGCGGCCTCTGAACTTATCCAAATAGTCTCAGAAACTGGAAAGGGGGGAAGGGGGGCTTACCCAATTGGAAACTAGGGCTAAGAGCAAGCTGGGGTCAGTTTTGGAAAGTGGCAGGCAAATGCCAGGTCCCCATTTCCCCTGTGAAATTGCATTCCTGCATGAACAGCGTAAGATAATCACATTGGAACTGGATCAGTGGAGAAGTGTGAAGAAATGTGCCAGCATTCAAGCTTATATTTGAGAAGAGGCATTTGCCAGTCTTGGGAGTAAGTGAATAAGGAAAGTGTATAATTCAACATTTCCTTTTGATCTGCAAACTACTTTTTTCCCCCTACTGAGTTAATTTGCTTCAAAAATGCACAAAGGGGGAGGGCAAGAGAAAAAAGTAAATGTGCTAAAGTGTTTGACAGAAATTCAAATGTTTACGAGGAAGCGTGTTTGTTATTCCAGGCACAGAAAGCAGCAGTGTTTGCTCTGCTTAGTTGGGTGCAGAAATTCAGTGCCAAAATGATGTTAAGGCAACCATAGAGTTGAGATGGAAACTAACAAACTCGGGCTCCAACTCCATTAAGGAAATTCACTCTGATGTAAATACATCATTGTAGTGTCACTGTAAAAAAAGCCTAATGCAGCTTTGCTGAACCAGGGGCTTATAGCTTTTTTAAAAAGGGAATATAGGTTCCAAACTTGAAATCTGTCAAATTTGCCATATTCAATTTTGCAAATTCACAACCTGGATTTTAAAAACAACAACCACCATTTTTGAAGCTTGCATTTGATTTTACACATTTGTTTTTAATCTTTTCCTTATTTGTCTATTTTGAGTCTTTTGTCTGCTTAGTATTCATCAGATTGTGCTCATGCACTTCATTATTTATGTAGTCAGTGGTTCTTTTCAAACTTCTTCAAGTCTTTGAGTGAGTAGCCTATGTCACTTAATGTTGAGGATGCTATTTGATTGGATGATGGAGTGCAATAAACATTCTTGCATTCCAGAGCATTCTAGTTGCTGTAAGAACTACCAAAGCTCAAACTGACAGTGTACCAAAGTATAAAGTATGAATTCAATGAACTTTGAAAAGAATGCAAGATCGAATTTAGCTTTTCATCTAGGTAAACAAATTCCCAAATTCAATTTTAAAGTATGAATTGGCAAATTCATTTCAGCAACACAGGGTGAAGCCACACGAAATGCTAACCCAATTTGGGCAGCTTTACACTCACATCGGGTAGCCGTATCCCAGAATGCAGCACACCATAAGGTCACCAGCTGCCAGATGTCCACCCTGCCCTTGGATGGACAGCCAACTGCTACATGCTGTATCCACAAGGGAAGCTCAGGGACACAGCGTATAGCAGTATTGTCCAATGTGGAGTAACACTGCCTGAATTGAGTTAAGGGACTGCTGTCTATGTGGTCAGAGACCATGCTGCTCTGCCCCACAGCAAGGTCCATGTCCCGGCAAGGGATTGTGAAGGATGGAAGGTGGGGCAGTACTGGGTGGTTGCACATGTGACTGGCTCCTCAGCCCACCCTGGGGCATGGCAGGACCTCTGATAGCAGCCTGCCCACCTGGTTCATGCCCAAAGTGTGGTGGCTAGGGTTGCGCACCCTGGAGCGGGCATGGGATAGGGCTTGTCCTAGCTCATGTCGCTGCACCCTTATACTGCTGCAATTTACTCCAGTAAATTATGGAAGCAGACTGCATTGGGAAAGCTGTTTTGCATTGATTTGACACATTTACAATTGAGGTTTCCACGAGGGCAGGTACCACCAGTGAGAATTTAGCAGAGTTCCACCAGCAGGAATTTGGGGCCCACAGCATCTGTATCTTTTGCCCCAAGCAGAAATCCTTATGGCTGCAGTAACTTAATGGCCCCAGAAGAGGGGACAGAGTAGACTGGTATAGAGTTTTGGCTAATAGGAATATCCAATGCAAATACAAATCTAGTTACTCTGAATCTTTTTAAATGACGTGAGAATGAAGTGCTATTCACTTTCTGTTTCATTTCCGGATTCAGATATTCACTTTGGTTATTTTGCTTTGGTTACCTTGCTTGTTATTTAGTTCTCTCTGTTTATTCACTATTTTAGTTTCAACATGTGATTCAGGACTCGTGAGTGCTAAAGCACAACAGTAGTATTAGCATTCTAAGGAGGGCTGGAATGAAACTGTCAATATGTATTCACAAAAACTATTTGCATTCAAATTGAACAAAGAAATGTCAGGCTA
Source organism: Sphenodon punctatus (assembly GCA_003113815.1). Classification (NCBI taxonomy): domain Eukaryota; kingdom Metazoa; phylum Chordata; class Lepidosauria; order Sphenodontia; family Sphenodontidae; genus Sphenodon; species Sphenodon punctatus. The sequence continues at coordinate 509,352 of QEPC01002036.1, forward strand.
AATCATTGTAAGTCATGCGACATTTGCCTTTTCACACCAGGATGGGGCACAATAGCACTGGAAAGCATCCAAAGTGACCTAAATATACCGAATAAATGAAGGAAACAAAACGATTCTTACTCTTATTATTAACTATTTCTATAGTGCCAGCAATGTGCTAATCATGATTGTGCATTGAACAATCATGATTAGAGATAGGTCCCTGCCCCAAGGGGCTTATCGTCTAGAATAGATAAGGAAAAAGGAGGCAAAGAAAGGAGCACATTGTAGAGAAAGGGATACATTAATGAAGCAGAGAGTTGCTGGTGAACATGCTTAGCTTAGTTACAGGGGAGGAGGGAGATCCTGAAAGATGAGACAGTATAAAGGAGAAGCATATACAAGAACAATCTACGATGGTAAGGACTGGAGCTTGGGAAGGCCTGGTGGAAGAGGTAGGTTTTAGGAGGGAGTTGTAGGTTGTGAGGGAGGAAGCAGAATGTAGATTTTCAGGATGGGAGGAAAGTAAACAAAAGTGATGAATGTAAACAAAGTTGGTGAGCTTGATTCCAAAGCCCATGTAAACTGCACAGAAGTTGCACGCGCATACGCACACAGAGTTTCCACATGACACAATGGGCTAGATATGGGGATATGTGAGGTTTGTGTGCAGTTTACATGCACGTAGTTCCACGCAGTTTATGTGGGCTTTGGGATTGAGCCCACTGAAATGTAACAAATACACGAATATCTTTTCCCCAGGGGGACAAAAGGAACTCTCCTTCCTTTTTCCCTACACATTGGCAGGATGGTCTACTGCTGACCCTCCATAGGACTTTCCTTTCCAGTATACCCTGTCTGCTGGTGTTTGCTCCATAACACCTCAGACCTTGGCTTCAGCATTCAGCCAAAAATGTTTTAAATGAAGATCCAGATGTTGTGATATGGGCCCATTTATATGTGAACCACTGGATGTTTTTCTTTTTACATTTTCCCCTCTGTAGCAAATGTAATTGAGTTGTTGATGACTGTGAAGAATTAAAAAAAATTTCCTTATGCTTTGCCTCATTTATACATTTTCATAAAAAACCCATTAGGTACTTTAAAAAAAATAAAAGAAAAAGAATAAAAAACCCTTAGCATGCAAAGCAGAAAAAAGTAAAACACTTAATGATACAATGAAGACTCATTAGTGTAATGCTTACTATTTACGATTAAAAATTCACAAGGATTGTTGTCACTTCTCTCATCTTAATCAGGGGAGAGGTTCTGTAATATTTATTTGTTCCTTTCTGTTTGATTCAGAATACAGTTTGAATGTAAGCAACAAGTAAGGGGCATTTTAGATATATAGATATGGATTATTTTTACAATCCACTCTGATCTTGAGTCAGCGGGTGCTTTTAGATGGATGGGCTGTGCCAGCCTGCTTCACTCCCAGGCTGGCCCATCCATATAAAGTGTTCTGCTAGATGTAGAAGCAAAGCAGGGCTTGCTATGCTCTGGAATATCCCAGAGCACTGTCTACAGAGCGGGCCATCCAAACCCAGGGCACTGGCACAACGTGGAGTTGCTGTCCATCTGCTCAGTGGATCCATGCTGCAGCTCGGCTTTTGGCCAGCCTTTGCCACATGAAACACCATAAAGTTCCAGATGCCAGCCTGGAGTGTCGGTTGATTGACCCACAACTCTATGATGTGGGGGGAGGGACCGTGGGTGGACTGCGGGGGGCAGACTGTGGGGTGGGGCAACCGCTAAATCCATCTAAAACAGACTGAGGCAGGGCTATAAGTGGGCAGATGCAGCTGAAAGCAGGTAGCCTCCACATCCGTCTGTTTTACACCCAGTGTCTGGTATGTTGAGCAAATGCCTAAATGTCCTATCAAGGTCTTTAAAAAGCAAATGCAAGATTGGGTTTAATATCATGAGAATTTAATAAATAGCAATTACTGGGTTTTTTTCAAGTTGATTTCTGGTTTCCAAAAGCCCTCAGGGCACACTGCAAGGGTGGGATGGGATTGGGTGGGAGGTGTAGGGGTGGGGTGAGTGGGATCTTAAGGGTTTTTATTGCTTTTAATGGCTTTTTATTTCTGTTTTTATTATTGTAAGCTGCCCTGAGCCTCTGTGTAGGGCTGCACTGAATAGGCCATCTGAGTACTTGAAATGAGTTCTGAAGTTCCAAGTACACAGTCTGGGTACTCAATCAAACTTCAGAACTTTGTCCAAGGACCTGGAATTCGGAATTAAAAACTCCAGACCTCGGAAATCCCCAGAAATGGGAAATTTAGAACTCTTTCCTTTAATGATTTTAAACTTCACCCACTTTAAAATCATCATGCCAAGCAGTGCCCAGAAAAGCAGGCTAGCAAGAGTGAGATAATCACTCAAGAAGACAAACCCAAACAATGCATCTGTGTGCAGAATAAGCCTGCTGTACTTCACAACATGGCCTACCATCAGACGTGCCAGTGGCGGCTGGTGTTTTTTGAGGTTGGTGGGGCAGTGGGTGGGTTGAACCTAATGCTGGCGGCTTTGCCACCGGTGAGCCTAGGGGTGGAGCCAGGGGCAGGAATAGGCCAGTGGTGTGGCTTAAACCAGCAGCAAGGAGGTCCCAGGGTTAACATTGGATGGACATTACATTAGTTAACGCTGGGAACTCCTTGCTGCTGTGTGAAGCACTCCCACTGGGGGATAGAGAGCCCGCTTACTGGGGTCCCATCCACTTTCTCTTTTCCACCGGGTCCAAATTAACCATAGCAGGTTACAAAAATAGATTACATTGCCATCGCCTACCTTTATCCTGACCCCTCGAATCCTCGATTTTCATGGCATCCTTTTCATTCTCTTCTCAGAAGAGAATGAAAGGGAATAGAAGGACAACAGAGGAAAAGTAGGGGGGAAAGGGTTTGGTTTTGGTGCACGAGACGAGTAAGGGGAAGAGATGGGTTCAGTGGGGTACATACAGGGGAAAAGGGGTCTCATTGTTGTCTGCAGCCTTCTCGTCTGTCATTCTCCTACCTACTTTCTCCTCTTTCACAAGGAGAGCAGCTGCCGGCCTGTATAACAACCAAACACTTCCCATCCAAACTGCATCCCTAGTAGCTACACCCTACAGCCACCCAGCAGCCAAAAACGCCTGTCAAAGCAAACAGGCCTTTTTAAAAGAAAATATTTGGCCAGTTTCAGGGCTTCATTGCCACCAAACCAGGCCCATCAAGACCAGCACCCCCAGTACCTACACTGTATCTCCGGGCAGCTAAATGCCTGTCCAAGCAAGCTGGCCTTTTTACAAAGTTTGGCCAGTTTCAGTGCTGCATTGCCTCCAAATCAGACCCATCGAGACCAGCATCCCCAGTACCTACACCGTATCCCTGGCATCCAAATGCCTGTCCAAGCACACAGGCCTTTTAAAAAAGTTTGACCAGTTACAGGCCTCTGTTGTCACCAAACCAGCCTAATCAAAATTTAAACAATGCATTTCTGTTTCTCAACAAAAACCCCAGGCAAGATACTCAAAATCACACAAACACAAGCAGAGAGGCAAAAACTACTTCCCATCAGGGAGCAGAAGTGAAACAGTGAAGGGACCATTTTAAAAAAAGAGTAGCCACGACGAGTAGACCCACAAATTTACAAAATGGCCTCTCTACTCTTGCTTGGGAGGGGAGAAGGAAAGCATCAATGCATCATTCAAACACAGAGCAAGCAAAGGAAACCATCTTAAAGCAACAATTTTATGTGCAGTCCTTAGCCCACCATAAAAGCAGCAGCAGGGATGTCCACTTGTTCCCCAAAACAGGTTACACAGCTCTGTTGTAATGTAAGAGGTAGCTTCTGCTGCAACTAAACACAGAGCATTCGTGCAAGAACTAGCCACTAGTGAAAAAGCCGGCCATAACATCCCACCAAACTGCAAAGGGCAGGGCCATTTTAAAATGCAAGGAACATTTCAGCAAATATTAGAAACCCTTGCATCCAAGCCCCTAGGTCCCCTGCCTGTAAAACAGAAAGCAGACAGTTTACATCAAAAAAAGCCAAGAAAGACCAATTTTAACCAAAAGTAGCTATGGCCAGTGGGAGCACCAGAAAATGGCCACAGCCTTTGCACATGCTTGAGGGGTTTGGGAAAGGAGTGGTGGAAACTAGCAGTGCACATGCAAACATGAACACAGAGCAACCAAAAGCAAACCAGATTTTAAACCAACTGAACCATATTATGTGAAGTCTTAGCACACCACAAAAGCAGCAGCGAAGAATTCCACTTGTCCCCCCAAACATGCTTCACTGTTACAGCTCTGTTGAAGCCCCATTCTTTCCAGCAGCCCCCTTAACCCCAGCTCCATTCTCTCCCCATCCCAAGCAGCTCCATTCTCTCCCCATCCCAAGCAGCCCCATTCTCTCTCTCCACACACACCCCCAGCAGCACCCCAGGCCCCCTTTTCACCAATGTTTCCCAGCAAAATAACTAAAAATAACTAACTCACCAATGGGGATGTGTCTGATGCAGTTCCAGCAGCAGCGTGGGGTAACAAAGTCACAAACAAGCCAGGCCAGCCAGCACTCTCTCTCCACCAAAATGGTGCAGATCACCAGCACACCAAATGAGGAGAGCTCTCTTTTAATCCCACCCTTGGGGGTAGGGTACAGGTAGGCAGCTTGAGCCCTCAACAAAAGCAGCAGCAGCAGCAGCTGTGCAGGCACACAGTGCCTGGGCATTTGAGTCTCAGGTCCAGACAGAGTCTTTCACAGCAGCCCATACAGCTCTGTGGAACATTACCCCCACTGGTGGGAAAAGCAAAGTGCATTTCCCCATTCAGGCAGCATGGTCTCTAAGGCCAGCTGCGCAAATCGCTTTTGTAAAGCTTAGAGCAGGCTCAGCAGGAGACACTGACCCCCACCCCCTCAGCTCCTGCCTGCACATGTGTCCAGGGAGGCACAACAACAACACTGAGCACTTAGCTGATTGCTGAACTGGAGTACTCAGAGCAAGTCTGGAGAGGGTTGCTTCCCCCCACCCCTTTGGTGCCTTTGGGATTCAGGTGAGGTTTTTTCCCCCCCCTTTCTTTTTAAAAGCATGAAGAGTGTGCGGAGGGGGATCAGGCGAGGAGGGGCAATGCCCCTGGTGCCCTGCAATGTGCACCACCCCTGAGAAGTGCACCCACTTTTAAATCATTATGCAGTGCCCAGAAAAGCAGGCTAGCAAGAATAGAACAAATGCTCAAGAAGAGAAACCCACAAAAGAGCAACTGTGGGCAGAAATTTTTTAAAAAAACATCCCAGCAGACATAACAACACCCACAAGAAAGAAACCACACACACACACACACACACACACACACACCCCTCCATTGTGCCTGCTCAGTGCCCGCCTATGCAAGGCAAGTCACCTCCCCACCCACCATATTATTTTAACTAGAAAGAAAGTATATCTCCCCTGTGGCCCAGTGGTTAGTCACATCTTGGCAAAGTTGAACCCACAGACAAAGTACAGTCATGGTACCCACAAAAACCACAGCAAAAGCGATTCCTATCTGGCCTCTCTGGTGCTGCCAACTTGCCTATAGGGAATGCAAGCAGCAGCAGCTACCAAACTTTAAGTATATTTGGCACTGGTGGCAATGCCCAGTATTTCCCCATGTATATGGACAGCCCAGGCCAGGGAAACTGGAGCTAAGAAGATATGTCTGGCCACCATGGTGCCAAGCAGTGCTAGCATCAGGCAGCAGTGACACCAACTTATTTTTTAAAAAGGCATGGCATTGGTGTGCCACTGGTAACTTGGACAGCCCATGCCAGGAGAAGTGGAGCAAGGCAGAGATCCCTCTCCTCTGGTCTCCATGGTGCCTATCACAGGTTGGAGGTCCACACCCCCACTTTACCGGGTTTGAGTGACTCGGTTTCCCTCACGTACAGCCCACTTGAATCAGTGTTCTCTCTCTGGCCGATTCAAGCCTGCCGCAGGGACAATCCCTTTGTCACTCAAGGGCCCGATCCTTCCCATTTACAGACTCTTTAATCTCTGGGTTCGCAAGAGCTTGAGAGCCCTTGTTGCTCACTTGTGTTCCAATGTTAGACACAGACACTTCTTCATAAAGATAAGAAGTCATTTTATTGATTACATAAGCAAGATTGTTGATACAGAGTGGTTACTAGAAATCAAAGGTAAATATAACTCATTCCTAACCTGTACTGGTTGAGTTCCTAAATAAGCATCTTACCCTACAAAGGTCCATAAGTTCTTCTCAGTCCTTGATGTAAGCGACTGGGTCTTCAGCCTTAGAGTTGCTAGAAAGCAAAGTCATGCCTCTCAGTCCATGTCTTCCAGCCTAGCTTGCTGGCAAGATGCAGGATTCAGATGAGAGTGCTCAAGGTGGCTCTGGCCAAGCGATAGTGAAGGTGGCTTAATGGCCCTTGCTTAAGTATCTTTCATGGTCTCTTTGTCTCGGGTTTCCTGCTCATGAGCCTGTGTCTTTCCTCACGTAGCCAACCCAGGCAAACATGAAGATCAATTTGCATCTCTATAGGGTTCCGTCTGGCAAAGGTTGCCAATACACAATCTTTTAACTGTCCCTACTTCCTGGAGTTTGGTCATGTGTCACAGTCCTGATTTGGGTGTCACAGTCCTTGGTGAATTCTGAAGTTTTCCAAGGACCGAATTTTAGCTCTACCTCTGCGGGAAGGATGGCATAGAAATATGACTAAATAAATAAATAAATAATTACATTGACAGACTTTTCCCACCAACCATGTAAGCTGGAGGTTTTTGGAGGGCGGGGGGATAAAAATAAAAGTTGAGATTTTCATGACAAACTTAAGCCAAGTCAACATGAAAGTAAGGAATGTGTTAAAGACTATTCCCAATTCTTGTCCATTCCTATTAATTTCCCATCACACCTACGGGACTAGGCAATGTAGTATTATAGCATCCACATGTAACATGTAACCAGCATAGAGGAACCAAGTGTCCCCTAAATTTCTTACCTTCCCTATGTGCATGTTCAGGATAGGTCATTATCATTATTACCTAGTCTCAACTGGTAAGTTTAGTAAAGCAAACAATGGGTATTTTCAGACATTACGAGATCACAGTCAACCACAGTGAACCACGGTCAATCCCGCGGCGGGGCCAAAGCACTGTGAGCATCTGTTTTGCAGGCGCCAGATGTTCACCACAGTCAATCCCCAGCAGGGGTCAAAAATAACCATGGGTATTTTCAGATGTGACGGGGCCAATTGGCCCCGGCATGGAAACAGCCCTTTGATTCCCCGCCGGGGCCACCGCGTCACGGACTAACAGATGCGGTGGCCGATCCCAGCGGAGAATCCAGGGAGGGGGCAGGGCTGCGTGGCACAATGTGCAGCCACACATCCCTGCTCCCCCATGCTGCCCCGGCCACTCATCCACCAGGAGATGGGCCGGACCACGGGCCGGACCCCTGACCCCCGGCATTGACCATGGGCCGGAATCCCACCACAGATTCTGGGCCATGGTCAGGGGACAGACGTTACTGTCACCTTCATCATGGGGGGGATCTCATTCACCACGCGATTGAGGATGGTCCGGGCAGGACCTCCGATCCCACGCTGAATCTGATTCCCCCCCGTGATGCATGGGGGTGAACATCTGGGGGGGAACTTCTGTTCCCCCCATCAGACATTACGGAATCACTTTCACCCTGTGTAGATTCACTGTGGTTGACTGTGATCTTGTAACATCTGAAAATACCCCATGCTTCCGGAACTCCGGCCCGGACCATCACCAAAAGCGTGGTCAAAGCGATTACCAACGGGAAACAGAAAAAAGTAATGACTGAACTGCAACCACTGGCCGGAATCAAGCAACATGATTCCCAGTCAGGGACAAAGCACTCAGCATTGCTGCCAGGCAACAAGCAACAATATAGGCCAGGGAGGGAGTTTTAAAGGGCACACAGCAGCAGGGGGACGTGGGGGATGGAGCGAGGCAAAAGGGAGAGGAGAGCGGAGGGTGAGAGAGCAAGGGAGGAGGAAGAGGAGGGGGTGGAGGAGGCGCAAGCAGAGGAGGGGGTGGTCGTGCTGCACATGGAGGTGGTGGAGGGACAGCAGCAGCAGCAGCAGCTGGGACGAACTGCCACGGTGCCTTCCAGGTGTTTTGACCATGGCCCGGGATTGGCATAATGTCTGTTGCGCTGCCCCGGGCTGTGGTCTGCCGGTCCGATTCCCTGCCATGGTCCCGCTCCCATAAGGTCTGTTTGGGGCCTCTCTTGCCCACGGGGGTGGTTAGCCAGTTTGCCACCGCTGGGAATCCACTATGGCGAATCGGGCACCCATAATGTCTGAAATCACGCAATGTCTGTACTTGGGAAATAGTTTCAATAGAGCATCCATTTCTGATGGATGTGTATGAGGTATTTTCTGCTCTCGGCCTATCTTTGTCCAATGTTCTTGAAATTGCTCATTGGCCAATTTCAGGTATATAATGTGATAATTCAGAGCAATTCATGTCAAGTTTCATCAGATCTCGCAAGCTCAACAGTGTTGACCTAGGTCAGTACTTGAATGGCAGACCTTCAAGGGAAATAAAGTAATTTTAGTGTATACTATTTCCCCAGCAAAATGTAAAAGACCATGGAGCTGTATCTTCCAGATGAGAAATGAAAGTACTAGCTCTTACTTCTTGTGGTCCTTAAAGTTCTTTGTTTGTTTGTTTGGTTTATTATTATTATTATTATTATTATTATTATTATTATTATTAATAATAATAATAATAATATTATTAATAATTTTATTTTATTTTATTTTATTTTATTGTTGTTTTGTTTTGTTTGTTTGTTTGTTTGCTGTAAAAGTAAGGGAAATAGACTAAACGTCATGGCTAAAGTTCCAGAATTAATAATCACTAGAGCTGGGTGAAAAATAATGATTGCAAAATTAATTCACATTTTTCACCAATGTATTTTATACAGTTTTGCACTGACAGACCCTGAGACAGATGTTATAAGAATCACATATTGAATTTATACCTATAGGAAGTAGAACTAAATTAAATACACTTTAAATTTGGTGAATTTGCCATTTTCAAATCAGATTTGAATCAAATATGTTGTCTGGCTTTGAAATAATTGTGTTTTGAAATTGGGGGATTTGTTACTCATTGTTTGTTTTCTGCTTGGTGATTCTTTTTGAAAATGGTATTCCCTTGATTGGTTAACTCAAATTACATGATGCATCTAAGTGGTGCATGAGCCAGTGTGGTGTAACGGATAAGGTGCTGGACTTGGTCTTGGGAAGCCAGGGCTCAAATCCTGCTCTAGTCATGAACTCCCTGGGTTGCCTTGGGCAAGTCACACCTTCTCAAGCTCAGTTCCCCATCTGTAAAATGGGAATGCATGTGTACCTGTGTTCCCCTCACCTTTGTCTACCTTAGATGGTAAGCTCACTGTAAAGTCCTACACATGCCTAGCAGTGCTATAGAAATGACAAGTAGTAATAGTAAAGTGCTAAACAACAAAGAAATGAAAACTCAAATAGTACTGAAGAAATTAAGCACTGAGGGAAATTATTTGGCAATTTTTGCAGGAGTGATTAATGTTTCAGTAAACATGAGGGTCAAAGAACAAATATGCAATTCCATATTCACAATGACTATTTGCATATGTGGATACACCACTGAATAGCCAAACAACCTTTGTCTGGATTTGCAATATTCGCATATGCATTTATTGGTTTACTTCCTTTTGGACACTTAGATATTAGTTCCTTTGCTTTGCTGCCAGGTATCAAACAGCTGCACAATAATGTTACTGCACTATCAATATTAGTGCAAAGGAAGCACTGTTGTACAACTGTTAGGTGTGTAATAGTGCTATAGTACCAAAAGAAGGAAGGAATACCAAAATGACTGGAGCAAAATAACCAAAATGAGCAAAGTGACCTAAAATGAATATTCATTTCAGCCGGTGAAGATGGAAACAATTAGCACTCCCTTCTTTCATCAGGAACTAAACGAATAGGCTGAATTTGTCAAAATTTGCATTTATATGAACTATTTGGATCAGCCCTAGTAAGTGGATAACTGAATTTAATTCATGAACATAAAGGGTATTTTCAGACGTTACGTGATCACGCTCAACCACAGTGAACCACGCTCAATCCCACGGTGGGGCCAATGTGCCCGGAACGTCTGTTTGGCGTGCGCCAGATGTTCACAATGCTCAATACGCACATAGGGTCAATTTCAACCACGCTTCCCGGGCTAGCGGGGGGAATATCACGGGAAGCGTGGTCAAAGAGATCCCCACCGGGAACCAACAAAAAGTAACATCTGGACGCCAATCCCTGGGCGGAAACAAAGGAAACGAGTCCCAGCTGTGGACAATGCACGCAGCGTCGCTGCCGGGCAACCAGCAACAACACAGCTGCCGGAGGGAGATTTAAAGGGAAATCAGCCGCAGGCACGCGTGGCGGGATGGAGCGAGTAGGGAGGCAGAAGAGAGCGGCGGGCGACAGAGCGACGGTGGAGGAGGAGGAGGTGGCAGGGGCAGCGGTGGAGGGAGCACAGGTGGGGGAGGAGGGGGACACGGGAGTCATGCTGACCCTGCAGCCATCCCAGGAGCAACATCCCCAGCAGCAGGCGACATGCAATGCCCCGGGGACAGCAGACGCAACGGGGACGGAGGAGGCACCCAGGAAACGGGTAAGGGCAATGGAGGGGAGGGGAGCAGGGGGCACGGGGGCACCCCGGGGGGTGGCGGGGCACGACCGGGCGACCGGGAGGGAGGTGGGGGGCGGGGGAGCCCCGCGAGGGGGCCCAGCCGGCACCTAACCCCACACGCCCCTCCGACTGTCCCCACAGACACAGAAAACGGCCCAGGCAGACAAGCCCCTGGAGGACACCGGACCTGCGCGGGAGGAGGCACCACTGGCGGAGGAGGAGGAGGTGGAGGAGGAGGAGGAGGAGGATGACCGGCCGTGGGGATGCCGGAGGAAGCCCTACCACCGAGGGGGCCAGTGGGGCCTCCAGGAGACCAGGGACTTCATCCGCATATGGGGGACCCTGGAGTACCAGCTGGAGATCGCCCTCAACCAGCGAAACAAGCATGTCTACCAGGACATAGTGCAGGACATGGAGGCGGCGGGGCATCACCGCACAGTGGCACAGTGCCGCTCCAAGGCCAAGGAACTCAAGAGGGGGTACAAGGCCATCTGCGACAACAGGCGCTCCGGACATGGGGCCCGGACCGCCCCCTTCTACGAGGTTCTGGACCGCATCCTGCATATGAAGGGCTCCATAGTCGCCCCACGGATCGTGGGCAGCGCAGTGGTCCAGGGCAGGGAAATGGCGAAGGTACCCCCTCCCCTCACCCCCAGCCCAGTAGACGCGAGCTCCGGGACCCCGGACCCCCAGGACAAGCGCCCAGCACCCTCCAGCACTGGCAGCCCCCCCCCGGCAGCAGCCCCAAGAGCACCCAACCCCAGGCCAGGCTGGCCCAGCCGAGTCCGAGACCGGCACCCTCACCACCCTCAGTCAGTGGTTCCAGGGGGAGCACTCTCGCATCAAAGGGCCAGCCTCCAAGGGATCCGAGACCGATATCGAGGGTAAAAGCCCAACCCGGAGAGGGGGGGCATGACCAGGGGGCATGGGCCAGGGGGTTGGAGGGGGCAGGGGCCACCCCAGCCCGTGCCCCAGCCCCCCCCAAGGTGGGAGGGGCCCCAGTTGCAGGTCCCCCAAACGCCCACCCAACACCCACGCTCCCTCCCTCCCTCCCTCGCCTGCAGGACATGGCACGGGAGCGGCCCGAGGAGACGGAGCTGCCAGCTGCCGAAGAGCCCAGCCAGCAGGTGCAGGATTCAGGTGAGGCACCTGGGGCGGGACGGAGGGCACCCTGGGGTGCAGGGAGGGGGGTCACCAGGTGGGTGGAGGGGATGGGGGGGCCAGGGTCAGGGGCCTGGGAAGGCCCAGGAGGGATGTCTGGGGGCACAAGGGGCCCCTGCCCCAGCATGGACAGGGATCAGGGGCAGCCTCGCACTCACCCTCTCTCTCCCACAGGGCAACCCCGCCAGCTGGCGACCCCAGGGCCCGTGGCCCCAGCGCAACGCATGCGGGAGTACCGGGTATGGGTCCGCAGGCAGAGGGAGGAGCAGGCACAGGAGATCATACAGAACACCGCGGAACAGGGGGAGTGCATGATCGAGGCCGTGGCCCGCATGGAGGTGGCCATCGAGGGGTCCCTGGAGCAGGCCAAGGTGAGGGATCAGAGGCTCCAGGCCGAGGTGCACCTGGAGCAGTGCCGGGAGTGCAGGGACCACATCAGGCAGTAGGAGCTGCTCACGGGCCTCAGGCAGGACATCCAAGCCATGGTGCAGGAGCACGGCCTCAAGATGGACAGGTCCCACGACATCGGGACCTCCCTGCTCCTGCACGCCAGCACCATGTGTGCCTATGTGATGGCAGGTGCACCCCTGGGCACCCTGCCTGGCCAGGTCCCAGTGCCAGGACCCTCGGAGGCCCCTCCCCCTGCCCAGGTGCCCCAGCCACCCCCAACCCCACAGGGGCTGCGCATCCTCCCCCGGGGGCTGCCCAGGGCCCCGGCCACCCTCACCCCACCACTGTCCGCCCCTCTGCCGGACCAGGAGGCGGCTCAGGACACTGCAGGGCACATGGACAGCGGGGGGGAGGAGAGCTCCCAGAGCTCTGTGGGCCCCAGCGGGCAGCCACGGGGATGCCCGAGGAGGCAAGGGGAGATGGGGGGAAGGGAGGGAGGGCAACATGATGGGGGGCACTGTGGGGGACAGGGCAACGCACAGGTGCGGGACCAGGTGATTGTGTGCACATGGGGACAATAAAGGAAGTTGTCCATAAGGCGGCTCACGCTCCCATTTGTGGGGGACCTGGGTGGGGGTCCAGCCTGCAGGGGCATGGCCTCGGATCAGCAGGTGTGTCCCCTGGGGGGGGTCTGTCACACCTGGCCCCCCCGGCTGATATGGCTCGCCAAGGCGGACTGGATCCGTTTGGTGTACCGGTACTCCTGGGGGTTCTCTGCATTCACGTAGAGGGGCACGGAACCGGCGGGCCGGTGGGGCTCGGGGTACTCCAGGGCCGCCCCCTCAGTTTCGCAGATATTGTGCAGCATGCAGCAGGCACTGATCACCAGGGCCGAGGTCGAGATGGTGTAATCCAGCCGCCCAGCTACACTCCTCCAGCGGTGCTTGAGGGCCCCGAAGGCACGCTCCACTACGGTCCGGCTGGAAGATAGGCGAGTATTGAATAGGACCTCCTCAGGGGTGCTTGGTATGGGGAACACCTTCATCAACCAGCAGGTGAGGGGGTAGGCGGGGTCCCCCAGGATACAGGGGGGCATCGGAACCCCCTCAATCCACCTCATGCCCATGTCTGCAAAGTCCCCCCGGAACATCCGGGCATAGAAGGGGGAGGTGGTCATGATCCGGGCATTGTGACTGCGGCCTGAGTTGCCTGTGTAAATGTCTATGAACCAGCCCTGGTGGTCCACCACCCACTGCAGGTGCAGGGAGTAGTAACCGTGCCGGTTCAGTACTCCAGGGCCTCCCCGGCGGCCGGGTGGAGGATCTCAATGTGGGTTCCGTCCACGGCGCCCATGCAGTTGGGGAAACCTCCGGCCGCGAAGCCCGCCATCATGGCCCCCTGGTCCACAAGCTGGATCGTTCTGTCCATGAGCACGCCCTCCACTGCCTCGCACACCTCCCGCATGATGCAGGTGACAGTGCTGACCCCCACCATGAAGTGCTGGGACACCGACCAGCAGGAGTCAGGGGTAGCGAGGGCCCAGACCCCTCTGGCCACCCGCTGGACCATGGGGATGGGGTCCCACATGGAGGTGTGCTCCCGCTCCATCCAGGGTGTGAGGAGCTCCGCTAGGTGGAGCAGGGTGGCCTTGCTCATTCGGAAGTGGGCCCTCCAGTCTTGCTTTTACCAGTGGGCCATCGCCCTCGCCCACCACGCCTGTGGGCACTTGGCCACCCATAGGGATCTGGCTATGGGCATAGCGAGCTGGGCTGCCCTGCGCAGGGTCTCCCTTGCCCAGAGGATGTGCCGGGCAGCACAATGGAGCAGGGTGGGCCGGGTGCGGCCCCGGCTCACAGCCTGCCAATCCGCCCCGGAGACGTGCAGCACCCTGAGTCGCGCCCAGGCTCTCCTGAATCTGTGTTGGGCCCAGAGGCCCCATGCTGCTTCTTGGGCCTGAGCAACCAGCACCCGGGCGGCCAGTTGCACCTCCGCGGTCAGGAGGCGCAGCTGCTCGGTGTGGTTGCGGAACCACTTGGCTGCGACCATGAGGAACATCCAATAGGCCGCTGCCCTGTTGTGCTCCATGGTGTTTGGGCCCACGGGGGGGCGGCACTTTTATACAGTGCCTGTGAAGACAGGGCTGTGCTGGGGTGGGCCCCTGCCCGGCCATGGGCCTCCCCGGGGGGGCTGGGGCATGGGTGCGTGCCATTGGGTGCACTGGCAGGCCAGCCACCTGGCCTCGCTCCTGCACAGGCACGTGGTTCTGCGTGCTCCCAGGACAGCTGCATTCCATCAGCCCTCTCCACCGCCGGCACAACCCCCTTCCCCCCACTCTTTTCTGCAGAATGGCCATGAAGGTGAGATTAGCCAGACAGGGAACTTGCTGTTGTGTTCTGCAGCTGGGCTGGGTCCGCGCCCCATGCCTCGCTCTGTTGTGCCACAATGTTGCAGTTCGCAGCCGCCTTCCCTGTACCCCGGAGCCCTCGGTGCCCCTCCCGGCCCAGGAGGGTGTTTTTGCCGCCAGGGCTCTGTGTCATTCTCCCTGTGGTGCCGGACCATGGCTGCCTGCCCATCCACGGGGCTCCCGCTCCCCTGGGGCCCCCCATATCTGGACCTTCCGCGAGACCATGTCTCTGTGTGACCTGTGGCATACCCCGGGCATGCAGCTGCTCCTGGGCACCCCGGGAAGCCATGTGAGCGCCTATGATAGCATAAGCTCTGGTCTCCGTTCCTTCGGCTATGAGGCGAGCGCTCGTGATTTCCGGCTGCATACGGAGGCCCTGGGGCTGGTTCGCTTCCCTGAGGGGTGCATCCCGGACCAGCGGTGCTCCCATGTGCCAAGGACCGGGGCAGAGACTGTGTCAGCGCTGGTGGTGTGCGGTTTGAGCGCCTTCATGGAGTGCCTTGCTGAGGGTGGCCCTGCCTTGGCCGTGACCTACTTTTCCTGTGTGCACGGGGCGCGTGGGTACCAGCGCACCTGTGTGGTGGTGTACCACCGGCTGCTGGAGCTGGGACATCTTCCGTGGCCCCCTTCTGCTGCCTGCTGTGTGCCGGAGCCTTCCGCAGTGGAGCTGTCAGCCCTGCTGGGGGTGTGGGCCCGTGTGGACGTGCAGCTGGCTCTCACCATGCCTGATCCCTTTGAGGTGTACTACCTGATCGCCCACCACATGTCCTTGCAGGGGTACCACCAGGGCTTGCTCCATTGGCCCCACCTGGTTCACCGGGTGGGGCATCCGGGCCCAGGGCCCGTTGTGGCCCCCAGCGGCAGCCTGTGACTCCCTGTGCCCCTCCCGGCCCCCCGGTGTCATGCTCCCATGTGGGCCCCTGCCCTGGTCTGGGGGGGCTGGTCCCCGCTGGCTGCTCCTGCCCTGATGTCTCCGCCATTGTGTGTGCCTGCCTGCTTCGCTGGGTGCTGCTGCCCCTGGCTGTGGCCCGGGGCCCCCTCCTGACCCCCCCTGGTTGCCGTTCTGAGTGCCTGGGTGGCCTCTCTGACATGCCCATGTCCAGCTACCTGTCCGCATCTGCGGGCGCTGCCACCTGCAGTGGGCCCCCCCCATCTTGGGTGCTTGTGTGACCTGGGGGTTGGGCCCCCCCGGACTGGGCCTTGGTGTTTCCCGGGGGGGGTTCATGTCGTTGGACCTGGAGCACCTCTCCGCCTGTCCTGGCTGCCCTGCCTGTAGCCCTCTGTGACTGTGGAGCCCGCGTTCCCCTCCTGGACCATCTCCGCTGGGCTGGCTGTGCCTTGCGGGCCCCCATCGTGCCTTGGTCCTGGGGTCCTGCCCCCCCTTTTCGAGACTGCCTGTGTTGCTGTGGGGGCACCTATGTGGACAGTGGTGCTGTGGGGGTGGGGGTTTCCTGCAGCCTGTGTCCTGCCCTGCCCCTTTGCAGTGCCCCCCTCTTCCGTGTCCCCCCCTGCTCCCGTTGTTCCTGGTGCGTTGTCCGGGCACCCCTGCCCCCCCTTCCCGACCTTTCCCTTGGGTGGGTGCTCCCACGTGTGCGTGTGTGTGTGTGTGTGCCTGGGCATGTGGTCCTGATGTGTGTTGCGCTGTGGGACCGCAGTGTGTGTGTGCGCGTCTGCTGAGTGTGGTACCTGTCGGATGCTTCTCCCTCTTCCCCCCTCCCTTCCCATTTCCCTTGTGTGGGCATTCCCTTGTGTGCCTTTTGGCTTTGTTTGCCCTCAGGCGGCCATGTGTGTGTCCCACCCCTGCTTGGTGTCTTCTTGGAGTTTTGACCATGGCCGGGGATGGGCGTCACGTCTGTTTCGCTGCCCCGATCCGTGATGTGTTGGCCCGTTTCCTGGTCATTGTCCCAGCCCCATCACATCTGTTTGGGGTTTTTATTGGCCCCGCGGTGTGGTTGTTTTATTCGCCCCCACCGGGGATTGACTGTGGTGAACCACCCACCCGTAACGTCTGAAATCACCCAAAGTCACATTCATTTTAGATCTAAAAGTAATGCTAAGAAAAAAGAGGTTAACGAGAGCATAAGGATCAGGGCTTGAATCACTGCCTGAATTATTTATTTATTTATTTATTTTGTGGCATTTTATTCCACACACCACAGCAGCTTGGGGTGGCTCATAACATTTTAAAATCACAATAAAATCAACAATTCAAATTACAACTAAATATTTAAAAACATCAAATTACTAAAAAGTGGACCAAAACCCTTCCCCTACTCTTCTACCCTTCTCTCTCTTCAAAGGCCTGGTAGAACAGCCAGGTCTTATACTGTCTTTGGAAAGAGGGGAAGTCTGGGGCCAAGTGGGCCTCCGTCGGGAGGGAATTCCACAGCCTAGGAGCAGCCACCGAGAAGGCCCTCCCTATCATTTCCACCAAGGAAACCCAGGGAACCTTGAGTTAGGCATCCCCAGCTGACTGCAAGGGCCGTTGCACGCATGGCCTGGGGCATAAGGTGGTCCACAGGTAAGCAGGGTCCAGGCTGTTTAGGACTTTTTAGGTCAGCACTAACACATTGAATCAAGTTCAGAAGACAATAGGCAGCCAGTGCAGAGAATGGAGCACTTGTGTAATGTGTTCACAATGACCTGTCCCTGTTAGGAGATGGGCCGCCACATTCTGCACCAACCACAGCCTCCGGACCATTACCAAGGGTAGCCCCACGTAGACTGTGTTGCAGTAGTCCAATCTAGAGGTAATGAAGGCATGGATGATGGTGACCAGGTCAGAATCCGAGACATCTGGTCATAGCCGTCACACCAGATGTAACCGGCGAAATGTACTCCTCACCAGAGCCTCCACCTGGGAATCGAGGCAGAGCTTTGAACCAAGGAGTACCCCCAGACTACAGACCTGGGTGACTAAAGGGGGGCAAATCCCATCAATGACAGGAGCCACCACCCCCTCAACCATACCCACCAGCATCAACTCTGTCTTGTTGGGATTCAGCTTCAGATGGCTCGCCCTCATCTAATCCCCCACAGTCGCCAAACACTGGGTAAGCACCAAGACTGCAGGGTCTGAGTCTGCAGAAAACGAAAGGTAAAGTTGTGTATCATCGGCGTACTGATGACATCGTACGTCAAGCCCTCTCACGACCTCGCCCAAAGGCTGCATATACATGTTGAACAGGAGGGGGGACAGAATAGAACCCTGCGAGACCCCACACGTGAGATCCTGGGGAGATGATGAACACTCCCTGAGAATCATCTGTTGAGTTCTCCCAGCCAGGAATGAGCGTAACCATTCAAGAATAATTCCTCCCACCCCGGCCTGGTCCTGCAGATTAGCCACCAACATCTCGTGGTCAATGGTATCAAATGCTGCTGACAGATCTTGAGACAATCTGTCCTGATCTAATTCACAGTGCAGGTTGTCGACCAAAGCCACAAGAGCAGTCTCAGTGCCAAACCCAGAGCGAAAATTGGACTGGAAGAGATCCAGAAAATTGGTCCAATCCAGATGTCCCTGAAGCTGCTGAGCCACCACCCATTCAATAACGTTCCCTAAAAAGGGAAGGTTAGAGACTGGCCGATAGCTGGCAGAAGCCAACATCAAGAGATGGTTTCTTGAGCAGAGGCCGCACCACCACCTCTTTAAGATGGTCCGGCACTCTACCCTCCCTAAAGGAGGCATTGACAACCCCATCCAGCAATGGCCCTAACGTCTCCTGGCAAGCCTTGACCAGCCAGGATGGGCATGGATCCAATTCACAGCAGGTGGCTCTGACCGTCCCAAGGACATCCGCTGTGTCAGCATGTGACACCCACTGAAATTGATCCCATGAAATTAGACACGGTGGGGCCTCCCCAGCCTCAGGTTCGCCTACTGCTATAAGTGTGGCGTTGAAGCTGAGATGCATCAAAGTGATTTTATCCACAAAAAAGTCAACAAACATGCCACAGCAAGCACTGGAAGATTCCAGTTCTAGGTGGAGAGAGGCCGACTGACCAGTCTCTGCACCACCTGGAAAAGCTCAGCTGGATGTGATTTCACAGATGCTATGAGGGTTATGGATGGGCGAACAGAATGCGGTTCGGATGTTTGGATGTTCGGTCGTTTGGTTCAAAACCGGAGTTCGGGTTCGATGGTTCGGTTCAGCCGAGTTCGGTTTGGCCGAACATTCAAAAATAGCTAAACCGAAACAAAATCGAAACCGAAACCTAATTTTTGGCCCTGGAAAGATGTTTTTCCTGCCCCCGAACTCATCCAAGCTCATTCGAACACGACCAAACTGTTCGGCCATTTGAGAGTTCGGTTTGGACATTTGGTTCGGACGTCCGAACAGACCGAGTTCGGTCCGAACTCCGAACATCCGAACCGCATTCTCCCATCCCTAATGAGGGTAGCAAAGAAAGCCTTCTTTGCTGCCACACAGCTACAGCACATGCTTTCAAACTAGCTCTATGCTGCAGTCACTTAACTTCAGTGCGAGTACAGTGCCACCATCACTCTAACTGCTGCCCTTCCTGCTTCATCCATTTCAGATCCTCTGTAAACCATGGGGACCTGCGTCGTCGACATCCAGGAAGCGGATGCCTAGGACCAGTTAGATCAATAGCCTCAGTCAGCAAGATGTTCCAAAAATCTACGAGGTCATTGAGCGATCGACCATCGGAAAAGCATTCCAGAACCTCTCTGGTTCCATAAGTCTTTGGTGGCGAACCAACCGAACTGGTTCAACACCCCTCCAGAGAGACATGCAGGAGACTGGCTCAGAGGAGATAATGATCTGACCATGACAAAGGCACAGCTGACATATCCCCCACCACCGGACGCCCTGCCTCACGCCAGTGCAGAATATCAGATCAAGGGTATGTCCGTCGTCCATCATGTGTTGGGCTAACAACCCTCTGAGACAGTCCCATGGTTGTCATGATGGCCATGAACTCACGCTCTGCTCCCCCAAGATTGGCGTCAGTGTGGATATTGAAATCTCCCAAGACTACAGTCCTTGGAGATTGCAAGACTACCTCCAACACCAATTCAGCTACAGCATGTAGGAATAATGCTGTACAGGTAGGTGTGTGGTATATCAGCAGCAGCCCTAATCTGTCTCAGGCCAAATCAATCACAAAATGGATTGTCTGAGATTGTCTGAAATTGTATACCTGAAATTGTCTGCAATGGATATCTGCTCACAGACCAAGTGTCCTTCAAAATAATGGCTACTCTGCACACACACACACACACACACACACACACACACACACACACACTGCCCCTCAGGTCATGGCTGATGCTGTACAGAGTACCTGGTTGGATCAAGGTCAGCCAAGATTGGCCCTGACTCAGTGTCCAGCCAGGTCTCTGTATACACATGAGGTTGACTGATCGATCCAGGATTAAGTCATAGATAATTATAGATTTATTAACAACTGACCTCGTGTTAATCAGCAGCAGTCCTGTATCTGGGACGTTCCCATTCTCTATCACCGCACCACCTGCTCGGGGGCCAGTAAGAGGGACAGGCATCATCACTGCTGTTATTAGCCTCCCGGAGGGACCATAATTACCCCAGCCCATTATGACCCCAATGGCTGCGGAACCCCCCAGCCCGGCCCTTCCCCTCCTGCCTCCCCCCTAGTGGCTGTCCTGGGTGGCCCATGAGGGAGAACCCCTCCACCCACCCCCAGCACCCCACCCCCAACACCCCTTTTTCACAAGGGAGTCAAAAAACTCCCAGCCCACTAGAGTCGAACCCCGCCTTACACTGGGGGGGGAAACCCTCCCCTCCCCAACCCAGTCCCCCTCCCCTTCACATTAGGAGGGGGAGGGACAGCCCCCCCTTTTATAACCCCTGCTTTTTGATACCCCCTCTTAGCTACTGACTTTAGAAGGCTACCGGGGGGGGGCATGATTTCATTGAGGGCCCGCTACCCTTTCCCTTATAATTCAAGCCCTGGTTTGAATTTGCACCCTTGGGGCCCTAGAGGTGGGGGCTGACTCCACAGCACCACTGACTCACTCTGGCCAGTGCCCAGGGTTGGCACTGAAAGTACTCTCCAGTGCTAGTCAGACCACACCCTTCCTCAGCCTTGCTCCATGGGCCCAGTTTCCCGATTGACTGCCAGTAGGCAGGAAGGTCTGTGGCACTGGCTACAGTAATCTGAGTGGATCATTGGTTACCTTCCTGTCTCCATCTTGCCATCTCTTCTTGGTTCCTGTTTATCTCCTCCTCCTGTTTCTGTTTGCCTGTGAACCTGCCCTGCCTTGGACCCCTTAGTGTCTTGGACAGGTGTTGCCCTCTTTGGATTCTTTTTGTCATGTTCCCAGAAACCAGTCCTTCTTCCCCTGCCTGTCTGTTCCATGTTCCTAGGTTGAGAGTTGAATCCTGATCAGGAGCCTACCGCACATCTACTATGATGCCCACTCTGTGACTAACCACGAGCCAGCTATGCAATGCCTGTGAGCCACCCTGTGACCTGGCTATGTCTACCTGCCTGTCTGCTTGCTTGTCCTACCCCCTGGTCTGTGTGCCTGTTCCTGATCTGGACCTGATCCTGCACCTACATTTCCTGGACTTCAATGCACCTGTGCTGACTCTTTGACTCCAATTGTGCACTGACTCATCTGAACCCTGGACAGATCCTACACCTACTCTCTGTGCCCCCCAGCCTTGGTTTCTGACAGAGAGAGTGTTTAGATTAAGACCTTGAGATCCAAGAACTCTACAACGTCATGCATATGCCATCTGCAGAACTCCATTCATTTGCTGTAGTCTACTTGGCAAAAATCCTCTTTCAGACTTCTAACCCCAAGGTTCACATTATTATGTTCGTCTTCAGTCCTGAACTACAGCAACTCTTGCTGTTTCAATTCATTGTGACTTATGTAATTTATTCAACCTGGGCTCCATTGCACGTATTCGCTTGCTGTTCATTTTATCCTGCTTTGTTATTACCTTTACAGTTTTACAAACATGAGCTCAAATGAAAACGAGAGGCAAAGAGGGTTGCTGTTGCTGGAAATGCAAATTGAGCTCACTGTAAATTAATTTTACAGTTATGTATAGGTTAGAAAAACACAGAAAGCATTCTTCCTCTGATGCTCAACCACAATTTGGCTACAGTTATGGAGAATGGTTGTTCAAAGTCCTGTTGTGATTTCAGGCAGCTTGGGGGGCATTTTGTGTCATGATGATACCAATGACCGCTACCTGCATGGCCATCACCCAAAGGAAAACAACTCAGCCACTATATAAAATGGAAACGTGGTAGCTGAGTGGTAAGGGAGCTCAATTACATCCTGAAGGATGTGGGTTCAAGTCCTTTAATGGACGGCCACTCAATTATAAAACTGTTCTAATTTCATTCACCAGGGAAAAGTTAAAGGCAATCAGATGTGAATATGGCTGCCCTGCTCCTTTGTGGGCCATGTGTTAACTGTACTACCCCAATGAGCCAAAGGGACTAAAGGTTAGGGATGGGCAAACAGAACCGAGTTCAGAAATTCGGTTCTGTTCAGTTCAGAAATTCGGTTCGGTTCAGAAGTTTGGTTCGGTCGACCAAACTATTTGAGTCCGGTCCGAACTCTGAACTTCCAAACAAAGTTCAGAAATTCAAACCCCATTGAACTAAATGGAATATTATCTTTTAGGGATGGGCGTACAGAGCCGAGTTCGGAAATTCGATTTAGGGATGGGCAAACGTGGTTCGGATGTTTGGAGTTTGGACTGAACTTGGTCTATTTGGACGTCCGAATCGAACATCTGAACCGAACTCTTGAACGACCGAACAGTTCGGTCGTGTTTGGATGAGTTCGGATGAGTTTAAAGGCAGGAAAAATGTCTTTCCAGGGCTGAAAAACTAAGTTTCGATTTTGATTTTGTTTCGGTTTCGATTTCGCTATTTTTGAATGTTCGGCCAAGTTTGGCCACACCAAACTCGGCTGAACTGAACCATCGAACCCGAACTCGGGTTTCGAACCAAACGACCGAACATCTGAACTGCGTTCTGTTTGCCCATCCCTAATTTGGTTCGGTTCAGTTCAGTTCGAAAATCGAGTTCGTTTTGGAAGTTCGGTTCAGTCGATCGAACTGGTCGAGTTCGGTCTGAACTCCGAACTTCCGAACCGCGTTCGCCCATCCCTACTAAAGGTCAGGGATAGACATTGGAGCAAAAATGTATCTGTGCAGTGAATATTACATTCAATAATTTTGCCTGCTTTGAACCAAGTTTGGCAAAGTCTGGTGGGTTGGATACAAACAGCCATTTCCCCCCAATTCATTTGTATAATTGTTTCACAAACATTGGAGTGTCCAAAATTAATATCCAATTAAGTGGCTATATGAATAACTGTCTTGCTTGTGCATGTTATTCATATATATAGTTGGCTATCCAAAAATGCAAATAATATACATAAATGCAGAAACAACTATTGTTTCAGCTCTTAGACAATTGATATTTTGACTATGAAAAAAGGAAAGAAATGGGGAATATACAATGCCAATTCTAGCTATTTTGCTTCTCCAGACAAAATACATTCTGCATTTCACTCTCTGCTCTCAGAGCTGCCAAATGAATCCCTCTCAGGAGCCCTTAGCTCCTATCTTGAGTCCAAGTGTGCTACAACTGCTTTTCTGGGGCGCCGAAGATGCTTGGGGTTTCTGATGCTTGGATAAACAGTTTTGCTGCTCCTGGAGTTGAGTCAGTGCTATGGTTGTGGCTGAGACACTGCATGGCTTGAAGGCCTCACTCCCTCTCATCCTCCAGAGGCAACCCCAAGCACAAGCAGCAAGGCAGATTTATACCCCTCTCCAGAGCAGACTGCACTGGGTGGGAATGAGACATTATGGGACTGAAGGAACTAGAGAATTATGGGACTGAAGGAACTAGAGCCCTGTACAGAAACTGTAGGAGGCAAAGCACCAGTAGCATTGTACTGGGGAACCCAAGAGGAACTGGGAAATATTGGTGCTGTTGCCTTTGGCTGTGGCAGAAGGCTGGCATGCTGGAGAAGTGCCCCATCTGTCCAATCCAATGGTGGGAGAAGGGATGACCCTAGGAATGTACAGTAGAAGTTCTCCCACCCTAAGTTTTATTTCCACACACACACACCACACTCACAAGCTGTAATAAGCTAGTTGAAAAGGGCAACTAAAATTGATAGCCCTCTTGACTAGTATTACTCATTACCCCATCATGTCCCCTCCAGCCCAGCTGTTATTCCAAGAATCTTCTTGGCTTGCTTAAAAACATGCATCGGAATCCTTGAAACAGCTCCCAGTTCATCTCTTTAAGTGAAGTTTAGAACAGCTCAGCCGCCTGTGGACAAAGGGGAATCGTGGCGATTTCCTTTGAGGTTCAGTTGCTTGAGAAATCTCTCACTTAATTAAAACAGAAGGGAAACTGCTTTAGCATCTCCGACACTGGGCGTCTGTAATGCTTTTGTCACAAATGATGTCTTTTTCTTTTCCCGGCAACATGGCCTTCTTGCTGCCAACATAAGGCTTATTTTAATTTAAAATACAATTTAAAGTTTTATACATGGTGAGAACTATCTCTGTCAGAACGCTCTGCTGAACACAATGGGTGCCGCTTTCTTTCAAGCATGCTGCGTTGCTTCAGAGAAATGTGGAAACACAGGCCAGGCTGCACAAATGAGCATCCAAAATTACACTAGAGGGAAACTTTAGCCTTCCAGGGATTTCCAGGAGATAAAGATTTTAGTAAATGGACAGATGCCGGCACTGAAAAATGAGATGCCTGTTATCAAGGTAATCTTTCTTTATTTGAGGAGCTGGAAAATACTCACGGCCATGCAGACGCTATTCCGAGCGACTGCAGGTGACATATTTTATTTATCGAGAAATTAAAGGACAATGAGAGACTCAAATAAAAATAAACTATTATAAAAAAGCAGCCCCCTCATAAAAAATTTACTCGGTTTTCAGATAGCTTTCTTTTATCATGGTAATGCAGAACTCAACATGACTTGTAGAAAGCTGTGCAGAGGATTTGGGATTAGTTATCGTTGAGGAAGAATTGTGTAAAATACTGCAGGTGACAAAAGTAAGAAGCAAGGCGTGCTTGGCTTTGTTATTTCTTCCAAGCACACTGGCTGTATGTTACACCCATGCTAGTAAATATAACAGCTCAGAAAGATGTAGCTCTCATTTGAAAGAAAGAAAAGAATATGATTTTCATTGGCACGTTTCAGACCCAAATGTTTCTGGAATTTTCCAATAAAAAGAAATAAGATCATAGACTACATTGTAAAATTGGTCAAAAGAAGTGGAAGTCCTGCACACTAGTGTCAACAGTAGTTTTTCCACTCACTGCAGTGTATGTAGGATCAAGCCTTGAGTTCTTCAAATGCTATCATTTTGGTCAATGGCAATGGATCATACTCAACAGCAGTGACAAATGATGATATCCACCATCTCACACCATTGAAATGAACTTTCATTCTCCAATACTACAAGCCAACAATTTTGGCCCCAAAACTATCATGGGAGTTGCATCCAGTTAGAGTAATGCTGAATTTGGACAAATGGCAAAGCCTTTCTACACTTAGCATTTCCAGAATATAGACGATATATATGAGAATTCAGAAATGTCTCTTAGCAGGAGGAATGGCAAGAAATTATTCATGAAATGAATTTGTACCTTTATGTTCATGAATCAAATTACAAATTCTCAAATTTGAATCAATCCCTCCTGAGAAATGTGCCCAATTTGTTGATAGCATGTCACTTTCTCATTATTCAGCACCTCGATTACTTGACATTTTGTTTCTTTGTTGATTGGTCTTTCAGCTGTTTGGCCCTTGACTGCATTATGTGACATGGATTAACCCAGTCAACAATTTACACATTTCAAAAAGACCTAAATAGTTAAAGAGAAAACAAACAAAAACAAGAAAAAGATGAAGATGGGTTCCAAAGAAGAACAAACAAATAAAACTGAGAACTTCTAAAAATATATTTTTTAATCCAGATGATTTGAAACCAACCATTGGAATATGGCAAATTTGATGAATTTGTTGAATTTGAAATTTACTCTGAATATTTGCTTTAATTCAGTAGTGTTGATACCGGGACATCTACAGCAACAATGGAATTAGCAGGTTTAAAAAGGAGCAGCCTGATATTGCAAACAACTTTTCATTATGTTAACCTTACAGCATGGAACAAGCCCTCATGTCTTCCCTGTCACCATCATCAAAGCCAATAAAATATACCATTATGATCTCAATAAAACAGCAATTGCTGGGTATAAACTGTAATGACATTTCATCACAAATGTCACAGGGATTTTGAGCTGGCAGGGCAGGTGCACAAGCATGACAGACACCCTCAGAACTGGGGATGACTTCCAAATAGCTGCTGCAGTTGATTGTTTCTATAATCTCCAGATTAAAGTGCCCTCAAGTAGGCCTTGATACAACAGATGGTAACGGTTCCTTTGACTCTTTTTTCAATGGCCACCTGCATTAGTGATCATGCAACTTTTGAGCCCATTTTGTCTTTTTGTACTCCATGCCAACATAAACCTAACTTCCTTGGTAAATTATCGATGCTATTTTGGAAAGCTATGAGATCTAGGGTGTTAACAAATGAGATGTTGACCCACATTTGCCCACATTAACTGCGGATTCACCTGCTCCTCTACTCGGTGCCTGCCAGATGTTTGCCCCAAGGCTGCCCCAGGACTGCTCCTCACTGTGTCAAACCAGGAAATGTGGAGCATGTCATGTGGGCACATCCAGGTAAACCCAGGACAACGGGCAACCACAGGGTCAGGTCTTGTTAGTTAGGTTCCCCTGCACCTCTTGGACCACCAGCACCATAGAGGCCCTCTCAGCTGACAACTGGTTGGGAGAAGGGAGCATAGAAGTCCCCAGAGGCTCTCAGGGGTACGCTCTGTGTTTCCCCTTACCAGACAGCTGTCATCAGAGAGGGGCGCACTGCACTAGCACTGGCTCCTATGAAAAGGGGGGTGGGGCATGACCAGGGAAGGCTTTTTCCCTGGCTGTGACCTCCCTTTCTATGCCTGCTGCTCTCCTTTCCTGGTGGGAAAGGAGAGGAGCAGGGATCAAAGACAGCATGGGACCCCTCTGGAGGATCCATGCAGATCCTGTGACCCCCTTGTTTCCTTTACTGAATGGAAAGGGGAATCACAAGATCTGTGTGGCTCCTCCGGAGGGGCCACACACTGCCTTTGATCCCTGAATCTCTCCTTTCCTGGCAGGAAAGGAGATCAGCAGGCATAGGATGAGGGGTCACAACTAGGGAAGAAGCCTTCCCTGGCTGTGACCCCCACTTTCCATCAGAGCCCCTCTTAGCTGACAGCTGACCAGGGGAAGGGGGAAGGGAGGGAGTTGGAAGAGAGCAATTGTGCTGTCCCCAAGTGTGCTAGAGCCCTCTTTGGTGACTGCTGGAAGCACATGAACTGTGGGCAGGGGGCTGCCCATTTGTTGTGCTCCCCATGCTGTCCACCTGGGTTGTGGCTGTGTGGGGGCACCCTGGGGGAAAAGGGGGGCTGGAACCAGTAGGGTTATCACCAGCAGCTTTTCTTGGGTGTTTTGGACATCTAAAAGCATTCTTTTTTGTGGCATTCTGGGCCCTTCCAGCCCGAACTTGTCAATGCAGGTGGTTGGAAAGGAAATCCAGTGAAAGGAGGAAGCAAATGAGATTTTAAAAGCATTTTAAAGTTTACTATCCATTTTGTTATTTATATGTTTTAATCTGTGGATGTCTGAATTGCAATTAACTTAGGCACCTAATCCCCTTGGCACTCAGCTTTAACCCAATGCACCTGACTCCCATTGAAACTAATAGAAGCTTAATTTTTCCATTCCAGATAATTTGCTTTATTTTAGAATATACAAAATAGCTCATAACCCAGTGACACATCCAAACACACAAGAAAGGAAATTACCAGGGCCCCGAGTCTTCTGCGCTTCTGCGATTCGCGGAATTTTCGCAGAATCCTGCCCTAGGCAGGATTATCGCAGAAACTGGGAAAATCCCCGCAGAATTTCCCTTCCTTGGAAGTGAGTCAATCCAGGACCTGCTTTATTCAGGTCACAAGCCAATCAAGGGCTTGCGCAGCCTTTATAAAGCAGGTCACATCAGCACATGTCACTTATGGTCCGGAATTCACTTGAGACCGCCGCTGCCGCCGAGGGACCCAACTCCAGCTGCCGCTTCTCCAGCTGCTCTGGGTTTGCCGCTGCTGCTGCTGCCGCCACTGAAGGACTCCAGCCCAACCTCCAGCTGCCACTTCTCCAGTCGCTCGAGGGATCAACGCCGCTCCAGCATAAGGTAAGTAGGTGGTTGGGGGGGG
>QEPC01002036.1:555081-567527 GCA_003113815.1 Sphenodon punctatus
ACCTCCCCCACAACCGGACCCCCCGCCTCAAGGCCAGAGCCAAAGATCAGGTCGAGGGTATGTCCCCCCACGTGGGTCGGGCAGATAACTTCCTGGGACAAGTTCATAGTTGCCATGGCGGCCATGAACTCTCGCTCCGCCCCAACAAGGCCGGCATCGGCGTGGACGTTGAAGTCCCCCAGAACCAAGGTCCTGGGGGAGCCCAACACCACCTCCGATGCCAGCTCCGCTAGAGCGGCAAGGGATGCCGCTGGGCAGGAAGGGGCCCGGTACACCAGCAGCACCCCTAGCTTGCCCCCAACCAAATCGAACACCATGTGCAGAGCCTCTACACCCATAATCTCCAGCACTGGATACCTCCTAGCAGGCCAGTCTTCCCTAAAAACAATAGATACACCACCTCCCCGGCCGCCCATGCGGGGCTGATGCTGCACAGCATACCCAGAGGTATCGCAGACAATCTGTACATTGATGCTGTGCTGCATCTGTCTGTTCCTATATAGTTCCTCTGAGTGCGCTGGTGGTTGTATAAGGACATGTGTCCCGTCAATTATGCCGACCACATTTGGGAAGCCAGCTATTCTCATGAACAAGCCCTTAGTGTGCAGGGCATCAACTGCGGTCGCAGGAAACTTTATAAAGTCAGCTGCATGATGCATCATTGCATCGAGGAACAGATTCAGGCACACGACACTGACGACTGTGGCAAGTACAAGGCGTCGACAATAACCCTCTGAAAGTTCCCTGTAGCTAGGACACTCAATGACACCAGAACCTTCTGCAGAATAGGGATGTTGCATACATCTCTCCGCTGCTGGATCATATGGAGTTGCAGTAAACGGCAAATCAGCCGAAACCGGGATATACACTCATAATCTGACAGTGGCAACACGGATATACGTTGGCGTACGTGAGGGCGAACTGCAAAATGTCGCCAATCCTCTAGAAGTATCATGAATATGATGAAGACAAACAGAAAATCAAGAATCACCTTGACTATAGTACTCCACCACTACAGGAAGGCCTAATGTTGTGGTCAACCTCATAAAGGAAGCAGGAATGGCTGACCCAGTGGCTACATATACCATGCCAGCCTGCCACTCCGCAGTAGCGCAAACACCGATACCATGCAAGGCAGCTAGGCATTCATCCCCAGATTCCATTTTACAGAGGTCGGCAATAAGCGTGATGTAGGGCACAGAAGTCACATGCACTCAGTTACAGCTCTCACATCACCCAATAGAGGACAAGTGACCTGCATAGGAATGACGTGATGCACTAAATACAATGTGTAACACGGCTTCAGGCAATGAGGCATCAGTGATTAATTGTGCAATGACCCAGTGGATACTATTGGTTGACGTGCAACACACCCTAGCAAGTGCCTCCTGAGGCACCTATATATATTACGCGGAAGCATGGAAGCCTGAGGCTCTACCCATTGCCTTTCCCTTTCTCAAACACACCATGCCCCGTGGGCAAAAGACCACTACAAAAAGACAAAGGCAGCTCAGCTAGCAGATCAGATGAGGCCACCACAGGTCCCTGTCCATTGTCATCCAGCTACATATCCACCGAGGAGTCCGAGCTCCTCAATGACAATGTATGCACTGTCCCGTCAAGAAGGATATCCCGCTGTGCAAACGGCCATGTCCCGGGTGTCAGTGGTAAACGCGGGGGAGGGGTGCGGCGCTGGCAACCCAACTGGTTACTGAAGGAGGTTACTGTATTGGTGGACGCCACTGTGCAGAACACAACTCACTCCATGGGCAGGGATGCATCAGGAACAGCCGTGGCTGGTAGACGCCGGTTTTGGGAGGGAGTGAGTATGACCATAACCACCCTTGGATTCCATCCGCGTTCAGCCTGGGCCTGCAAGCACAAGTGGAGGGACACCACCCACTGTGTAAAAGCACGGCTCGGGGAGTTGAAGGACAACATGAGCGGTCACAATGGCGTGCATGCCAGGCCCCTGTCGGATATGGAGTCGCGTATAGCCACGGTCATTAGATCTGAGGCGGTGTGAGGCTTCCCATCAGGACAGGAGCATGGGTCGGGTGAGTCCTTTACATTGATAGCATATCTGTCACAGCTGTCAAACTACCTACGTGGTAGCAGTTCATGAGAAACCCATCATAGTAAACAGATATGTTCCGGGACTGGTCGAGTGTAAAGATCAGCGCCCAGTGCTACATGTCACGCCAGCTTATTTGGCATATCCTCATATATTAGGGCGTGTTAGAGATGACAGGAGGCACTTTTGAAGTGCTACATATTGGTGGTCCCCCACAAGTGGTCTCTGCCATGCGCTATCTGAAACAGTGCGCATGTGCTAAGGCCCTCACATGCAGCCTCTCAACCGATCGAGGTCTAGTTATTATCCTGTTGGTTACACCAGGCCCTGCTCCCCAGTTCAGCTCCCCTCCCCTTACTGGGAACCTGTGCCAGGGAAACAAGGAACATTCAATTCAATTCAATTTTATTACCGGCACTGGCTCTCGCCTTGGCCCGAAACATAGCAAAACATAACATGACATTTTATATCAAAATAGAAATAAAATAACCGTATTCAAAAATAGGATTAATATATACAGCAAACTTTATATACATCTCATACTTGGATTAGAACTCTACTATCCTCACAGCCAATGCGAGCCGTTGGGGAAAGGAACTACATTTGAACATCTTATAAAGGTAGACTCTCTCTCTCCTTCCCTGGTGCTACTACCCTAGCACTGCATCCAGTGCAGGCCAAATACGAGCCAAGCTCGTGGAACCCTGCCTAACTCGTCCTCATGGGTTATCCCGACTGAACTCAACCCCTAGATGGTCGAACAAACTCCCATGTTACATACGATCCCTGCACACCGCCCTTCTAACTTAAGACACTTAACAGCCTTATTTAGTCAAAGTTCTATGGTATCTTAATTGACAGTGATTGAGCTAGAATACCAAAACCCTACTCTAAATCACGCCTTTTTTTGGCAACCAGATGAATAAAGGATGCAACAGCCAACACTGCATCCTTGTTAGGTAGCCCCCCCCCAAAAGATATTGCAGTTAGTAGACTCAAAAGATTGGCCATGCGACAAAAATGGAGATAGCCAAGCCTGCCTAAGAGACTCATAATATGGGCAACTTGCTAAAAGATGCTCCACAGTCCCTAATTCCCTTTTATGGCATGAGCATAGCCTCTGATCCCCTGGAATCTTCATAAACCTTCCCCTGGAATTTTCATAAACAGGGAACATTCTTAGCTACATGACAGGGGCATGACACGTCTGTCTAAAGTCGGTGTAAAAGCATCCAGCTTCCCTGCTCTACACTCTGCCCTGGCTCCGCTGTCATTCCATCCCCACCCCCCGCCCCCAACCTGAGGGGTCACACAGGCCATTAAATAAGGAGCAGCTAGTCTAGTCCTGTCATGGTGAACCTGCGTTGACAGACACCCTGATGTGAAGAAGACCTGGGTTTGCCTACGCGCATGGTGGCATTGTCTGCATGGTGGTCGCGCAGTGATATGAAGTATGGGTGACAGGTGACCTGTAGTCAGGCACAGAACCAGCTGGAATGTAGCGTTTAGGACAGTGGGATGATATTACTTCTGCACCCAACACCCAGGGACAGCTGCTAATTACTGGCGACTGTATGTAGGTGTAGAACGGTCATTCACAATAGGGGAATGTTTCAGATAGCATCATTGGGTGCTATCCATCTGCAGTGCCAGCATCACTATGACCACTTAGGCTGATGTCACTGATGGGACACAAATCCAATGAGACGTCACCATATGCACGTGTGGAAACCACAGCATGGTGTGTGGTTCTATATAGTGTCACATCAAATGGGGTACAGTGGTTAGTTAACAGGTACCCCTTGTACTATGTTCCTGGTAGCCCCTTTAAGGCGTGCCCTGCTGAAAGCATTGTTTCCTGTACTGCTGTCCGCATATGTGGCCCACCATCCTAGTTGTGGACTGCTGCCACTGCCTTATACCAACATGCATGAAACCGGAGCATATAGCAATATGCCTGGGTAGGCACCGCTCAATGGTTGTTTCTGTTATACTGCCTCTACAGTTGCTCTGACACCAGAAGCCTCTAATGGAACCGCCCCTCAAGCTGGGACAGGCCTCTTTAGCAGGCGACACACCTCACGGAGATAGAAATGTGCTAATGGAGAGAATGGAGCCTCACCTACCTTCCATGGAGCCACAGGTAATGTGGGATCCTTCCGTTTAGGGTTTCGGTTTCATCAACGGTATGCTTTGCCATCAGTATATACAAGGGTTAACTGCCGACCAGCACCCAGGACCTAACAGCACTAGAGACATGATCACAGGTTGTCAATGATTAAGAACAGCCGTGGCCATAATAGATATCCTAGTACTAACAGCCTGTGTTCATAGAGTGTTGCAGTCTCTTTGTATGTGCATGACATGAGAGCAAAGCACGTATGAAGATGTCTGCCACATACACGTGCTACTACCATGAAGAGACTCAAATATACATACAGTTGTTCCTGGTCATAATGCTGAATGTTTTGTGAATGACATGATGTAACAGTACCATATCCATATGGATATGTATGTCTGCTACAGGCCCGGTACTCATGTTGCATGTACTCCTGTACCCATACACAGATAGATCGTGCAGTGCCCTCATGTTATGTCCCCCACCCTCACAGATCACGTAGATGGACGGGATGGCTGTCACGCTGCTTGTGTACCTGCTGTATGTGATAACATAAAGGACCCCTCGGTTGGTGTGAGGGAACCCAGCCACACCGACATATCTGTGCTGCAGTCCAGGGGTGGGAGGATGCAAATGGGGGGCATATTGCACCCCTTCCAGTACCGATTGATTAGACTAGAGTATGATAGGGGTGTGTTTCGGGTCGCGCAAGCTATATTGGCCAGGACGTGCTCCCCATCTGCCCATTCACACAGGTCCCCATTACAGTATGCACTAACGCAGTATTATATGGCAGCAGCAGCCAGATATACGCCGAGCTTTGGCTATGACCCTTGAGCGCACTCTCAAAGGGGCCATGCCCCATATAATTGATGAGGGTTATGGGAACCTTGGGTAGCAAAACCGCCCCCTCACCCCGGTTACCAGCTGATGTAGTATAATGGAATAGGTGCAGGTGGTCTATATGCAGGTCCACTGAGTGACAGCCTTATACACCTCCTACCGGCACGGTCACCTGTATTGGAGGCGGTAATAATAATAATTTATTAGCGAAACAAAAGTTATTGCTGGCATAAGCCGCATGCAACAATACAGGGGTTCTTGTGTGCGGGACACCCAGGATGCCCACTGTATGTGTTGTTCCATCATGTACACAACCACAGGGCGAGCCTTGACACCTGGTCTTGGGAGGCTGGGTATGGACTGTACATGCCGTTGGGTTTGCCAGCACCTGCCATCCAATACCGGGGATAAGATTTCTGGTTTTTATTGTTTGCAGGGTCTACCGGTGCTTCTGTCAGGGCATTGAGTGGACAGCAGTGGCCATGGCTGGACACAGCATCACCATCGGTAACTGCATTGGGGTATGGTGGGAGTGACACGGATGGTGCTTCATCAGAGTCCAGCAGGCACACTGGTGGCGAGAGTTCGCTCGATGGAAACGGTCTGGAGGATCCGTGTACTACCATTATGGATACTGCCCCTTCAGCAGCGGGCCGGAGACCTGGACTGTGGTGGTTGTACACAGTGGTGAGAGGACCATCTATAGATGCACCAGATACCGTGGACATAGACGGAATAGTCACGGGTAGCCAGACTCCTAGTGCACAACTACCACCCGAATTGGGGGAGTCTGAATCGGATGATAGCAATCAGGCAGTCGCTGGATCCAAGTCGAGTACTGATAGAAGCAGTCCCCTACATGGACAGGGCGGCGATTCCATGCTACAAGCCGTGGGACCTTCACAGCACTCAGGTGCTTCAGCGATTACTAACGCGTCTGCCGCTGGAGGAGATGGCAGTGCATCAGGGCCCTATCACGGCACTGGAGGGGCAAGACAACGGTTAGGAACTGCTGTCAGGCATGCGAGGGGTAAACAACTGTCTGGGAGAGCACTACCTGGAGCCCGTATAGCCCTGCCCTGCCCTGGACGTCCGTACTCTAGATACCTAGGTGACCTGTGGGCTAGCTTTGAGACTGCCCGCCGTTTATACTCGAGACATCAACGGCGGTTGAATCGACTGATGAGCAGGATGAATGAGGGACTTGTGGTGGTCCAGAATGAGATTAGAGGTCTGAGGGAAGAGCTGGTGAATGCTAATGGCAATACCGTTAGGGAATCGCATACAGGCAAACCACACATTAATGGAGATACAATGGCTGTGTCTGGCAGGGGTCTATCCGAAAGTAGAGGCCGCCGTACTGGAGGAGGAGGAAGCTTCAGGACCAGCAGTGAGTGGTACCTTCATCCGAGTTATGAATAGCCAGGTGGTATGTATACAGGCATGTCATATACGGTATGTGCTACTGGGTATGGGCTCGATATGTGGCGACATAGGGGATGAGGTAATCATAAGGATCGCTAAAACTGACCTGTGCTCCATGTATCTGGCCCAATCAGTAGTGGTTGGGGCTACCAGACTGGTGGGTTGCACGGTTATTATACCCAGCACCCCCTCCAGGGCCACGTGGTTGTTATGCGGGCAGCACAGGGTGCTCTTAGTCTAGTTCATGCCACCGGTGGCCTATAGACCACAGCTACCTGCATGGTTTACACAGTATGACACATATATACATATAGCTGGCTCAAAGGATGGGGCGGACCAGGCAACGAGGCGATTAGGGTCATGCTTGGATGAGTCTAGTCATTCATATGTGTGTGGGAGTGCTGTATGAAGCGCCAGTGGCATGTACACTATGCATGACCTATGACACTCCCGGTAGTGTGGATGGAGTAGGGGGTGTAACTTTATATAGTATGCACCCCCGACCATTGTGATAGGCACCCATGGCCAGGGATGGTGGGCAGCATGCTATGGGGAGGCACGATTCATCTGTGGGCAACGACACGAGCGATTGCTCTGCTTCTCCCTCACATCCGGGGTTGTAGCCTATGGCCATTCTATGCTGATGGGGTCCCTATTCTCATTGGAAAAAGCTGTCTCCCTGATAGTTGAGCTGCTGATGTGAGTCACCAGGACATCGTGTGGACTGTGTGGTGCAGCGGCTAGTTTGCTAACGCCTCCCTCGCTCCCGGTTGTTGTGCGGTTCTAACCCCTAAACCTGCATTCCCGCTCACACTAACTGCCTATCCTTGGTAGACGGGTCTGTAAGGCAGAGGTGCACCATCTTGTATGATAATGAGTAGGTGATCACCGACACTGGCGGTGGCCTCTGCAGTAAACGAGATTACTAGCTCCGAGGGGAAAGGCATTGTTATATGAAGCTGTTATGTCTGTGTATGGCAGGGACTCCGTATGCATACTTTGTGGAGTGGTCCAGCGAGGGTGTGACTGGACGCCTATGGTGACTGGTTGTATATAAATGACTACCATAATCACGTATGGCTCAGGACGATATGCATTGTGTAACGAAGGCATCCACCCGTGACACACCTTTGACGGCATAACAAGAGAGTCCGCGGTATTGCGCCCATTACATGGAAGGCTAGATACTTGCATGTCCTGTATGTACTCTGGGTGGAGGGACAGGTAGTTGTTTAAGGCATCACTACCCAGACAGTGTTGTTTTCTGTACACGGTTGTGTAGAAGGAAGGCGTATGCTGCCGTAGGTGCACGTTCTGCTTGTATGTTTCTCACGCTTTACTATCCTTTTCCATTCACTCGTACATAATACACGATGACCTACCTGCCTTGCTGAACACAGACCTCACCGATTCTTTGAGAATTAACAACGAACCTGCGGTTAATACAGCCTCCCACCATTCCTGTGACCTTGTTCTAGTCGATGTGCCGTGTTTTCAGTTGCTGTGATCCAGCTATGTATACATCCGGCACCTTTTACGGGACTGCATGACTGCCTGGGGCATACGGGTTTGTTTGGCATGCGGGGTGGTTTGCGCTTTCACATGGTGCTATGTTGTGTTGATGCCACCATTATAACAAGATAGTTGCTGTTGTGCTGTACCCCATGTCAACATGCTCGCTGTCTGCCCATTCCTGGAGCCTGGCCCTTGATACTGTATGCTGTAACCTACTGTGTTACTCTTTCTTGATCACAGCTCTGCATGTTTGATTCTCATCTGATCTACTAAACACGGAGCATCTAATAGGATGGGTGTGCTCCTTTATTTAATTCCTATCCTCACCGTAAGCTTCTAGAATTCAACCCCGATTCCGGTGTTGTGGCTGTGTTGTCTTTTGTCGGTTCCCCAGGGTTCTCTGGAGCTTACAGCAACCGGGTGGTTTCTGCTATGGGGGTACGAGGTTTGGTTATTGGCCTATATGGTTGCTGTTGCTGTTGGCTGCCTACCGTGTCCCTTTCATGTATGCTGTAACAGGAGCATCTGGAACATTCTGTCGGCATTGGCTACACGTATAACAGGTAACAGGCCTTGTTATGGTTGTGTAATGAGGACTGGCCCTCAACCAGGGAATATATCTGTGGTTACGTGACACGTCCCATCTATGTTATGTCATTGCCTGTACAAGGACACCACTGTCACATTATACTGTCCCTGCATGAGGGTTAATACAGCTTGCTACAGCAGCAGCCGGTGGATTATGTGATAGTGGCGGGGTGTGGAGGAGGCGAGGTGTGTTGTCTGGAGGGTACCGTCACAACCGTGGGATGGTTTTATTATTCTGTTGTCAGGCTTCTTAATGGGTCAAGGGGTCCCCCAGCATGCTGTTAGCGCCTCCATACTGGCATGTAGCACAGGTTGGAAATGGGGACCAAACGTGGCGGGTTGGATTCATAGCAGCTGTAGTGCGCCTCGTACTGGATGGTTATGTGTTATGGGGAGATGCATGTAGGTCTGTAACTCTCTACTGGAGAGTTTCATTGTGGTCTTGGGGCTGGGTCTGATGTTGACCTTATTGTGTGCGCATGGGTATTCTGCGCATAGCCCTAGGTATGGGGCCCTGTGTCTCTTGTGACTCGCGTGCATGGCGATCAGCCGCAACCTGCATATGGGTCACCTATATTACGGTGGGGCCATATTAATTAGAGATGGGACATCGGGCAAAAAAACGGCTACTGGTTTTACCGGTTACCGGTTTGCAAAAAAACGGTTTACCGGATTAAAACCGGTTTACTGGTGCCGGATCTATTGATTTCAATGGGGAACTGTCAGTGTCCCCATTGAAATCAATGGGGGAAAAAAACAATCCCTTCCCCTCCCAGGCTGCGCAGGTGGAAGAGGGGACACCCCAACCCACCCTGCCCAGCCTAGATTTTTTTTTTTAAAAAAATTCCCCGAAGTCCCTGGCTCCGGGCCGCCGCCAGTGACCCGGAGCCCGCACCAGCAGGTAGGTACTAGGGTGATCCCTGGGGTGGGGGGTGGTTTAACACACACCCCACCCCAGGGATCACCCTACCCCCCCACCCAAGGATCGCTTACCTTTGGCACTCCGGGTGGTGGCGGTGGCAGCGGTGGCGGCAGCATGGCGCTCTGGGCGGCTTCAGCGCTGACTGTGGCTTCCAGTTTCAGCGCTTACTAGGCCTTCTGGGGAAAAGTGGTTGGTTTTTTTTTTCTTTTTTTACATTGCGGCCATTCATTTCAATGGCTGCAATGTAAAACAATCCGGCACGGGGAACCGGTACCGGTACCCCCAATATCCGGATTAATCTGATACTGCCGGTACAGCAAAATACCGGCTGTATCGGATACCGGATAATCCGAACTTCCCACCCCTAATATTAATCCCATGCCTTTTGAGAGCTGTTATGGACCTGTTTGTTGGTCGCTCTGTACAACCTTCATGTCATACAGGGGACTCTCATTTGTAGATCAGCGGCATGACTTGCCGTGTATCGTGGGCGGCTCATCAGATCCGGATGCTGGCCAGATTGCTGGACATGTACAGTACATGGTTTTAATATGTTCCGGTGGGCATGGTGCTTCTAGCATTTATGTGACCACGGCATTGTTTTTATGTCTGTTTGATTTGTTGTAGGTATCAACATGGGAACAGAACATTGGAGGCGGCATTTGGAGCACATAGCCCTGTGTCAATGGATAGCTGTCATCAACAATGGTGTCCATATGTTATGTGCACGTCTGGAGGTTCAGTGATGCCAGATTGGACACTGTGAGGCTGCCGGAGGGCCTCTCACTCTGATGCGACCTTGATACTTCTTGGGGATGGCTGACAGAGGTTGTGTGACTGAAGCCATGGATTTTATTGTGGACCAGCTCCTACAGGTTTTAGAATGGGTTTGTTTATTATTTCCATAGAATCTCTGTGTACTGTTTTGATTGTCCTTTCATTTCCTGACGCACTCTACTCTGCCTGTCTGCTTTCGATTGCCGTTCTGTGCTGTCCCATATAGTTGGGTTATTTGCCCTATTGAACTGCACTGCTCACTGTCATGTGGAAGGGGTAGGTATAATCCAGCGTGCGGGATGTCTCTGCACCCAAGGCCATTGTGTGTATCTCCAACGGGGTGCATGGAATGGTACAATGCCTGTGGGGTGGCCTATAGTGATTGCCTGTGCAGGAATACAAATGAGAGGTTGTTATTGTGTCCGTGCACTGTATGGACGGATATGTTCATATGTGATGGGTTACTAACCCTTCATGGAGATGTGATTTTGTACCTTTCTGTCGTTTTTGTGCCCTCGCTGTATACTTTGGCTCGCTCCTGCATGGAATGTGGTTTACTAATGTGTTTCTAACACAGGTATATGTGGGGGTGGTCCCTTGCGGTCTGCATGCTGGGTATGTGTACGCTTTCTAATGGCCATGTTTTTCCATGCAACCTCTGGTGGTTTGGACTAACTGTGTGTGTTTCTTCTACATGCCTGGAAATCTATTCATGGTGTTGTGACTGTGTGATGGCAGGTATCTGTGTGTTGCATGTAGGTAGGTGACATGGCTCGTTGGCTCTTTACTTGCTGTGGAGTAGTTGCCTGTTGTGTGTCACGTGTGTATAGGTTTGCTCACTTTGTACACATCGCCGGGCCTACTGGACCTTTGTGTGTCACGTGCTCTTGATGGGCATTGAACCAGCTGGGTGGGGATGCGTTTCTGGATGGATGAATGTATGTTTTCTTGGGGTGCTACTCTGTGGCTGTACATGTGCATGGCTTGCCGCCTGTCCAGACTGAGGCACCCCCTGATCACCTGGTGGAGGAATGTACTGCGGGTGCCTGGGGCATTGTACCTTCGGCTCGTTGGCAGCTTCTTGCCATTGGATGATGCCCTGATTCTTTGTTGCAGTGGGGATAGGTACAGTGGCCTGCTGTACATTGGTGCATTGTCAGTGGCCGTGGATGGTCTCGGTAACCCGCGTGGCCGGGATTGGGTTAGTGGACGCCTGCTGCATCCCGCCCTGCTATCGCGAGACCTCTGTGGTTTCACCTTGTGGCCATGTTGCAGGTCTCTCTCCACAGGGTTGGGCTCTCCCTCGCAGGTTGTGCTCCTCTCTGCGGTCATGTTTCTGTGTTGGTGATAGGACTCCTCTATACGGGCCTGTGCTACCTATATCTGGGTGGAGGTGTGCTGCTTAGTACTGTACTGTCACTAATTGTTTCATTCACACTGGGAATAGCTGAATGGCTTTCAGTGGCCTGTTGTTGTGTTGCTACTGTATCTGGTTGCATGTGTCAGCGGGGATCAGGCTGTGTTTTATGAAGCGATTGACTTTTTCCTTGATCACTGCTGTGTGTGCTTCATCCGCCTACCCTGTTACGACTGCTGTGTACAGCAGACCTGTGGTCGGGTCTGGGGTGAACTCCAGATAGTTGGTTGACATGGGTATGGTGCTGCCTGGGGCGCGCTCCTTGTGCGCTTGTATCCGTTGTTCGGTCTGGCCCTTGCTTGAACTGCCTCCAGGGCCCTCGCCATCGCTGGCATTGCGTGACGTCTGCTCGTGCTGTGCCATTGTCTGTCTCTCTAGCTGTCTGTACTCTGTTGGCCATATATGCGCCTGTTGGGGGGGTTGTCGGGGGGGGGACTGGCTGGGTGCAGTGTTTTGTGGATGCATGTCCTCATCCCTACCTGCCCCGGGGCATGGTTCTGCTGTTTCACTGGACCCTGGTGGTTGGGTAATATTTATTTTTTTATTTATTTATTTTATCAATTTTTACCCCGCCCCTCCTGCCAGGCAGCTCGGGGCGGCTTCCATCAGTTAAAACACAATAATAAAAATACAGTAAAATCAATTTAAAACAATCATACATATTTAAATATTAACAGGGCCACAAAACCAATAGGTGGGGGACTAAAATCTCCCTACCCACCCTCCCTCCCAAAGGCCTGGGCAAACAGCCAGGTTTTACAGTTTC
>QEPC01002036.1:576703-611264 GCA_003113815.1 Sphenodon punctatus
CGAAGGTATGGATGAAGGAGGCCAGGTCCGGGCCGGAGACGTACGGATGCAGCCTCCACACCAGATGCAACTGGCGGAAGGCAGCCTTTGTGACTGCTTCCACCTGCCGCTCCAGGCGGAGATCTGCATCCAATATCACCCCCAGACTCCGGACCTGCTGAACTATAGGAGGGAGAACCCCCCCAATCAGGGGGGCCACTACCTCCCTCGCTCTCCCCACCAACATCACCTCCGTCTTATCAGGGTTGAGCTTCAGTCTGCTCTGCCACATCTATTCCGCCACGGCCTCCAAACACTGGGATAGCAACGAGATGGCAGGGTCTGGGTCAGTTGAAAAAAGAGCCAGTGGTGCTGGATTTGACACCAAAGTGTGTCTACAGTGTGTGGGAGTGGGAGAAAGGATCCCAGTTCCCCTCCCCACCCCCTTTTCGTATCATCCCTGAGAAGGGATTGTGGGATGGGGGACCACATTTAAGCGTGACTTTAAAAGAGTGCAGTTTGTATTTCCTGGCACTGTCATACTGAGAAGCTGTGATGCCCTTTGGCTTTCAGGAATGACATTGTCCACAGTGCTATTGTCGTTGACTTGAAAATGCAAAAGTGGGTGTGAAAAGAATCCTGTGACTGAAATCCTTGGAATTCTTTTGATCATCCAAACAGAACAATGCAACTACTGACATTCTCCCTTAGCCTTTTATTAAAATGCACAAATACCAGGTGGCAATTAGTTTTTAAACACAAATGTCCACAAAAAAATTACAAAGCAAAACATTTCATTCCAGCATTGGAAGGAATATATGCAAGCAACCTTATAATTTAGATAGTTCTGCAGGAACTAATTTGCTATCTCAGCCACACCAGAGGTGAACAGATTAAACAAGCTAGTACTCTATCTACTAGATAAGAAAGGAATGTATTATCATTTTCTGTGATTAGTATCTTGTGCAGGTAATTATACTTCTCCTTTGCACATAATTAAGTGAAGGCTGATTTCTATTCATTCTTCACAGTGGTAAAATTATCAAGTTACTTCTCAACTAATTATTTTCTGTAGTATAGCACTGTTTCAGATCCCTGTCACATTCCATTTAGCAAACACAAAATAGCTCTGAATTAGACTTATCACAGCCTGGGACTTTTATGCTATTAATTTGCAGGGGGGTGGGAGGGGGGAATCTTTAGATGGATGCTATCCAAGCTGAAAATGAATTTCCTTTGAAAGAATCCAATCAGTTTTTTTTCATCTGGTTCTTAATCTTTGGCCCTTTTGCAAACCATATTGTTTTTTTGTTTCACTGAAGGTTTGCTTAATTTACTGAAACACACAACACTCTTATCTCGCTAAGTTTTACTGGGCTATCAACTCCTTCCTGCTAGTAACTGTTTCCAATAAGTTGTACATTAAATATAAAAAATTAAGTCTTCCAGGTGTCAAACACAGGATACCAGTATTTCTGAGAAACAGGTAGAGATACAGAAACCATGGTGTTATTCTGTGCATTGCGTTATCATCAACAAATTGATTTTTTGCTTGGAACTACTTTTTTAAAGGATAAATTTCTTTTATGTTTTCCCAGCCAGAAGCACTCAAAATGGCTCTGACTGAAGACACTGTCATTGTTTCCTGGAGGGAAATTTAGCTCTTGCTATATTATTTTTCAGCTCTGCATTTAGTACACTTTTGAAATTGGTTTGAAATTACACGGTCCACCCAAATCCTGATTCTTAGATTTTATGTCATCCTGTTTCAATAGTTCTCTCTCCTTCTAACAGTCAGAATGAAACATAATTACTATTACAGTTCTCCAGGTGTCAAGCTTACTGCGATCCCATAGCTGCTACCTCATGTAGTGGTTTAATTTTTCTTCTCCTGTCCATTGTATTGCTCTAAACACTTCGGTCAGCTCAAAAAATGCATTATTTCTTCTTCTTCTTCTTCTTCTTCATTATGTCATTCTTTTCTGCCAGCCCATCAGTTCGATCCCTTTTCAAGCCCAGCACTG
Source organism: Sphenodon punctatus (assembly GCA_003113815.1). NCBI lineage: Eukaryota > Metazoa > Chordata > Lepidosauria > Sphenodontia > Sphenodontidae > Sphenodon > Sphenodon punctatus. The sequence goes on from QEPC01002036.1 coordinate 578,707, forward strand.
GGACCAGGTGTTTCTCTGTTATCCCAGCACCAACTTCTGAAGCTGTTTTCCCCTTAGTTTGGTCTGGTGTAAATGAGGGCAGAATCCCTCTGTCCTTGGTGTTCACAGGAATAAGATTTTGTTGTTGTTGTTAACGGGTTCTGAAACTCACTCTATGGCTGCAACAACCTTCCTTATCTGCGGCAGGCAGTAGCAATTTCCAATTTCTCCCCAAACATCCCATGCGGATGGATCTTGATAGTTTGAGACTTTTGCCATCAACTTGCACATTAACTTTTGCTTGACTCCTGACTGGTCTCCTTATCTCACCTCTGTTGCACTCAGAAATAGTTTTCCTTCTTCTTTCTTTCACTTTCCATTATGATAATTAGACGTAATATCAGAGAAATCTGGTTCCATATCCTCTCTTTTATCCTGCAGCTTTTATAGTCTGTTTTCATTGGGAGTCCAGGCAAGGTGCCACAAGAAGCCTTTAACAGTCTTTAAAAGTGCAACCTGCCTGTCAGTTCTCATTTCCATCTCAGAGGTTTTATTGTTTGCAAATTATGGAACAGATCCATCTGCTTTCCTTGTTAAATCAGCCTTTGCGATTCCATTATAAAATAGTTTTTAAAAAAAAATATTTTAACTGACTACAGCACACTCAATAACTTCAGATTCTTCTTTTATTTCTAGTGAATTTAGTGCTCAAAAAAGTTGCCCAAGAAGACAAAGTCTGTTGATGTGCAGACTGCAGCTCTGTTCACATGTTAAGCTAATAGCAGTTAGCATTGCTATTAACTGGCTTCCAAGAGAAAGTGAACTCCTGTTGGCAGAAATGATAGCCTTGGATGGCCAGCCCTTGTCAATTGTGGAGGACAAGGGCTTCCAGCAGATGATTGGGTTCCTGCCTCCCAACTTTAAGCTGCCTTCCTGCTCCACCCTGAGTCAGACTGTGGTGCCACAGCTCTACGTGGCTTTGAAGGAGCGGGTGAGGGAGCAGTTGGCAGGGGCGGGGGGGCCACGGTCCACTTTACCACTGACCTGTGGTCCGCCAGAAACACCAGCACACCTACCTGGCAGGACTCAGAGGCAGTGCTTGGCAGTAGCAGGAGGGGTCCTGAAGCAGGGTATAGGTGGGCCCTGCTTCAAACACAAGTCATGGACAGCTCCCACATCTCAAGGAACCTCAAGGCAGCCCTGGCCACCATGGTGAGGGAGTGGGTCATGCCAGGCGTGGCCTTCACGAAGGAGTCTGTGGTCACGGACAATGTGGCCAATATCATGAGGCAGTCCATGACGGGGGCTTGGCAAGCATCCCTTGTGCCGCACACACCCTCCATCTCATGGTGAAGGATGCTCTGGGCTTGGGGGAGAAGGGAATTGGGCCAGGCACCCTTAGCTCCTTGGTCAAACGGGGGCGGAAGCTGGCTGGGTTCTTCAACTGCAGCGTGAAGGACAGTGAGCTCCTCCGGCAGAAGCAGGCCGAGCAAGGGTCCCCAGTGCACACGCTCATCCAGGATGTCTCCACCAGGTGGAATTATTATTATTATTATTATTATTATTATTATTAACAAACATGAATATAGCGCCAGCAGTGTACCTGGCACTTTACAAAGTAATAAAATAGACACGGTCCCTGCCCCTAGGGCTTACAATCTGAGAGACAGGAGCTGGGGGAGAGACTTAGGAAGGGGAACAGAGGGAGAGACAAGGGGTCTAACATTCATGAAGATGCGAGGTCTCAAGTGCACGTACTTGGCTTGGTTACGATGAGAATGACAGCAGGCAGGTCCATGTTGCAAGGATAAGGGTAAACCGATCGTAGGTATAGGAATAGTGGCTCAGCAGGATAAAGAGTCAGACAGAGCAGAGCGAAAGAGGTGAGTTTTAAGGAGAGATTTGAAGGTATGAAGGGAGGGGGCAAGGCGGATGTGGACAGGGAGGGAGTTCCAGGCATGGGGGGCAGCAAGTGAGAAGGGACGAAGGCGCTTAGGGGAGCAGGGAAGGCGTGGAAGGGTGAGAGAAGGGACAGAGGAGGAGCGAAGTGCACGGGCTGGAGTATGGAGGGCGATAAGTGCAGAGAGGTAGGGGGGAGCAAGGTTGTGAAGAGCTTTATAGGTGAAGACTAGGAGCTTGTGCAGGATTCGTTCAGGAAGGGGAAGCCAGTGAAGCGAAGAGAGGAGGGGCTGCACATGGTCGAAGCGACTGGCGAGGTAGATGACCCTGGCAGCAGAGTTTTGGACAGAGATGAGGGGAGAAAGGTGAGACCGGGGAAGGCCAGTGAGAAGGAGGTTACAGTAATCGAGGCGAGAGATGACCAGAGCATGAACAAGAGTTTTGGCAGACGAGACAGAGAGAAAAGGGCGAATCTTAGCAATGTTATGGAGGGAGAAGCGACAGGATTTAGCAACAGAGTCAATGTAGGGTTTAAAAGAAAGGGCTGAGTCAAAGATGAAGCCTAGGCTACGGGCTTGGGGGACAGGCAGGATGGTGACTCCATCAATAGTTATTGACAGTGAGGAAGGAGAGGAAGGATGAGGGGGGAAGATAAGGAGTTCAGTTTTAGCCATGTTGAGTTTGAGTTGACGTTGAGACATCCAGGTAGAGATGTCAGAGAGACAGTTGATGAGACGAGCTTGAACAGAGGGAGAGAGAGAGGGAGTAGAGAGATAGAGTTGAGTGTCATCAGCATAGAGGTGGTATTGGAAGCCATGGGAGGCAATGAGTTTGCCTAAGGATGAGGTATAGATCGAGAAGAGGAGAGGGCCAAGAACAGAGCCTTGAGGAACACCAACTGAGAGGGGGAAGGAGGAGGAGGCGGAGTTGGAGAGAGACACATTAAAGGAGCGGTCAGAGAGGTAGGAGGAGAACCAGTTATGGACAGAGCCACAAAAGCCAAGGGAGTGAAGGGAATCCAGCAAGAGTGAGTGGTCAACAGTATCGAAGGCAGCAGAGAGATCAAGGAGGACAAGAATGGAATAGAGACGTTTAGATTTAGCCACCAGAAGATCGTTGGTGATCTTAGTGAGAGCAGTTTCAGTAGAATGAAGGGGGCGGAAGCCAGATTGGAGGGGGTCAAGGGAGGAGTTGGAGGATAGGAAGTCAAGGCAGCGGGAGTAGACAACACGTTCAAGCAGCTTGGAAGCAAAAGGAAGGAGTGAGACAGGACGATAGCTAGAAGGGTCAGAGGGGTCAAGAGTGGACTTTTTGAGAATAGGAGAGACTGTGGCATGTTTGATGGAATTTCACCTTCCTGTTGCTCGAGTGACTTCTTGAGCAGAAATCTGCCCTGCATCAGGTGGAACTGGAGACAGACATTGAGGCACCTCCAGGGTACATCAGGGAGGAATGGGAGATAATAACTCACATGGTTTTCATTCTCAGACCATTCCTGGCCGTGACGGAGACCATGAGCAGCTCCACCACCACCCTCAGCCAGGTGACCCTGGTACATAGTCTCAAGAGGAGCCTGGACGATATTTTCAGGGGGGGGTGTGGGATCGTGGCCCTCCGGGAAGGAAGCTCTCCGATGAGGCACTTGACCTGGCATGGAAGCTGAAGGTGGGGCTGAGTGCACGCTTTGATGAGCTCCTGCGCTGAGAAGAATATGTCCTGGCAAGCATGCTGGACCCCAGGTTCAAAGGCAGCATGGTATGCGAGACAGCGGTCTATGGCCTCCAGAGGGGTACACTGCTGCAGAAGGTCCGGCAGGCAGAGCAGGACAGGCAGCAGGACGCCCCTGGGGATGGTGGGAGTGGGATCAGCGACCCTTTCCAGCCATCTGGGTCGATCCCTGCCCCCAGCCCTAGCGGTAGCAGCTACACCAGCAACAGGATGAGCAGCAGCAGCAGGACTCCTACTAGTGCGAGGAGCTCCTCCTGTGTGCAGTCCACTCTGGGGAGCATGGGGCCCAGCACAAAAGGGAAACCAATGTGGCTGAGGGCAGTGGGGCAGGTGGTGCCCACCCAGAGCTACCAGAAGGAGTATGATGGTGCCTCAGCAGCAGTGGAGACCTACCTGGAGGAGGAACCATGCATTGATCCCAGCAGCGATCCCTTGACCTACTTGGCCGGCAAGGCCAACGTGTGGCTGGTCCTGTCAAAAGTGGCCAAGGGTATCCTGTCCTGCCCACCAACCAGTGTTCCCAGTGAGAGGGTGTTCTCCATGGTGGGGGACATTTGCTCCCCACACCACCTGAGACCGGGTCCAAGTTGGTAGAGCAGTTACTGTTCCTGAAGGTGAACCTTCTGCTGCTGGGATCCCCAAGCTGCCCCTGGACAAGGAGTGATTGCGCAGTGGCACACGCCATCCCATGCCAGGGGAAGTCTTGGGATGGGGCTCCTCCTCCTCCACCTCAATCTGGACTAGGGCTACTGCTCCTGTGCTGCTGAGGTGTTATCCCTCCCTCCCAATGCCTGGCATCTGCCCTGCCTCTCTCTCTGTCTCTGTCTCTCTCTCTCTCCCTCTCTCTATCTCTCTTCCTCTCTCACTCACGCATACTAGACGGCCTCGACCGCCTTAACTGACTGACCTCATGATGCAGGGTGGCATTGGGAAACAAACTGTAAGCCTACCAGCCGGCCTATAGCTAGCTAAACAATCTTGGCCCACCTATGTGACACTGACTGGCTCTCGCTCTCTCGTGCTGCACAGTCTTTGCTAAACTATCTGAGTGCCCTGCTGCTAATGTCCCAGCCTGCCTGTCTGCCCGCCAAGCTTGCCACCAAGCTCAAAGTATGCCTCGGTCTACCTTCCTGCCTCCCATGACAAGGTGCCTGTTTGCCCACCCAACTTGCCTAGCTCAAAACCTGCCCAAACCCACCTTCCCTACTACCTCTCATACCATGCTGCTTGCCCACACGCCCAGGTTGCAAAGCTTGAACCCTGCCTCAGTCTTCCTGCCTTCTGCTCATGCCGCACTGCCTGCCAGCCAGCACCCCTGCTCAGATGGTCTAGATCAAAGCCTGCCTCACTCTGCTTGCCTCTCATGCCATGATGGCTGCCCATCCATCCAGGTGACCTAGATCAAAGCCTGCCTCAGTCTGCCTGCCTCTCATGACACAGTGCCTGTCTGCCTACCCTGGCAACCCTGGGTGATATGCACCACTGGTCTGGTAATCCCACCGCTGCTGTCTGCTGGTCCATGGGTGCTCTGCCCTGGCCTACCCAAATGTGCCCACACAATCCTGCTGCTGCCGTCTGCTGCTGTATGGGTGCTATTCCCTGGTAAATCCAACCATCCTGGCTCCATGGCTGCTGGTTAGAGGCAAATCCTGCTGCTGCTGTCTCTGCTGTTCTATGGGTTCTGTGCCCGGGTAACACAATGTCTTCTGCTGCTACTGTCAATGCTCCCTCTGCTGTCCCTGCCACAAGTCCTGTGCCCGGGCAATCTAATGTCTGCACCAGCTGCCAATGCTGCCTCTGGGAAATCCAATTTCTGCTGCCAATGCTGCCTCTGTTGTCTGTGCCATGGGTTCTGGGCGCAAGTTACAGGCAGGGAGGGCTGTGGCCAATATCTACAAGCTGCCACTCTTCTATCCCAAGAACCCACCATCATCGGTCTGGGGCCATCATTCCTTGCACGGATGTGATGTCTTTCCACCGCATCAAGGAACAGCCACTCCAGCACCAGGACCCACTGTCAGGGTTCTCGGGCCAAGTTACAGGCAGGGAGGGTTGTGGCCAATATCTACAATCTGCCACCTGAGCCCCAGGACCCACTCTAATGGGTCTGGGGGCATCATTCCTCACATGGAGGCGATGTCTTTCCTCTGCATCAAGAAACAGCCACTCTAGCCCCAGGACCCACCGCCAGGGTTCTGGGGCAAAGTTACAGACAGGGAGGGCTGTGGCCAATATCCAGAAGCTGCCACTCCAGCCCCAGGACCCACCATCATGGGTCTGGGGCCATAATTTCTTGCACGGAGGTGATGTCTTTCCACCGCATCAAGAAACAGATACTCCAGCCCCAGGACCCGCCGTCAGGGTTCTGGGACCAAGTTACTGGCAGGAAGGGCTGTGGCCAATATGTATCTAGAAGCTGCCACTCCAGCCCCAGGACCCACCATCATGGGTCTAGGGCCATCATTCCTCACACGGAGATGATGTCATTCCACTGCATCAAGAAACAGCCACTCCAGCCCCAGGACCCACCCCCAGGGTTCTTGGGCCAAGTTACAGGCATGGAGGGCTGTGTACAATACCTAGAAGCTGCCACCTTAGCCCCAGGACCCACCATCATGGGTCTGGGGCCATCATTCCTAGCACAGAGAGCCAATTTTCCAAAGCATCAAGAAACAGTGACTCCAGCCCAGGACCCGCCGCCATGGTTCTGGGGCCAAGTTACAGGCAGGGAGGGCTCTGGTCAATATCCAGAAGCTTCCACTCTTGCCCCAGGACCCACCATCATGGGTCTGGGACCATCATTCCTCACACAGAGATGATGTCATTCCACCACATCAAGAAACAGCCACTCCAGCCCCAGGACCCACCATCAGGGTTCTGGGGCAAAGTTACAGGTAGGGTGGGCTGTGGACAATATCTAGAAGCTGCCACTCTCGCCCCAGGACCCACCATCATGGGTCTGGGGCCATCATTCCTCGCACAGAGAGACTTTCTCCGAACGCCTGAACTGAACAGGACCGAGCCAAACGGCCGGACCCGAACACTGCGAACTAATTGAACGGCTGAACTGAACGGGTGAACCGGACAAGAGTGAATCGAATGGCCGAACCCGAACCACGATCTGTTCGCCCATCCCTAATGCAGTACAACTCTGTTTTTGACCTCTCTCCTGGTGTCCAGTGGTAGCAACTCTGCAAACATAAAGTGATAGCGAGTGTGCGATAACATGTCACTCACTTGCTTCTGAGTGTTCATATGGTTCGATACCATTTTAACATTTGGTATTGCGTTGCACTGGCTTCTTATAGCTTTCTTGGCACAATTCAAGGTGCTGGTTTTGACCGTAAAGTCCTAAATGGTCTGGGCCTCACATATCTGAGAGACCACCTGTCCTTCCATGCCTCTCTGTGGCCCCTGTGGTCGGCTGGGACTGGGAGCACCTCCCTGTGGGTACCATCTGTTCAACAATTGTCTTGTTCGTACAGTGAAGGCTTGCAGGGGGGCATTCTCGGTTGTTGCCCTGATGCTATGGAACTCCCTTCACCCAGAAGTTTGACTGAGCCCGAGCCTGAGCATCTTCTGGAGGCCGTGTGAGACCTTTCTCTTTGCAAAGGCATTTGGTAGGCAGGGATAGGGGATGGGGGTTTGTAGGGTGGTTTTGGGTAGGGTTGCGAGGAGGGTTGGAGTGAGACATGGGGAGGTGGTATTGGGTGGTTTTGTAGGGGCTGTGGGATGGTTGGGGGCTTTTGGGGAGGGTTGTGTTTTGTTTTTATGGATTTTTGTGTTTTTATATATGTTGTTAGCTGCACTGAGCCTTTAGGAAGGGCAGGATAAAATTTAAACAAACAAACAAAGATGATTGTTATATAAGTCATCATAATGTATGAACAAGACCTAAAGTAGCAACACGTATAGCAACAAACTTCCCCTCACCACCCAACCAATAAGTTTTCATAGCAACTCCAAAAGACCACCGAGAGGAGTAAAAAAATAATAAAGTCTCCATCCCCTCCCAGCCAGGTCCTGATTCAGTAAGGTACTTAGTAGAGCTGAAATGAAAAATCTCTGCGAGTGCTGTTTCCAACAGAAAACATTTGCGTGAAGAGGAAATCTACTGGCATTTCCAGCCATTTCAGTTTCTGGTAATTTCCAGTAATCTTTGGTAATTTCCAGTATTATCAGTATTTTTTTTTAAAAATTGGGTATTATCAATAATACTGGAAAAAACAGAAAATAATGGGAAATCGCAGGCACCGATATCAACAGGACCAGAAGAGGAAAATACCGATGAATGGCTGAAAGCATTCTCAAAATGTTAGTCTTTTCCTATGGAACAAAAGCACTTGCTCTCACTTCAGGTCAATTACTTAGGCCCATGCCTATCCTTGCTGTCTTTATTGCAGCAAATCATGTGTTGAAAGTTAAGCATAGGCTTAGGAAGAGAGACTTGGGCTGCTTTTAGACAAGCAGACACCGCTCATGTCTGTAGTCATGCGGCATGTAAAAGTGCCGCAGGCAGTGTTTAGATGCGCCTAGATGCAGCATGGATGTGCCGTATTTCCGGTAGTACATTCTTTAAGACTGCAAATTAAATACCCCGAGGTATTTAATTTGCAGTCTTAAAGAATGTGCAACCGGAAATACGGCACATCCATGGTGCGTCTAGACGCATCTAAACACTGCCTGCGGCACTTTTACATGCCGCATGATTACAGGCACGAGCAGCGTCTGCTTCTCTAAAAAGGCCCTTGGAGGCAATTGGGGAAATGGAGTAAACACAAGTCCCCGAGCTTAGGGCTTTCCCACATGATCACTTACTCTGAAGCAATCATCCTTTAATTCTGTTCACATGAACACAGTGTTTAAAGCAAAGTAGGGGATGTTTACCCACAGGGTATGCACTGTTGATTAAAGAGGAGTACTTACAAGGGTGTTATAACTGAATCAGGGGTGTAGCTGTAATAGGTGCAGCAGATGGAGCTGTACCAGAAACTGCGAGGGCTCAAACACATGTAGAGAGCACATGCAGACTGGAGTGGAGCACCCCAGCAGGGGTGGGCATTCCATCTTCTGCACCAGAGCCCATTTCCAATTAGCAATGCCCCTGCAATGAATCTCCTAAAAGCACTTTACACCTAACATAGAACTGTTCACACAGTTACTAGCTCTCTGGGTAGCCTCTTACTGGATAATTATTACACTCCAAAGTGTAAATATTTGCAACATGGATTATTATCATGGAAGCAAGTACCCTGGAAGGGAGTGTAGGGGATTGTCCTGTTTCTGTTTGTGCTAATGTAGCCTACCTAATGTGCTTTACTGGACTGAAACTATAGTCCTTAGCCCATTTGTTAAAACTCTCCATGGGCAAATTAATTCCAGCACTACTGCTTTATTGTGCAAGGAGCATTTTTGGATTGTGACCACCAGTTCATACTTTTGACGAACTACTGTCCTCATATAATTACTTCTGGTCATTGGTTTCACATTCAGACCAATGATTTGAAACACAAATTTCACCCTGCTAAGCTCGCTCAAAACTTCCTAACTTTCTTCCACAGAAATAATGGGAAACTTCTATATGTTGTTTTAGAAAATGACCCCCCTCCCCCCCCCCAAAAAAATTGTCTTTTGGCTCTGGCATCTGAAATGGCTTTTATTAATGCTTGAGTTAATCTTTTCTCTGTGTGCTCTGAAAAGCCATGTGTTTGTGAACGATTCTGCTTTATAAGAAACAATCGTAGGAGTAGGGAAGGGAAGTGAGAAAATATTCTCTGCACATTTCACACCTGAGAGCAAACTAATTTTTTTAATTTTACTAAAAATAGATTATACAAATACTCCCTAAAAAGGTCCTCTTCACAGCTGTTGATACCGCATGTCTTCCTGCACCAGAAATGAAGGCCTTCTGAGGCAAAGCTCAAAAGCTGAGACGCTTTCTAGAAAAAAGAATTTAAACCCAGGGAAGAAATAAGCTACAATGGCAACTGCATTACATTGCTAGTGGTGCATGTCTGCAAGAATGAAGGATGAGTGCTGGGTTTCAAGCTGAGAACTGCCACAATATCTAGTTAGTATGCACTCTAGCAAGATTACCAACAGCTTATGCTGAGGGGGGAAAGTAGCTTTTAAAGATACTACTAGGAAAAGAGAGAATGGAAATATATTAGAACTTTCAAAAGTGTACTTCTCTTCTGAAAGGCAAGTGTGTAAAAATGGCACTTATCTACTTCTTGGGTTCATCCAGTAACAGATTTTTGTTTTTGTGACAAAAGTTCTTCATATTGCAAACTCCTGCTAAGACTACTGAGCCAAAGCAATTGAGAGTGAACTAGATTCCATTCCAAGTCAAATACAATCAGCATCCCCACTGGTTAACCAACGATCAGTGGCACGGACTGGACAAGGGGGGATGCGTTAATGTAAATGAAGGCAGAATTTAATTCTGAAGAATTTCTTTCCCACAATTCACAAGAAGAGAAAGAAACTGATTGTCTCAGGTTCAGAATGCAAGGATCAGATAAACTGAAATCCTCCGCTCAATGTGTGGCAGTGGTCAAAAAAGCAAACAAAGTTAGGAATAATTTAGAAACTGATAGAGAATAAAACTAAAAATATCATAATGCCCTTATAAAAATTGAAGATGCAAGCACACCTTGAGTACTGTGTGCAATTCTGGTCACCCCATCTCCAAAAGGATACAGTAGAACTTGAAAAGGTGCCGAGAAGTCCAGCAAAAATTATCAAGGGTTTGGAACAGCTTCCATACAAAGAGAGGCTTGATAGGTTGGGGCTCTTCATCTTGGAGAAGAGATGACTGAGATGGGATATGATAGAGGTTTATAAAATCTTAAGTGGAGTGGAACAAGTAGATAGAGGATGTTTGTTTGCCCTTTCAAGCGCTAGAACTAGGGGACACACCATTAAACTAACTGGTAGAAGATTTAAAACAAATAAAAGTAAGTATTTTTTCACTCACTCTTTTCCTAGTCGTATCTTTAAAAGCTACTTTAACACACAATTAGATTATGGAATTTGCTGCAAGAGGAGCTTTTGAGGGCCAGTAGTGTAGCTGCATTTTAAAAAGGACTGGAAAAGCTCTTGGAAAATAAGTCCATTAATGGCTATTACCTGAACTGATTGAACCGAACCAGAACTGAACCAGAAGCGAATGAACTGAACTCAATCCGAATTTGAAAATGACCAAACAGTTTGGTATTGTTTGGATGAGTTCGGTCTCGTTGGGGTAGCAAAAATGTGACTGGCAGGCCCAGGGGGGTGGGGGGGAGCTGAGGGGCAGAGTTCCTGGAGCCAGGGGTGGAGAGGCTTGGACTAGCAGCCAGCCTGCCCAATCACCATCCCTCTTTTCCTCAGACCACTGGCTTCGCAGTCTGCGATTGTCATGGGGCTAGGCTGCACAGAGCCAATGGGGCTTATGGTAAGGTGGGAGCAGCAAGTAACAAAAGTCATTGCCCTCTCCCCTTCCAATTCCTTCTGAGCTAGCCACTGATCCTATCAGCAGGTGTTTTCAGAAGTCTCCCTCTCCCAACACTTTGTGATCGTAATTCATTGCCATCCTCCTCCTATTTCACCCATTCCCACACATTTACCTCCATAGTTTCATTTATTAGATTAGATTAGATAGATTTTGGTGTTATTTTTATTTTTTACCCCTCCCTGTGTTCTTTATCCCTCCCCTCCATTGAATCCTTCCCTCCTCCTTGTATATATTCCATCCCTGATTCCCTTCCCCTGTTTTTGGATTTATTTAGAGTAGGATTAGATTGATTTAGGTTTAATTTCAGTTTTGTACCCCTCCCTGCATTGTTTGTTGTGAGCTGTCTGTGTTCCCGCCCCATCCCTGTGCATATATATAGATCCATAGATATTAGATATTAAATAGTTACTATAGATAGATAGTTGTAGGAGTTAGCTTAGTTATATTGATAGATAGAGATAGTGTGTAGTAGTTATTCAGTTTTAATATTTTATAGTGTTTGTAGGACTAGGCCTTTGTAGATCTAATATTCCATTTAGTTCCATAGATTTTATAATAGTAGTTAATAGCAGTTAGAGTTAGTGTAGTAGTAGATATATATAATATTCATATTTTGAATAAATAAATTAAAAAAATATAAAATCTTCCTCTGCATAATTTGGGAAGGAAAAATAGAGAAGGGAAGCAGGAGAGGCTTGTCTGCTGCCCATAAGGCTGGCAATGGGGCATGTGGCAGAGGTGTTAGGGGTAGGGGCCATGCCAGCGGAGTGGCAGCAGGCAGCAGCCTGAGCCCATCACCATGCCCCAAACTCCACAGCCCTGATTTTGGGAGTCAGGCTTCTGAGGCTCCAAGCAGTGGCACTAGGTTGTGGTTTGGCAACGCCTCCTGCCAGCATCCCCCACTGCCATGCAGGGAACTGGAAGGCCTGCAGTCCAGGAGGCTGCGACTGTCTCTGTTGCAGATGCAGGAGTAGGTGCAGGTGCTTCAGGGGCAGAGTTTGATGTTTTTCACCATGGGCCACCATCATCCCCCATTATTGAGGCAATTCCCAGCAGTCCAGGGCTGGTGGATCCCACCCTGGCTGCTAGAGGTAGGGTCCGATCCCCGGGCAATGGCAGCATGGAGAGGAGCAGCAGTAGGAGCAGCAACAGAAGTTATAGGGGGCACAGGGAGAGTGGAATCAGCATGGTGGGCAGTCGATCAGCTTTAGGGTCCCAGTACTCCCCTTCACGGGACATCACTGTGATTGGGGACAGTGAGGCAGACACTAATCCCACTGTGATTTATCCAGTATAAAAAGCATATATTTTATTGGCCATCTGTATTTCAATATATTGAACATTAGAATAGGCCTTTGAATGGTTAATTTCTAATGAACTGTCTCTAGAATGTCTTTTTAGCTGTAATCTGGGAGAAGAGATACAATCAGTCTGTCTCTTAAGGAATCAACATTCACTGTTGACCAGAGTCAAGAGACATGACTTCCCAAGCAGGACAGGAAAAGACCTTGTTTTTCTGGATCTTGTTGAATGCTATCTCAGATGATGTATCAGCAGAGATTGTTGAAGACTTACTTTAAGAAAACTTCACTGTCAGCTGTCTTGACTTAACATCATCTAAACTGACTCCTAAGCATTTTTTCTCCATAAAGAGGGAGAGGAAAGATGGATTTTTCAGAAAGGTCCTTCCTTGGAGTTCTCTCACCTTCATATAGAAGTATGGGCACAGGACTGGGTGAATATGAAAGTATATTTTTTGATGCACTGGGCCAATAATACTTAAAGCATATGTTATTTTTTCCTAGATGTTAAGTTCTTTGAACTTATAAGAACTGTTCCTTGAACAGAAATGTCTTTTTAAATCATATATTTGTAACTGACATTGTTCTCTTTTGTACCATGTTTTTATTTGAGCTTAAGTAAACTGTTGCTTTATATTTATAATATTCCTTGTCTTATAGCCTCATTTATAAATAATATTGTCTTTACAATACTTTGCTGAGCTGGTTGGTTTATTAGCACAGTGTAAACTGAGTTTCCACATACTGGAAAAGAGAGTCCTATATCCAGGCCAGATTATGTCAGGCCTGGACCACTAAGCGCATTTTCCCTTTGAGGAAACTGAGGCACAACGCGACACCGCAGAGGAGATGTCTGGAGCTGATGTGATGCCTGTCCCTCCAAGCAGCGCTGTCAGTGGTGCATCACCCGGTGCAGTCCAGAAGGCTGAAGGGGGAAAAAAAATAATCCTCTGTCTGGATGCATTTTCAGTTGGTGCGGGCAGATGATCCCAGGGAGGTGCAGTGCAGTTTGTTCCAGAAGGTGAAGCTTGGGCAGGTGCTCAGCAACCTTGGCACAACTGCCATGACGACGGACCTTAAGGGATGTCACAGCGCTCTGCTGCTAAGCGGGCAGGCAGGGGCAGTGGATGCCAGCGGATTCCAGACTGCACTGGCCAGTCGTCCACCTCCATCAGCAGGCAAGCTTCCTGCCTCTAGCAGCAGGAGTGGTATTGCTGCTAGGGGGAGTAGCAGCAGCAGCAGAAGCAGAAGCAGCATCAGACCACCATGGAGGAGCTGGGGTGGGGGCAGCTGCCTGCCAAGACCCTCAGCAGCTGCAGGACATGGAGGGCAGCGTGGCTTTCAAGCGAAAGCCACATGCATGTTGGGAGAAATGATTGCCCTGGATGGGCAGCCCTTCTCAGTGGTCAGGGACATGGGGTTCAGGTGCCTGACTGGGTTCCTAGCCCCTCAGTTTAAGCTGCTATAATGCACCACCCTGAGTCAGCAGGTGGTGCCAGCCTTGTACCTGGCTTTAAAGGAGCGGGTGAGGGAGCAGCTGACAGGGGCTGGGGCGGTATCACCGTCCACTTCACCACAGACCTGTGGTCGGGCAGGAACACTCAGCATGCCTACCTGGCGGTGACGGCACACTGGTGCAGGACCCAGAGGCAGCATTTGGCAGTGGCAGGAGGGGTCCCGAAGCAGGGTATAGGTGGGCCCTGCTTGAAGCGGAAGTAATGGACTAAGGATAGGCGAAAACGGTTCGGATGTTTGGTGTTCAGCCCAAACTTGGCCAGTTCAGATGACCAAACTCGAACTCGAACCTGAACTCGAACATACCAAACAGACCGAACTCCGAATGTTGAAATGGCCGAATGCTTTGGTCAGTTCAGATTGCATTTGGTTGCGTTTGAGTGGCTAAAACGTGGTCTACTGTCAGGTCACTGGAAGGCCAAATGTAGCAGGAAGGGGGAAGTAATCTGACTCAGCAAGGAGCAGACTTCCAGGCACCAGGGGTGGAGGGTGGAGAGACTGGCTTTGAGTAGCAGCCAGTCTGCCGAATCACTATCCCTTTTCGTCTCAGACCACTGACTTGGCAGTCTGTGATTGCCCACGGGCTAGACTGCACTGAGCCAATGGGGCTTGCAGTGAGGTAGGAGTAGCAAGAAACAAAACTGTCTGCCTCCCCCCTTGCCAATACCTTCTGAGCTAGTCACTGTTCCTGAACAGCAGGCGTTTCAGAAGGCTCCCGCTCTCCCAGCAATTTTTGTTCTCAATCCATTGCAATCCTCCTCCCATTTCACCCATCCAACCCATCNCTCTGTTGCAGATGCAGGAGTAGGTGCAGGTGCTTCAGGGGCAGAGTTTGATGTTTTTCACCATGGGCCACCATCATCCCCCATTATTGAGGCAATTCCCAGCAGTCCAGGGCTGGTGGATCCCACCCTGGCTGCTAGAGGTAGGGTCCGATCCCCGGGCAATGGCAGCATGGAGAGGAGCAGCAGTAGGAGCAGCAACAGAAGTTATAGGGGGCACAGGGAGAGTGGAATCAGCATGGTGGGCAGTCGATCAGCTTTAGGGTCCCAGTACTCCCCTTCACGGGACATCACTGTGATTGGGGACAGTGAGGCAGACACTAATCCCACTGTGATTTATCCAGTATAAAAAGCATATATTTTATTGGCCATCTGTATTTCAATATATTGAACATTAGAATAGGCCTTTGAATGGTTAATTTCTAATGAACTGTCTCTAGAATGTCTTTTTAGCTGTAATCTGGGAGAAGAGATACAATCAGTCTGTCTCTTAAGGAATCAACATTCACTGTTGACCAGAGTCAAGAGACATGACTTCCCAAGCAGGACAGGAAAAGACCTTGTTTTTCTGGATCTTGTTGAATGCTATCTCAGATGATGTATCAGCAGAGATTGTTGAAGACTTACTTTAAGAAAACTTCACTGTCAGCTGTCTTGACTTAACATCATCTAAACTGACTCCTAAGCATTTTTTCTCCATAAAGAGGGAGAGGAAAGATGGATTTTTCAGAAAGGTCCTTCCTTGGAGTTCTCTCACCTTCATATAGAAGTATGGGCACAGGACTGGGTGAATATGAAAGTATATTTTTTGATGCACTGGGCCAATAATACTTAAAGCATATGTTATTTTTTCCTAGATGTTAAGTTCTTTGAACTTATAAGAACTGTTCCTTGAACAGAAATGTCTTTTTAAATCATATATTTGTAACTGACATTGTTCTCTTTTGTACCATGTTTTTATTTGAGCTTAAGTAAACTGTTGCTTTATATTTATAATATTCCTTGTCTTATAGCCTCATTTATAAATAATATTGTCTTTACAATACTTTGCTGAGCTGGTTGGTTTATTAGCACAGTGTAAACTGAGTTTCCACATACTGGAAAAGAGAGTCCTATATCCAGGCCAGATTATGTCAGGCCTGGACCACTAAGCGCATTTTCCCTTTGAGGAAACTGAGGCACAACGCGACACCGCAGAGGAGATGTCTGGAGCTGATGTGATGCCTGTCCCTCCAAGCAGCGCTGTCAGTGGTGCATCACCCGGTGCAGTCCAGAAGGCTGAAGGGGGAAAAAAAATAATCCTCTGTCTGGATGCATTTTCAGTTGGTGCGGGCAGATGATCCCAGGGAGGTGCAGTGCAGTTTGTTCCAGAAGGTGAAGCTTGGGCAGGTGCTCAGCAACCTTGGCACAACTGCCATGACGACGGACCTTAAGGGATGTCACAGCGCTCTGCTGCTAAGCGGGCAGGCAGGGGCAGTGGATGCCAGCGGATTCCAGACTGCACTGGCCAGTCGTCCACCTCCATCAGCAGGCAAGCTTCCTGCCTCTAGCAGCAGGAGTGGTATTGCTGCTAGGGGGAGTAGCAGCAGCAGCAGAAGCAGAAGCAGCATCAGACCACCATGGAGGAGCTGGGGTGGGGGCAGCTGCCTGCCAAGACCCTCAGCAGCTGCAGGACATGGAGGGCAGCGTGGCTTTCAAGCGAAAGCCACATGCATGTTGGGAGAAATGATTGCCCTGGATGGGCAGCCCTTCTCAGTGGTCAGGGACATGGGGTTCAGGTGCCTGACTGGGTTCCTAGCCCCTCAGTTTAAGCTGCTATAATGCACCACCCTGAGTCAGCAGGTGGTGCCAGCCTTGTACCTGGCTTTAAAGGAGCGGGTGAGGGAGCAGCTGACAGGGGCTGGGGCGGTATCACCGTCCACTTCACCACAGACCTGTGGTCGGGCAGGAACACTCAGCATGCCTACCTGGCGGTGACGGCACACTGGTGCAGGACCCAGAGGCAGCATTTGGCAGTGGCAGGAGGGGTCCCGAAGCAGGGTATAGGTGGGCCCTGCTTGAAGCGGAAGTAATGGACTAAGGATAGGCGAAAACGGTTCGGATGTTTGGTGTTCAGCCCAAACTTGGCCAGTTCAGATGACCAAACTCGAACTCGAACCTGAACTCGAACATACCAAACAGACCGAACTCCGAATGTTGAAATGGCCGAATGCTTTGGTCAGTTCAGATTGCATTTGGTTGCGTTTGAGTGGCTAAAACGTGGTCTACTGTCAGGTCACTGGAAGGCCAAATGTAGCAGGAAGGGGGAAGTAATCTGACTCAGCAAGGAGCAGACTTCCAGGCACCAGGGGTGGAGGGTGGAGAGACTGGCTTTGAGTAGCAGCCAGTCTGCCGAATCACTATCCCTTTTCGTCTCAGACCACTGACTTGGCAGTCTGTGATTGCCCACGGGCTAGACTGCACTGAGCCAATGGGGCTTGCAGTGAGGTAGGAGTAGCAAGAAACAAAACTGTCTGCCTCCCCCCTTGCCAATACCTTCTGAGCTAGTCACTGTTCCTGAACAGCAGGCGTTTCAGAAGGCTCCCGCTCTCCCAGCAATTTTTGTTCTCAATCCATTGCAATCCTCCTCCCATTTCACCCATCCAACCCATCTACCTCCATATTATCATTTATTTAGCTTACATTAGATAGATTTAGTTGTTATTTTTTGGTTTTATCCCTCCCTGTGTTCCCTGTGATCAATCTTCCTTCCTCCCTCCCCCCTCCATTGAATCCTTTCCCTCTCCCATATTCCATCCCTGATTCCCTTCCCTTCCCCTGTTTTTTTATTTATTTAGAATAGGATTATTAGATTGATTTAGGTTTCATTTTAGTTTTGTAGCCCTCCTTGTGTTGTTTGTGATTCCCCCCCATCCCATATATATATATAGATAGATTGATAGATTAGAGATAGTAGACAGTTGTAGGAGTTAATAGTTAGCTTAGTGAAAGAGATACAGCGTTTAGTGTTAGTGTTTATAGGAGTAGACCTTTGTGATAGATAATCCATTTAGTTAATAGTTTATAGCATTTAGAATAGTTATAGCAGATAGATTTAGTGTAGATAGATAGATATATAATATTAGATAAAAAATTAATTAAAAAAATTAAAAGAAAATAAAAAAATATATATAAAAACATTAGTTTGGAGGGAGAAATGGAGAAGGGAAGGAGAGGCTGGTCTGCTGCCGGTAGGGGAGGCAATGGGGCATGTGACAGAGGCGGGCGGGCCATGCATGGGGAGCGGAAGCAGGCAGCAGCAGTAGCCAGAGGCAGAGTGCATCACCCCATCCCCAAAATCAGCAGACTTGCTTTAGGGCAACAGGCTGCTCTGCATTGCCTCCTGGCAGTGCCCTCCACTGCCATGCAGGGCACTGGAAGGCCTGCAGGACTTGAGGCTTAGGGTACATCTGTCTCTGCTGTGGGTGGTGCTGGAGCTGGTGCTGGGGCTGCTTCCTATGTTCCTCCAGGACCACCAATGTCTCCCACAGTCGAGGCAATCCCCAGCAGTCCAGAGCTGGTGGATCCCACCCCGGATGCTAGAGACAGGGCCCAATCCCCGGGCAATGTCAGTAGTAGGGAGAGGAGGAGCAGCAGCAGCAGCAGCAGCAGCAGCAGCAGCTACAGAGGGGGGCACAAGGAGAGTGCCAGCAATATGGTAGGCATGGGCAGTCTAGCCTCTGGTTCACAGTACTCCCCTTCATGGGACATCACCGTGATCGCCAGGGACAGTGAGGAAGAGGCAGTCAGTGACACTAGTGCCGCAGAGGAGATCTCTGTACACAAGGTGATGTCTGACTCTCCTCCCAGAGCTGCATCACTAGTGCCACAAAGTTCTCCCCCTCCCAGCAGCACTGGCAACAGTGCATCCGCTGGGGTGGGCAAGAAGGCAGGAAGGGGAAAAAAATCCTCAGTCTGGGATCATTTTAAGCTGGTACAGGCAGATGATTCCAGAGAGGTGCAGTGCACGCTGTGCAATAAGGTGGTGAAGCGCAGGCAGGTGCTTGCCAACCTTGGCACAACTGCAATGGCCAGGCACTTCAAGACATGCCACAGTGCTGTGTTGCTGAGCGGGAAGAAAGGGAAAGTGGATGCCAGCAGGCTCCCAACTCCAGCGGCCAGTCACCTGCCTCATTCAGCGGGCCAGCGTCCTTCAGCAACTGCTGCTGCCTCTACCAGCAGGAGCAGTACGGGGGCAGAAAAACAGCAGGAGCCTCCCCAGCAGCGCCGTCAGTCCACCATGGAGGAGATGTGGTGGGGCGATGTGTCAAGGCCATTGGCAGGCTGCCATGGCACAGGCTTCCAGGAGAAAGGCAAGTGCCTGTTGGCTGTGATGATTGCCCTGGATGGCCAGCCCTTGTCCATTGTGGAGGACAAGGGCTTCCAGTGGCTGATTGGGTTCCTGGCTCCCAACTTTAAGCTACCTTCCTGATCCACCCTGAGCTGGACTGTGGTGCCACAGCTCTATAGGGCTTTGAAGGAGCAGGTGAGGGAGCTGCTGGCAGGGGCTGGGGGTGCAACAGTCCAATTTACGATGGACCTGTGGTCCGCCAGAAATGCCCAGCATGCCTACCTGGCAGTGATGGTACACTGGTGGCAGGATGCAGAGGCAGCACTAGGCAGTGGCAGGAGGGGACCTGAAGCAGGGTATAGGTAGGCCCTGCTTCAGGCCCAAATTGTGGACAGCTCCCACACTGTGAGGAGCCTCAAGGCAGCTTTGGCCACCATGGTGAGTGAGTGGGTCACTCCAGGCGCGGCCTTCACCAAGGGGTGTGTGGTCACGGACAATGAGGCCAATATTCTTAAGGCAGTCCATGGCGGAGGTTTCACAAGCATCCCTTGCACCGCACACACCCGCCACCTGGTGGTGAAGGACGCTCTGGGCTTGGGGGAGAAGGGGATTGGGCCAGGCACCCTTAGCTCCCTGGTTGAATGGGGGAGGAAGCTGGCAGGCTTCTTCAACCACAGCGTGAAGGGCAGTGAGCTCCTCCGGGAGAAGCAGGCCGAGCAAGGGTCTCTGGTGCACACCCTTATCCAGGATGTCTCCACCCATTGGAACTCCACCTTCCTGATGCTCGAGCGGCTTCTTGAACAGAAAGTCGCCCTGAATCAGGTGGAACTGGAGACAGACATCGAGGTATCTCCAGGATACAACAGGGAGGAATGGGAGATTATCTTCCAAACTGTCTTTGTTCTAAGACCATTCCTGGGTGTCACAGAGACACTGAGCAGCTCCACTGCCACCCTCAGCCAGGTGACCCCACTGGTGCATAGTCTCCACAGCAGTCTGGATGAGATTCTGGGGCCAGGGGGGGGATCGTGGCCCTCAGGGCAGGAGAATGTCCAGTGAGGCAATTGACCTTACTCGGAAGTTGAAGGCGGGCCTGAGTGCGTGCTTCGATGAGCTCCTGAGCTGGGAGGATTATGTCCTGGCAACCATGCTTGACCCCAGGATCAACAGCAGCATGGCCCGTGAGACTCCAGTCTATGGCCTCCGGAAGGTTACACTGCTCCAGAAGGTCAGGCAAGCAGAGCGGGCCATGCAGCAGGATGCCCCTGGGGATGGTGGTAGTGGGGGCAGTGACCCCTTCCAGCCATCTGGGTCTATCCCTGCCCCCTGCCCTAGCGGTAGCAGCAGCAGCAGGACCCCTACTGCCATCAGCTCCTCATCTGTGCAGTCCACTCTGGGGAGCATGGGGCACAGAACAAAAGGGCAAGCAGCGTGGTTGAGGGCAGTGGGCCAGGTGGTTCCCACCAAGAGCTACCAGAGGGAGTATGATGGCACCTCAGCAGCAGTGTAGACATATCTGGAGGAGGAGCCATGCATAGATCCCAGCAGCGATCCCTTGGCCTACTGGACCAGCAAGGCCAACGTGTGGCCAGCCCTGTCCAAAGTGGCCACGGGTATCCTGTCCTGCCCACCAACTGGTGTCCCCAGCGAGAGGGTGTTCTGCATCGCGGGGGACATATGCACCCCACACCGCCTGACACTGGGGGCCAAGTTGGTGGAGCAGTTGCTCTTTCTGAAGGTGAACCTTCCACTGCTGGGATTCCCAGAGCTGCCCCTGGACAAGGAGTGATGGTGCAGTGGCACACGCCATCCCATGCCAGGGGCAGTCTTGGGACAGGGCTCCTCCTCCACTTCCTCCTCAGTCTGGGCTATGGCTACTGCTTCTTTGCAGCTGAGGTGCTGTCCCTCTCTCCAAATGCCTGGCACCCGCCCTGCCCCACCTCTCTCTGTCTCTCTCTCATACTAGATGGCCTCAGCTGCCTTATCTGACTAACCTCAGGACGCATGGTGGCATTGGGAAACAAACTGTTAGCCTACCAGCTGGCCTATAGCTAGTTACACGATCTCGGCCCGCCTATGTGATGCTGACTGGCTCTCTCTCTCATGCGCTTTCACAGTCTTTGCTAGCCTATCTGGTTGACATTGCCCTGCTGCCGATGTCCCAGCCTGCCTGCCCTTCTGACTCTCATGCAACGCTGCCTGTCTGCCCTCCCTGCTTGCCGCCAAGCTCAAAGCATGCATCAGTCCTGCTTCCCATGCAAAGGTGCCTGTCTTCCCACCCAGGTTGCCTAGCTAAAAGCCTGCCCAGTCCCCAAGCCCGCCTGCCCTACTGCCTCTCATGCCATGCTTCCTGCCTTCCCGTCCAGGCTGCGAAGCTTGAACCCTTCCTTGGTCTGCCTTACTGCCGCTCATGCCATGCCACCTGACTGCCTGCCCTGGCAACCAATGTCTGCTGCTGCTAGTGACACTGGAACTACTTATTACACCACATGACAAGAAGCAGCCACTCCAGCACCATGACCCGCCATCAGGATCCCAGGGCCAAGTTACAGGCAGGGAGGGCTGTGGCCAAAACCTAGAAGCTTCCACCTTAGCCCTGGTACCCACCGTGATGGGTCTGGGGCCATCATTCCTCGGACACTGTGCTGTCATTCTATCGCACCATGAAACAGCCACTCCAGCCCCGGGACTGGCCGTCACAGCCCTGGGGTCAAGTTAAAGGCAGGGAGGACTGTGGCCAAAACCTAGAAGCTACCACCTTAGCCCCAGGACCCACCGTGATGGGTCTGGGGCCATCATTCTTCACACACTACGATGTCTTTCCACCTCATAGAGAAGCAGCCATTCCAACCCCAGGAACTTCCGCCAGGGTCCTGGGGCCAAGTTACAGGCAGGGAGGGTTGTTGCCAAAACCTAGAAGCTGCCACCTTAGCCCCAGGACCCACCGTGATGGGTCTGGGGCCATCATTCCTCGCACACTGTGCTGTCATTCCACCGCACCATGAAACAGTCACTCCAGCCCCGGGACCGGCCATCACGGTCCTGGGACCAAGTTAAAGGCAGGGATGGCTGTGACCCAAACCTAGAAGCTGCCACCTTAGCCCCGGGACACACCATGATGGGTCTGGGGACATCATTCTTCACACACTACGATGTCTTTCCACCTCATTGAGAAGCAGTCACTCCATCCCTGGGACACACCGTGATGGGTCCCGGGGCCAAGTTACAGGCAGGGAGGGCTGTGGCCAAAACCTAGAAGCTGCCACCTTAGCCCTGGGACCCACCGTGATGGGTCATGGGCCATCTTCTTCACACACTATGATGTCTTTCCACCTCATAGAGAAGCAGCCACTCCAGCCCCGGGAACCTCCGCCAGGGTCCCGGGGCCAAGTTACAGGCAGGGAGGGCTGTGGCCAAAACCTTGAAGCTGCCACCTTAGCCCCAGGACCCACGGTGATGGGTCTGGGTCCATCATTCCTCGCACACTGTGCTGTCATTCCACCGCACCATGAAACAGTCACTCCAGCTCCAGGACTGGCCATCACAGTCCTGGGGCCAAGTTAAAGGCAGGGAGGGCTGTGGCCAAAATCTAGATGCTGCCACCTTAGTCCCTGGACCCACCGTGATGGATCTGGGGCTGTCATTCATCACAAACTGTGCTGTCATTCCACTGCACCGAGAAGCAGCCACTCCAGCCCCGGGACCCACCACCAGGGTCCCGGGGCCAAGTTACAGGCAGGGAGGGCTGTGGTCAAGATCCTGAAGCTGCCACTCTAGTCCCAGGACCCACCGTCCTGGGTCTGGGGCCAACACTCCTTGCACAGTAATGTGGGGGAAGGGGGAAGCAGTGCACCATATTCCCCTATCTCCAAGATACTGGCCAAGCCCCCGCAGCATGTTATCACATACAACACTGAATTCCTTGGGGGTGATAGCAGGAGAGCTGCTCCTTGTTTCCTCACCAACCACCACAAATTTCTCTTTGGAAGGCAGTGGCATCTCTTGTTATTCTTCTGCTTCTTTATCCTGGGTTTTGTACTTGTTTTCCCCACAAGACTCTTTGTGAGGTTGGAACCCAGAGCGAAGGCTGCTGGATCCTCACACAACTTCTTATAAGCCTCTGCAGCCAGCAGGCACCTGTCCCTGCCCATCCCCCTTACCCATGTCACCTCATCATTCTTAGCCTGGACCTCAATGCTCTGGGACGTTAGGGTGCTGATGGCTCCCATGCATGGGGACATCAATAAAGTATGTCACGCATGGCATGCAGATTAGCAAAGGCGTGCCAATGGATGACAATCAGGGGTTAGGGGGATTGGTAACGTGACATTATACCCATATGTTTGTGTCTGTCACATTTATGTAGTATGTGGGTTTTATTTACATAGGTGACTACTAGGTGTGGGTGGGGAGTTTTACTAGCTTAACTGTCTCCCCTCATTCTCTAGAACTCCGTGCATATGCTGTCATTGCACTCATGGAGATGGCCCCCCCAGGCCTTGGATTATATGCTATTTGTGACAAGGGTTCTGTACCCCAGGTTATCACCAAGCTCAAAGCCTGCCTCAGTCTGCCTTCCTGCCTCTCATGCCAAGGTGCCTTTCTGTCCACCCAGGTTGCTGGCAAAAGAGAGAGAGGGAGAGTGTCCAACTACTGCTTGAAGGAGAGACAGACACAATCCCACCCATGCTGCTGTCCGTCACCTGCACCATATGGCCACAGAGAGAGAGAGAGAGAGAGAGAGAGAGAGGTTCCCTGCTGGAATGAGAAAGATGTGGGTGGCGGGGGAGAGGTGCATCCAGATCAAGCTGGAGAAACCTCAAGAGATCTCACCTGTGCTCATCCTCAATGCCCAGTGCCTACATCCAATAGCAAACATACCAGAATGGGATGGTGATAACACACAACATTTTATATGTGCCTGCCTGTGTGCCTCCCTGTACCTGCTGCTACTACCTGTCACATGATTTACCAATGATTGAATGAAGTGTGCCCAAACCAAGCACTAATTCTAGGGACATCATTCAACACCCATAGGCTGTCAGTCCACTGTACCTCAGTCAGTCATGCACGCCCATCACAGGAACCATCAGGAGATTCTGGGACCATCATTCCAGTCAGTGGGGGCTGTATTCCATTCCACTGCATCCAGAGGGCAGAAGCCTGTTGCCCAAACGCCCGCCTGCCCTACCACCAACAGCCTACTCCGCCACACCCAACCATGGATGCCCACTGAAGCTGCTGAATGATATATAAAAAAACCTCCTACCGCCCCCTACCGCCACCTGCTCCCCACTGCCAAGGAGCCAGTTTTGCTTTGTCTCTGTCACACCCACCCACCCACACAAACACAAGCCCTGCACCTCCTAGGGTGCCGTCTGCAAGTTGAGACCTTGCGGCCAGCACATCTTTGGCTTAATAACTATGCTACATGGGGTGGCAGGTGCTGTGTGACAGTAGGGATCAACAAGCTGTATGAGAAAATGCCACCTGCCAGCCTGAACTTCTGCACAGGGGGATAAAATATTTGAAAGTTCAAACAAAGCTCGAAACAATAACAAAAAATATAACTTTTATTAACAACACAACAACAACACTAACAACAATATTATAAACACTAAATGAAACATTTTTAAATAGAAAGGAAACTTAACCACTAAACTTTAAACTCAGTCTTTGGGCCTGGCCCCCAGAACTTTGGGGAAAGGTATCAGTGGTGCAGGGGACCTAGGGGCAGCGGGCACACCTGCCGGCATTTAATAGTCTTGTTGTACGGCATATTTGACTGCCCCTACCATGGCTGCCCGCCAGTTGCAGACTGACTGGAGGAATAGCTCCAGGTCTGCCCTCTCGGTGGAGACATACTTGGAGACGTACTCCAAGTATGCCTCCACCTTCTTCTCCCTGAGCTCTAGCGCCTGAAACTGTCCCACCAGTCAGTCTTCCATAACTTTCAGGTGGTGCACAAAGTCCTGGTTGGTCCCCTGCACCTCACCTCGAAAGGCCCTTGCTGCTGCAGACTCCTCCAGCTCCTCGGTGGGCTCCACATCTGAGGTGGAGGAGGGGGAAGGACTTTTCACATGGTGCCTTTTCTGTTTTGCCTCCCCCCCCTTCCGCTGCTCCACAGCCATGCTGTCACCAGTCTCCTGGGACCGAGCCACCTTCTGGCCGTGGGCCTTCTCAAGATGCGTAAGCAGGCCAGATGTGGTGACCTCCCTCTGTTGCCTTAATCTTTTCTTGCAGATCTAAAAAGCATAAAAACAAATATAGGGATATAAGAAGTGCCATACTGTGTCAGACCAATGGTCTGTGTGATGCCCTGCCTGTATTATGTCTCCACAAGTGGGTGGGAACCAATCTCTTTCTTGCAGCCACCATGCCTTATGTTGCATATGGCAAACCTGTCCTCCTTCTCATAAAATTTCCAGACATTAGACCTGGTCCGTCCAATGTCTGGATTTGGGCTCTGACGGCGATGCCTTCGGGTCCTCCGCAACCGGGCATCACTGCTGCTGGGACCAGCAGCATCCAAATCCTCTTTAAAACAGGAACACATAGACAACACGTGTTTGGGTGGTGCTGCTGCTCGCATCTGATCCCCCCCCATACAGTACCCTCCCCCTCTGTCTGCGCCATACAGAGAGTACTAGGGGATGCTATGCACCAGTCCTCCCTGGGGTGCACTGCTAAGGTCAGGGGATTCAACAGAGTGCAACTAGAAAGACCCTGCCTGGCATGTTCAAATCCTGCCCTGATTTGGGGTTGCCTAGGGAAAGGGATGGCAAGTGGAGAGTGGAGACCCTTGCTGGCCTGGCACGTGCTTGGGTGGGGGTGCTGCTCGTGTCTGATTCCCCCCCAATACAGTACCCTCCCCCTCTCTCTGTGCCGATGGAATTAAAAAAAAAATGTACAAACCTGCCAGCACCCCCAGAGGCCACCACTTCTTCCACTTGCTGCTCCTCTGAGGAGCCGGGCACCACCACCTGAGGTGTGGGGGCAGCAACCTCCTCCTCCTCCACATCCTCAATGACAACGTTGGCCCTCAGCCGACTAATCAACACTGCCGCCTTCTTCATTTTTTTTTTTTAAATTCCACACAAAATCACAAATGCACACAGTCTAACACACCACACACACTAACACTCACCAACCAAAACAGCACACCCAAACACACAAACCAAACAGACACCCATCCAATCACACACACTCACCACGCAGCTCGCACGCACACAAATTTCCTGTTTCCGGCACGATCACGCTCTCGCGACAGTTCACCGAACATGACCGAACCGAACCCGGTGATCGAACCGAACAGGCAAATTGAATGGGAGGACTGAACAGAACCAAACCGAATGGTCGAACCCGAATATCAACCTGTTCACCCATCCCTATAATGGATGGCCCCCACATGTCCCAGAACATCGAGTCAGCCCTGACCGCCATGGTGAGGGAGTTGGTCACGCCAGGGGCACCCTTCACCAAGGGGTGCATGGTCACTGATAACACGGCCAACATATTGAGGGCAGTCCATGAGAGGGGCTTCACCAGTATCCCTTGTGCCACACACACCCTTCACCTGGTGGTCAGGGACTCTCTGGGCTTGGGGGAGAAGGGGATTGAGGCTGGCACCCTTAGCTCCCTGATCAAGTGGGGGAGGAAGCTGGCCAGTTTTTTTAACTGGAGCATGAAGGGAAGCGACCTCCTCCGAGCAAAGCAGGCTTAGGAAGGCTCCCCAGTGCAACAGCTGGTGCAGGATGTGTCCACCAGGTGGAATTCGACCTTCCTGATGCTTGAGTGGCTTCTAGAACAGAAAGCCGCCTTGCATCAGGTGCAACTGGTGATGGACAGAGGGGCACCTCCAGGGTACAATGGGGCAGAATAGGAGATCCTGGCACACACGGTCTTTGTTTTGAGACCGTTCCTGGCTGTGACGGAGACCATCAGCTCATCCACAGCCACCATCAGCCAGGTGACCCCTCTGGTGCAGAATCTCCTCAGGAGGCTTGAGGAAATTCTCCAGGGGTGGGATTGTGGTTCTCAGGGCAGGAAGCTGGCTGATGAGGCAGTTGACCTGCTGTGGCAGCTGAAGGCAGGGCTGAAGGCACGTTTCAATGAGCTCCTGGGGTGGGCAGAATACGTGTTGGCAACTGGAAGGGTGAACTGGTGGAGAGGGTCCGACAGGCAGAGCAGGCTTTGGAAAGTGTGTGGCAGCATCAGCAGGATGTCCCTGGGAATGGCGGGAGTGGGAGCAGCCACCCCTTTCAGCTGGCGGGGTCTATCCCTGCCCCCAGCCCTAGCAGAAGCAGCACCAGTAGCAGGATGAACAGCAACACTACTCCTATTTCCAGCAGCAGAAGCTCCTGTGTGCAGGCCAGTCTGGGAGAGCATGGGGTCGTGCGCACTAGGACAAGCAGTGTGGCTGAGGGCAGTGGTGGAGGTGGTACTCAGGCAGAGTTACCAGAGGGAGTACGACAGTGCCTCAGAAGCAGTGGAGACCTACCTGGAGGAGGAGCCATGCATAGAACCCAGCAGTGATCCCTTGGCCAACTAGGCCAGCAAGACCAATGTTTCGCTGGCCCTGTCCAAAGTGGCCAAGGGTCTCTTGTCCTGCCCAACCAACCAGTGTCCCCAGCGAGCGGGAGTTCTCCATGGCTGTGGACATTTTCTCTTCGCACCGCCTGAGACTGGGGGTCAATTTGGTGGCGCAGTTGCTTTTCCTGATGGTGAACCTTCCACTGCTGGGATTCCCCAAGCTGCTCCTGGACATGGATTTATGGTGCAGTGGCACATGCCATCCCATGCCAGGGGCAGTCTTGGGATGGGTCTCCTCTTCAATCTGTGCTTCTGCTGCTGTTCTGAGGTGCTGTCCCTCCCTCCCAATGCCCAGCGACTGCCCGCTCTCTCTCTCTCTCTCTCTCTCTCTCTCTCTCTCTCTCTCTCATACTAGACTACCTCCCCTGGCCTATCTAACTGACCTCATGACACAGGGTGGCATTGGGAACCTGTAAGCCTGCCATCTGGCCTTTGGCTAGACGATCTCGGCCTGCCTATGTGACTGGCACTCTCTTGCGCGTGCTGCACAGACTTTGCCAGTCTATCTGAGTGCCCTGCCAATGTCCCAGTCTGCCTTCCCTACTGCCTCTCATGTCATGCTGTCTTTCTGCCCACCCTGGTTGCCAACCTCAAAGCCTGCCTCAGTCTGCCTGCCTTCTGCTCATGCCATACTGCCTGTCTGCTCACCCATCCAGGTGGCCTAGATCAAAGTCTGCCTTAGTCTGCCTTCTGCTCATGCCATTCTGCCTGTCTGCCCGCCCGCCCACCCAGGTGGCCTAGATCAAAGCCTGTCTCAGTCTGCCTTCTTCTCATGCCACGCTGCCTGTCTGCCTGCCTGCCCAGGTGGCCTAGATCAAAACCTGCCTCAGTCTGCCTTCTGCTCATGCCACACTGCCTGTCTGCCCGCCTGCCCAGGTGACCTATATCAAAGCCTGCCTCAGTCTGCCTTCTGCCCATGCCACGCTGCCTGACTGTCCCCCCTGCCTAAGTGGCCTAGCTCAAAGCCTGCCTCAGTCTGCCTTCCCATGCTCATGCCCCTCTGCCTATCTGCCCGCCCGCCCAGGTGGCCTAGATCAAAGCCTGCCTCAGTCTGCCTTCTGCTCATGCCATGATGCTTGTATGCCCGCTTTGGCAACCCTGGGTGATGTGCTCCACTGGCCAGGTAATCCCGCTGCTGCTGTCTGCTCGTTCATGGGTGCTCTGCCCTGGCAAATCCAAATGTGTCCACGCAATCCTGCTGCTGCCTTCTGCTGCTGTATGGGAGCTCTTCCCTGACAAATCCTACCATCCTGGCTCCATGGGTACTGCACATAGGCAAATCCTGCTGCTGCCATCTCTACCGTTCCACAGGTACTGTGCCCTGGCAATCCAATGTCTGCTGCTGTCAATGCCGCCTCTGCTGTGTCACGGGTTCTGTACCCTGACAAATCCAAATTATGCCATTGCAAATATTGCCTCTGCTGTGCCATGGGTTCTGTGCCCTGAAAAATTCAATGTCTGCTGCTGCCAATGCTGCCTCTGCTGTGCCACGGCTTCTGTGCCTTGGCAATCCAATGTCTGCCACTCACTGCTGGTACTGCATGTCAGCCATTTGTAGGGATGTGCAAATGCGGTTTGGGGGGTTGGGGTTTGGGCCGAACTCGGCGTGTTCAGTCTGTTCACAACCCCCCCAAACCTGAACTTCCCCCCGCCTGAACCACCCAAATAAAGTTTGGGTTCTGAATCCATTTGAGCGGGGGGCAGGGGGGAACCAGGTTTCCTCTCCCTCCAGGCTGTGTAGATGGAAGGAGCGCCAGAGCTCACCTCCCACCCCACCCTGCGCAGCCTACTAATTTTTTTTTAAAAACCTCCAACCCAGGGACCCCCCTACCTAGTGGCCCCAGGGCTCTGACCCCGGGTTCTGCGGCAGTGGCTCTGGTGACACTGCTGAGTGCCTCAGAACTCTACTAGGCCTTCTGGGTCAGGTGATCTGGAAGGCCTAGTAGAGGCCTGAAGCGCTACACTGCCACTACCGGAGCCAGCCATGCCGCCACCACCAGCCCTGGGACCAGAGATCCAGCACCACCAGATAGGTCAGGCTCTGGCCCCTGGTCCGGCAGCAGCAACGGGACTGGGTCCGGTGGCAGCAGTGTAGTACTTCAGGCCTCTACCAGGCCTTCCGGGTGACCTCACCCGGAAGGCCTAGTAGAGTCCTGAAGTGCTACGCAGCACCACTGGAGCTGCTGCCACTAGGGCTGTAGCAGAATGTCGCAGCGGTACCTATTTCCACTGGAAACATTGTTTCCACAATTAGTGGTATGGCATGGCAGAGGCTTTCATTCCGCTAGTTTCATTCCGCTATTTCTGCAGTTCCACTAATTTCATTCCGCTACTTCCACAGGCTTTGCAAAATAACGGAAACATGACATTTTTGCTACTTCCGCCATTCCGCCAGCACCACAAAATAGCGGAACAGTGGTTTTCTGACAGTTTCCGCAATTTTTCCACAATTCTGCAGTTTGCAGAATGCCAGCGGAATTAGCAGGATGTCCTCAGAAAAGCCGCGGTGTGGCGCGGGAAATTCCAAAATGGCGGAATGGAATCGTGGCACGGTAACAGCTGCTGCCACATCAGCCCTAATTGCCACCACCACAGGACCTGGGGCCGGATCCCCGGTGCCACTAGGTAGGGGGGTCCCTGGAGTGGTTTTGTTTTTTTAAAAACAATTTTAGTAGGCTGTGCAAGGGGGGGAGAGGGGGGAAGTTGAGCTCCGGTGCCCCTTCCACCTGTGCAGCCTGGAGGGAGGGGAAACCGGGTCCCCCTCTTTCCCCCACCTGCTGCCTGAACAGGTTCAGCCCACCTGAACAGTTTTAGGGGGCTCAAATCCTGAACGGGCCGAACCCCCAGGTGTTCGCACACCCCTAGCCACGTGCTCCTCAATCTTGTAGATGACCATAGCTCGGATGAGTGCGCAGGCGGGCGGGGGCTGGGTAAACAATGGGGCAGAATGGGAGATCCTGGATCACACGGTCTTCATGCTGAGACTGTTCCTGGACGTGACTCCAGCATCTCTGTTGCTCTGGATTTGAGGATCTGAACCCGTCTCTCTTTCAATTGGCTGAGGGCAACAGAGGCCATTGCCCGTCCCTTCGGAATGATGCTCGCCTATCTCTTAGGATCGACTGACCCATGTTCAACTGCTGTTCAGATGGAACCTTTGTCAACTTTGGCCTTCAAAATTCTCCAGCCACTCCAACCCCAGGACCCACCGTCAGGTTTCTGGGGCCTACCTTACAGGCATGGGGGTTGTCCATCCACGTCATTGAGAAATCCCCACTCCTGTCGCAGGACCCACTGTCAGGGTTCTGGGGCTGTCATTCCGCTGACCCACATGGAGGGAAGGGTCCTTAGTCGCTTACAGCATGGCCCAGGGAAAGCTGGCTCTGCTCCTGTTGGACATAGGCAGTGATTCGTACTTAGAGGAGGTATCTATAAAGCATCATAAAATATTACCTCTGAGTCTCCTCACTTCAGAGGCAGCCAGCCACTCCAGTCCCAGGACCCACCATCCAGGTTCTGGGGCCTACATTCCATGCATGGAGCGCTGTCCATCCATGTCACCCAGAAGCTGCCACTCGAGTCCCAGGACCCACCATCAGGGTTCTGAGGCCGTCATCCTGCTCACAGGGAGCCATCATTCTATGGCACCAAGAAACAGCCAGGCACTCCAGACTCAGGACCCACCATCAGGGCTGGGGAACCTCAACATTCATGCTGACACAGTTCTCAGGGGAGCCGAGCATGAGTTCATGGCTGCCATAGCAACCTTGGGCCTGTCCCAGAGGGTCAATGGCCCAATACATGTTAGAGGACATACCTTGGACCTCATGTTTTGCACTGGCCTTGAGGTGGGTGCTCCATTAATGGGGGAGATTTCAGCTGTGCCCTTGTCATGGAAGGACCATTAACTCCTGCAGACCTCCCTTGTAGCACATGCCTGTCCCTGGAAGGGTGCAAAACCTATTAGGATGGTCCACCCTTGTAGGCTGTTGGACCCAGTGCGGTTTCTAGGCACTCTGGGGGAGTTACCCTTTGGCCTTGACGACCGTCTTATCAATGACCTCGTCAAGCTGTGAAACATCTTGCTGATGGAGGCTATTGATCAAACAGCTCCCAGGCATCCATTGCCCAGGCGGAGACTCTACACACACCCTTGGTTTTTCAAGGAGCTGCAGATTCTGAAGCAAGAGGGGCGATGGTTGGAGCAACGGTGGTGCCATTCTCGTGTTGAAGCTGACAGATTGTGGCATAGAGCTAGTTTATGAGCCTATGCCGTGGCTATGCGGGCAGCAAAGAGGGAGTTCTTTGCTGCCCTCATAGCATCCGCAAAATCCCGTCTGGCAGAGCTGTTTAGGGTTGTGCAAATGCAGTTCGGAAGTTCGGAGTTCAGACCGAACTTGGTCTGTTCGGATGTCCGAACCCAAACCGACTGAACCCGAACTTGATCCGAACTCTGAAACAACCGAACAGTTCGGTCAGTTCGGATCGAGTTTGGATGAGTTCGGCTGGGAGAAATGCAACCCCTGCCTGACACAGGGGGGGGGGTCAGCTGAGGAGCAGACTTCCAGGCACCTGGGGTGGAGAGGCTTGGAGTAGCAGCCAGTCTGTCCAATCACCATCCCTTTTCTCCTCAGACCACTGGCTTTGCAGTCTGCAATTGGACATGGGGGACAGTGGGGCTAGGCTGCACAGAGCCAATGGGGCTTGTGGTAAGATGGGCACAGCAAGTAACAAAACTCATTGCCCTTCTCCCTTCCAACACCATCTAAGCTAGCCACTGTTCCTGACAGCAGGCATTTTCAGAAGGCTCCGTCTCCCAGCAGTTTTTGTTCCTTCCTGTTCCTAATCAATTGCCATCCTCCTCCTATTTCACCCATCCCACACATTTACCTCCATATTATCATTTATTTAGATTAGATTAGATTAGATTAGAT
>QEPC01002036.1:611631-647745 GCA_003113815.1 Sphenodon punctatus
GGAAATTCCAAAATGGCGGAATGGAATCGTGGCACGGTAACAGCTGCTGCCACATCAGCCCTAATTGCCACCACCACAGGACCTGGGGCCGGATCCCCGGTGCCACTAGGTAGGGGGGTCCCTGGAGTGGTTTTGTTTTTTTAAAAACAATTTTAGTAGGCTGTGCAAGGGGGGGAGAGGGGGGAAGTTGAGCTCCGGTGCCCCTTCCACCTGTGCAGCCTGGAGGGAGGGGAAACCGGGTCCCCCTCTTTCCCCCACCTGCTGCCTGAACAGGTTCAGCCCACCTGAACAGTTTTAGGGGGCTCAAATCCTGAACGGGCCGAACCCCCAGGTGTTCGCACACCCCTAGCCACGTGCTCCTCAATCTTGTAGATGACCATAGCTCGGATGAGTGCGCAGGCGGGCGGGGGCTGGGTAAACAATGGGGCAGAATGGGAGATCCTGGATCACACGGTCTTCATGCTGAGACTGTTCCTGGACGTGACTCCAGCATCTCTGTTGCTCTGGATTTGAGGATCTGAACCCGTCTCTCTTTCAATTGGCTGAGGGCAACAGAGGCCATTGCCCGTCCCTTCGGAATGATGCTTGCCTATCTCTTAGGATCGACTGACCCATGTTCAACTGCTGTTCAGATGGAACCTTTGTCAACTTTGGCCTTCAAAATTCTCCAGCCACTCCAACCCCAGGACCCACCGTCAGGTTTCTGGGGCCTACCTTACAGGCATGGGGGTTGTCCATCCACATCATTGAGAAATCCCCACTCCTGTCGCAGGACCCACTGTCAGGGTTCTGGGGCTGTCATTCCGCTGACCCACATGGAGGGAAGGGTCCTTAGTCGCTTACAGCACGGCCCAGGGAAAGCTGGCTCTGCTCCTGTTGGACATAGGCAGTGATTCGTACTTAGAGGAGGTATCTATAAAGCATCATAAAATATTACCTCTGAGTCTCCTCACTTCAGAGGCAGCCAGCCACTCCAGTCCCAGGACCCACCATCCAGGTTCTGGGGCCTACATTCCATGCATGGAGCGCTGTCCATCCATGTCACCCAGAAGCTGCCACTCGAGTCCCAGGACCCACCATCAGGGTTCTGAGGCCGTCATCCTGCTCACAGGGAGCCATCATTCTATGGCACCAAGAAACAGCCAGGCACTCCAGACTCAGGACCCACCATCAGGGCTGGGGAACCTCAACATTCATGCTGACACAGTTCTCAGGGGAGCAGAGCATGAGTTCATGGCTGCCATAGCAACCTTGGGCCTGTCCCAGAGGGTCAATGGCCCAATACATGTTAGAGGACATACCTTGGACCTCATGTTTTGCACTGGCCTTGAGGTGGGTGCTCCATTAATGGGGGAGATTTCAGCTGTGCCCTTGTCATGGAAGGACCATTAACTCCTGCAGACCTCCCTTGTAGCACATGCCTGTCCCTGGAAGGGTGCAAAACCTATTAGGATGGTCCACCCTTGTAGGCTGTTGGACCCAGTGCGGTTTCTAGGCACTCTGGGGGAGTTACCCTTTGGCCTTGACGACCGTCTTATCAATGACCTCGTCAAGCTGTGAAACATCTTGCTGATGGAGGCTATTGATCAAACAGCTCCCAGGCATCCATTGCCCAGGCGGAGACTCTACACACACCCTTGGTTTTTCAAGGAGCTGCAGATTCTGAAGCAAGAGGGGCGATGGTTGGAGCAACGGTGGTGCCATTCTCGTGTTGAAGCTGACAGATTGTGGCATAGAGCTAGTTTATGAGCCTATGCCGTGGCTATGCGGGCAGCAAAGAGGGAGTTCTTTGCTGCCCTCATAGCATCCGCAAAATCCCGTCTGGCAGAGCTGTTTAGGGTTGTGCAAATGCAGTTCGGAAGTTCGGAGTTCAGACCGAACTTGGTCTGTTCGGATGTCCGAACCCAAACCGACTGAACCCGAACTTGATCCGAACTCTGAAACAACCGAACAGTTCGGTCAGTTCGGATCGAGTTTGGATGAGTTCGGCTGGGAGAAATGCAACCCCTGCCTGACACAGGGGGGGGGGTCAGCTGAGGAGCAGACTTCCAGGCACCTGGGGTGGAGAGGCTTGGAGTAGCAGCCAGTCTGTCCAATCACCATCCCTTTTCTCCTCAGACCACTGGCTTTGCAGTCTGCAATTGGACATGGGGGACAGTGGGGCTAGGCTGCACAGAGCCAATGGGGCTTGTGGTAAGATGGGCACAGCAAGTAACAAAACTCATTGCCCTTCTCCCTTCCAACACCATCTAAGCTAGCCACTGTTCCTGACAGCAGGCATTTTCAGAAGGCTCCGTCTCCCAGCAGTTTTTGTTCCTTCCTGTTCCTAATCAATTGCCATCCTCCTCCTATTTCACCCATCCCACACATTTACCTCCATATTATCATTTATTTAGATTAGATTAGATTAGATTAGATTAGATAGATTTAGGCATTATTTTTATTTTTTACCCATCCCTGTGTTCTTTATCCCTACCCTCCACTGAATCCTCCCCCCTCCCTTTATATATTTCATCCCTGATTCCCTTCCCCTGTTTTTGGATTTATTTAGAGTAGGATTAGATTGATTTAGGTTTCATTTCCATTTTGTACCCCTCCCTGTGTTCTTTGTGTTTCCCCCCCAATCCCTGTGTAATATTGTATATACAGATAGATAGATATTAGATATAGTTACTCTAGATAGATACATAGTTGTAGGAGTTAGCTTAGTTATAGAGATAGATAGAGTAGTGTTAGTGTGTAGTTAATTTTAGAGTGTGTTTGTAGGACTAGAACTTTGCAGATATAATATTTGCGGTTCGGAAGTTTGGAGTTTGGACCGAACTCGAACAGTTCGGTCAACCGAATCGAACTTTCAAACTGAACTCGAATTTGACCAAACTGTTTGGTCAAAACTGAACCAGTTCGGAAGGCCAAAAAACCCAGTTTTGAATGTACGAACTCGGTTTGAAAGTTCGGAATTTGACCTAACTTGAATAGTTTGGTTGACCAAACAGAACTTTCAAACCAAACTCGATTTTTGAATCGAATCGAACTGAATTTCTGAACTTGGTCCTGTTCACACATCCCTAATATTTAGTTACATAGATTTGAGAATAGTTAATACTATTCAGTTAAGTTTATTAGCGTGGCCTAACACCACTGCATCCAACATACAAAAGAGACAATACAACATCAAAATAAAACAGAAAACATACATTCATACATGATAACAATTAACTGAGTGTCAAAAAGACACCTATCCACAGGATATAGACATACCAATTATCCAAAATGAAAACCGCACTACCAGACCACATGGACTGGGATACCCAATACCTATAGCAAAATCCTTTTACAATTAATGGCTATCATTCATTGGGTCATTAATGTTAATGGCTCTAAACTCCAAAAATTTAGTCATATAAGTCACCGCTTGCAAAAGGAAGGAGGTAACATCATGAATAATTTGCGGGTCTGCACTATCAATAAGGAAGCCCCAAAGGATATCTGCTGATTTACCAGGGAATCTGGCTACATGGGGAGCAATATACTGGTCTCTAATATCATCAGACATGTGACAGAAGAGAACAATATGCTCCACTGTCTCAACTGCCCCCTGATCGAATGGGCACAGCCTTTCTATAAAGGGAATACCCCAGAACCGTCCCTCCAGAACACTAGAGGGAAATGCGTTCACACAAGCTCTGAAAATTAAGTCCCTAGCTGCCTGCGAGATGTGGCAAGCTAGATAATGCACCATTTGCCCCGCTTCTGGCACCCAATCAATGTATGTACACAAGTGCGCCGAGGAGTTAATGAGTCCCAACTCCCCCTGCCTTTCAATATCACTAGATCTTAACAAGATTTCTTTCCTAATCATACCCAGAGGTTTATGAACTAAATA
Source organism: Sphenodon punctatus (assembly GCA_003113815.1). NCBI lineage: Eukaryota > Metazoa > Chordata > Lepidosauria > Sphenodontia > Sphenodontidae > Sphenodon > Sphenodon punctatus. The sequence continues at coordinate 615,518 of QEPC01002036.1, forward strand.
TTCCTTAGGTATCCCTGCTTCCAAAAGAAAAGACTCCACCTTCTTCATCCAAGGATCAATAAAGGGGTCTAAATACACTTTCCTCAATAAATCTGAGCAACACCCAAAAAGCTATTTGGACCAAAATTTTAAGGCTAGGTCCATTGCAACCTGCTGCCAACTGATCTGACCCAGTTCAACCCGGGCTACTACATGGGGAATGCTCTTGGGGTTCCCCAAATTGACCATTAAAAATCTGGCTTGCACCCCATTCATCAAGGACGCAAAGAATGGGGCCCAAAGCTCTGCCTCATATAGAAGCTGTGCCTTTGCCTTTGCATTGCAAACCTGGGTTGGCAAGCACAAGGGAGCTCTTCCATGTCTCCTGAAGAGCTTGAGGATAGCCTGGGAAGTCCCACGGGTCACGGCTATAGCTCTATCAAGGTGACCCTTCCAGGACCCAGTCCTATGAAAGAAGAGACCCAAATAGTGGAAGGAAGATACCTGTATCAGATGGTCCCCTATATTCCAGGTATGAGTTTCCTTCCTGGCTACAAAGACCATGATGTTAGATTTTTGGTAATTCAGATTTAACTTATTAGTTGTACAAAAGGTGACAAAAGCATTCAACTGTCGAACCAGCCCAACACGGATCTGCGACAGCAAAGCCATGTCATCCGCATAACCCAAACAGTCTATGGGTCTGTTGCACAATCTGGGTGGAAAAAATCTCGCTTCCACCATTTGGCTGAATACCTCGTTCATGAACAAATTGAAGAGCAGCGTTGCCAACACACATCCCTGCCTAACGTCAACCTCCGCGGCTATTGGGGCGGTAACATGACCCAATTTGTCCACCCTCACCACCAAGGAAGAGTGGAGGTGCAGGGAAGAAATTAGTCAAGCAAGCCTTCCATCCACCAAGGAGCTCTGGAGTTTGGTCCACAATAACTTTCCATCCACGGTATCGAAAGCCACCTTTACATCCAGGAAGGCCACATAGAGAGCCCCGTTTTTAGATCTATATTTAGCCATTAGGTGGTACAAAACATGGCCCTGCTTGATTGTGGAGAGGTCCTTCTGGAATCCAGCCTGCTCTGCTGCTATTATTTTGGAGTTAGACATCCATTCAACAAGCCAGTTCTGCAAATACTTAGCATAAATCTTCCCTATTACCGACAGCAGACTGATGGGCTGGTAATTACCTGGGTCTGTTCTCAACCCCTTTTTAAAGATTGGGATCACAATTGCCTTCCCCCACTTTTCAGGAAATACACCACAGTTATTAATAGTCATAAATAGGGCTGCAAGCAGGGGGATCCACCAATCCCTAAACATTTTAATGAACTCAATATGGATTAAGTCCGGTCCCGGTGTCTTATGATTTTTAAAGGCCTCTACCAAGAGCTCAACTTCAGCTCCTGTCACTGGTTGCCAGGGGGGGAAATCCTCCCGAATAATATGAAGGGATTTGTCAAGAGCATCCCCAGGCAGCCTACAAAAAATAGCCTGAAAATGTTCAACCCAAGTATGTGCTGGAAACATTAAGTGCCAGAATAGAGAAAAGCTCCTACCTGACCCCTCTATTCATTGACCCGTTCATAATTTTCCAGAACTGTCGTGAATCTTTTCATTCTGCTACCTGTAAAAGATCACTCCACCTTGCCTCAGTTTTCTTCTGTTTGATCATATTTTTGTACTCTGCCCTTATATCAAAGTACTCCGGGGGGAGCCTACTCCATCCCTCCCTTCGATATAAAAAATAAAGAGATTTGAGTTTTGTTCTGGCCAACTTACAGTCCCTATCAAACCATCTCTGGTTTCTCTTGTTGCCTGGGGGTGTTGCCCCATGTACTAGGGCCAAAATATGCCAACTCATGGCCAACATAAGTAGATCAAATGATGCCACAATCCCCTTGTCATTGTCAGAATGCAGCAACTGGTCATTCAGTTGACAAATGTCCAGTCAGGTAATTATATCCCCCAAATTCTCCACCAGGGTATTATCCCAGTTTGGAGGCCTCAGTCTATCCAAACCTTCCACCTCCGACCACCTACCAGGCTCCCGCACCGGACCAGACTGGCCAAGTTCCAAAATAAGAAGCAAGTGGTCACCCATTAACTCGATCCCCATTAAAAAATCTACAACCAGGGGAAGAAGTGCCTGGGAAACCAAAATATAATCCGTTACACTAGATCCCCCAGAGCCTACATAAGTAAACTCCTCCTGTGGGTCTTGGAAACCCGACCCATCAAGAATGGACAGATTGTGGATTTCATAAGATTAGGCAACTTAAGGCTGTGGGCGTTGACGTGCCCATCTTTAGATCTTCTGGAATCCAAAACCTCAGGTGCATTATCCTGTAGAAGATCACAGTATGGCAGCAATGCATTGTCATCAGCACCCAGTCTGGCATTAAAATCACCCGTTATAACAAATAAGTCCCCTGGGTGCACAGAGATGAGAGAATTCATGAATTCCTCCAACCTGTCCCACATGGCATCCCTGTAGTATCTAGTGTTCCTCGGGGGTATATACACCATGATACAGATTAAAGTAAACTCCTCAAGTTTAGCTATGAAATGCAAGACTAACTGGGGAGAAAGAACCACCAGAAGATCCTTTAATTCCAGATCCTGAGCAATGAAACAAGCAAACCCACCACAGGCCCTTCCCTTTATACTATGGTTTATAGCTGGTAAATGGTAGGCCCTGAACCCCTCCAACTCCAACAGCTCCTTAGCCCAGGTTTCCTGGATCAAAATGACCTGATGACACTTTAGAAAGTCCAGAAAAGAAGCATCGACTGCCTGTCTCATCCAACCCGCTACATTCCAAGAGCAGATTTTCAGGGAATCAGATGGAGAAAAGGTACTTTTTCCACAAGTCCCCCTGGAGCCTCCTAACTACTCCTCCACCAACAAGACCCGGCTCCTGCTTATCCCCAAACCCATATCTTGGTGGAGCTTCCCCTACCTGCTGTAATGGCTCCAAAAGGCAGCGGCGGATACGTTACCCATCTCTGAAGTCAACCCCAACTGAGGTGGCCCAACAGAGGAGGCAGCCACTTCCTGGGTTTGCCCTTCCTGTATTGGCTCCAAAGATGCCTCATTCCTGGACCATGCTGAAGCAACTAGTGCTTCTACAGGGGGAGCAGTTGTTCAGAGGCCCTTTTTATCCCCTCCTGGGGACCCTCCTGCATCTAAACAATGTAGTCTAGCATTAATTGACCCTCAACGTCTATTGTACTCCCCCACATCGATCACCCTATCCACCCTATCCTCCTGTCATTTACCAGGACTTACACCAAGAAACTGAGCTCCCCCCTGGGTCCTCAATGGCTGGGGAGTAACGGGATGATTCCACAGGTCACTGAAGACTTTCCCCATAAAAACACTCCAAGTAGCCAACAAAGGAGCATATTTCAAAACCCTATAAGCAAAACGCAGACAACTAAAATAGACAATTAGCCTTTGCAAATGCCCATAGGAGGGCAAGATCTCAACTGCTTCTATTACCCTGTAGGGCACCCAACCCAAAATGAAGTCCAAATGGTAAGCCACTGCATGCTTAGAATTCCAGGGGGGTAGATAACCACTGGGCAGTGGATGAATCCTAAAGGCGACTGCCCCAATGCCCCGGCCTCCTTCTCCACTTCTGTCCTACCTAGACGTTCTTGCTGAGGTGACACTACCAAGGGCACCATCTGGGGGGCATTGGGAATCAAACAATCACTATGTTTGGAATATTCCCTAGAACCCTCCCTTCTCCTATTATCTACAGATTGTAAGGTGATGTTCAACAAACCCTGCTGCCCCTGTACCAGACTTACCAACTCGCTGATTTTACACAGAAGTTGGTTAATTAACTCCCCCGTTGTAACTCCCTGCTTCTCAGTATGGACAGGGCCCAAACATTCTGCAGGGAGATTGGGGCTTACAGAAGCAGAAATATCTGGGCCATGGGTAAACAGGGGATCCAGACAACATAACTCTGGGTCACAGTGCCCTGCCCTCCGATGGACCTCCTCAAAACTGGGCGAGACGTTGGGCCCCCGTGTCATTGCCAGCTCAATTGCTTGAGTTGGCAAACCTTCATTGGTAGCCTGATTGCTGGAGCGCAGAGAGTAGTATCTATCCAAGCACTGTTGGGAGACTTGAGGCAGGGCCACTGGAGTAGGCTTATCCAACTGTCAAGCAGTCCTCCTAGTGGCTTGTCTGCACCCATATCTGCTCGGGATAGTTATCCCACTACCCCTCCTCCCAGCCAATACACCCCCACTCTCCACCTATGCCCACAATGGTAGCACCCAGATGCAGCCTCCCCCAGAGTTTCCTTCCCTTAAACCCCTATCACCCCAAAGGGCCCCAAAGGGCCGCACCCTTCGGCTCGCGGCCGCGGATGATACCCTTAAATGACCCTGTCTCTGCTTCCAGTGGCAAGCAGGGAGGGAGGGGTCGGAGGGCAATGTCCAGGTGTACAGCCCCCACTCCCAGCACTTACAGTCTGTTACTTTCTCTCCCCGCAGTTGATGAATAGGAGCCTCCCGGTGTGGAGAGAGATGCAGAGTTGGCCCAATGGGAGCAGAAGCGGCAGCAGGTCGCTGGATGGCAAGCAAGGTTTGGGGCACAGCCGCTGGTGGTGCCCTTAAATGACCCTGTCTCTGCTTCCAGTGGCGAGCAGGGGGGGGAGGGCAGTGTCCAGGTGTACAGCCCCCACTCACAGTCTGTTACTTTCTCTCCCCGCAGGTGATGAATAGGAGCCTCCCGGTGCGGGGCGAGATGCAGAGCCGCTGGATGGTAAGAGAGACTCTAATACTATAGCTAAAGTTAGTGTGTGTGTGTATATATATATATATATATATATATATAAGATAAAAAATGTGAATTAAAAAATAGAAAATCTTTGTGTGCTGTCTGTCACATTCTTTGAGTGTCAGGCCTGGGGGCCTGAGGGGATGGGGGGGGCAGGCGGGGTATGAGGCAGTGGGCCCCGCCGGGCCGACGCCCCTGGCAGCAACAGGATCCCCAAAAGGACCCTCCGGGAGGGTCGCACCAAACTCACCCCCAGGAAGGCATAGGCCCAGCACCCGAGGAAGAACAGGGGATGGCCCGCCCTGCAACAGGGACAGAACACTCTGACAGCGCTCCGCAATCCAAGGCCACGCCCCCGGGCTCACCGCGGCATGGCACAACGGAGCCGCCAGGGCTGGCCCCGCCCCCTGCAAGCACACGGCAGGTGGCCACGCCCCTCGGGCTGCCGCCCCGATGCTCTGCCCGCCTACTGGAGAGGAACGCTGTGGCTCTGCTTATAAGGGAGGACTCAGAGGAGCTCCCTTGCTGGTGATCAGAGCCTTGCCCTGTGAGACCGGCCCCAAAACCCCAATCTAAGAGCGACCTAGCTAAGTGTGACTACGAGTGGGAGTGGGAGTGTGTGCGAGAGTGAGAGAGAGAGAGAGAGAGAGAGAGAGAGAGAGAGAGAGAGAACCTTGGGCCTTCAGCGTGACTGTGAGTATTGTGTTCCTTCCTTGTTCACTTGGGTGCCCGCGGGGACATTCTAGTGTGCGTGTCCTGTCCTGCCTTCTTCCCCCGGGTCTCTTGCACGGTGTCCCCCACAAGCCTCCAACCCTCGCCCTAGGCCCCGGACCCAGTGTGCCTGCGTTCCTTGGCCCGTGGGGGCCTTCCCTGGTTGGGAAGCGGCAACGCCTGCGCCCCTATGATGATCTAGGTGGGGAATGGCTAGTCCTTCCAGAACCACCATATAAGAACCTGAGGGGTCCTTTTTCAGGCAACGCTCCTTCCCTACCAGGGTCCCCCTGGGCAGGGTGGCCATTCTGGTTCCTGGGCTGCCCCCTTCCTGTGAGGGTTCCGTCTCCATGGAAACCCAGCCCTCACATTGAGTTGGAAGACATGGAGAAGGGAAGTAGGAGGGGTTGGTCTGCTGCCCGTAAGGCAGGCAATGGGGCACGTGGCAGAAGTGGAGGTAGGGACTGTGCCAGAAGAGTGGCAGCATGCACCAGCAGCAGCAGCCAGAGCACACCACCATGCCCTAAGCTTTGCAGGCCTGATATTAGGAGACAGGGTTCAGAGGCTCCCAGCAGCAGTGGCACTAGTCTGGGGGTGGTTTGATGGTGTGCCACGCAGGGCACTGGAAGGGCTGCAGTACTTGAGGCTGTGGCTGTCTCTGCTGCTGCTGGAGCAGGTGCTGCTTTTGATGTTCCTCCAGGGCCACCAATGTCCCCCATTGTCAAGGCGATCCCCAGCTGTCAAGGGCTGGTGGATCCCACCCTGGCTGCTAGAGGCAGGGCCTGATCCCCGGGCAATGGCAGCAAAGAGAGGATTAGCAGCAGCAGTAGCAGCTATAGGGGGCACAGGGAGAGTGGCAGTAGCATGGTGGGCAGTCAAGCCTGTCAGGTATTTGGGTACGGGATGGTGGGTTGCTGGGCGGTGGGCTAGGGGTAGGAAGAGAAAGGTGAGGGAGGGGCGGTAGGGCATTGACTCTCCAGGTAGTAGCCCCTTTGGTAAGACTGACCATAGCTCTGCCCCTGTGAATGACCAAGAGACAGACAGGCAGGTGCTGGATCAGCTGTTACTTATTGTCCCAGAAATCAGCACCGATCCACCTGTGCGTTGTTCAGCTAGATTGCGGGCACGGCTGGGGAAGGGGGAGGAGCCTCTCTTATAAAAGGCAGTCAGATCTGCTTAGCCTTGCTGGTGATCAGTTCTCTGTGAGACTGGCCCCCTCCTTATTCCTGTATGGATTGCTGTTGTTGCTTTGTGCTTTGGGTTTGGTATTGCTTCCTTGAGTGTCTCTGTGTGTGGGTTCGTGTGCTATTGTGTGCGTGTTACTGAAAGTTTGTGTGTTCCCTCCCGGATTCACTACCTATTCCTGTGATCCTGAGTGAAGTCCTATCCCCTCCTTTGGCCTTCCCTCGGGACCCTACCCCCACTTCCTAGACCTACCCCCCTTACCCTGCACGCTGCCAATTCCTTTCCCCTGTATGTGTGAAGGAGTAGAATCCTCCTTATCAGGGCAAGACCACCTGTGCTCTATGATGAGTCTGGTACAGCACTAGCTTATGCTTGATATACACACCTTAAGGGACTACTGAGAGCTTTCTTAGCTACAACTGTGTTTGAGGACTCTGGTGTGGGTGAGTGTCCCCTTTTCTTCCCACCAAACCCTGACAAGCCTCCGGATCCCAGTACTCCCCTTCACGTGACATCACAGTGATTGGGGACAGTGAGGCTGAAGAAGACACTAGTCCCACAGAGGAGATGTCTGGAGCTGAGGTGATGGCTGTCCCTCCTCACAGAACTGTGTCATCGCTGCTACCAAGTGCTGCCCCTCCCAGCAGTGCTGGCAGCAGTGTGTCATCTGGGGTGGGCCAGAAGGCAGGAGGGGAAAAAAAATCCTCTGTCTGGGCACATTTTAAGCTGGTGTGGGCTGATATCCCAGGGAGGTGCAGTGCACTGTGTGCAATAAGGTGGTGAAGTGTGGGCAGGTGCTCACCAACCTTGGGACAACTGCCATGGTGAGGAACCTGAAGTCATGCCACAGCGCTCTGCTGCTAAGCAGGCAGACAGGGGCAGTGGATGCCAGAAGGTTCTCAACTGCAGCTGCCATGCCGGCCAGTCACCCGCCTCCTTCAGCGGACAAGCATCCTGCACCAACTGCTGCCTCTAGCAGCAGGAGCAGTATTCCTGTTAGGGGGGAAGAACAGCAGCAGGAGCCTCACCAGCAGCATCAGCCCACCATGGAGGAGCTGGGGTCGGGGCAGCTGCCAGGACCATTGGCAACTGGAGGGCGATGTGGCTTTCAAATGAAAGCCAGATGCCTTTTGAGCAAAATTATTGCACTGGATGGGCAGCCCTTCTCCATTGTAGAGGACATGGGCTTCAGGTGGCTGATTGGGTTCCTGGCCCCCCAGTTTAAGCTGTCGTCCCGCAACACCATCAGTCGAAATGTGGTGCCAGACCTGTACAGGGCTTTGAAGGAGTGGATGAGGGAGCAGCGGGCTGGGGGTGCCATCATACACTTCACCAAAGACCTGTGGTCCAGTCAAAATGTGCAGCATGCATACCTGGCGGTGACGGCGCATTGCTGGCAAGAGCCGGCTGAGGCAGCATTTGCCACTGCCAGTGGCAGGAGGGGTCCCGAAGCAGGATATAGGTGAGCCCTGCTTCAGGCACAAGTAATGGACAGCCCCCACATCGCTAGGAACATCGAGGCAGCCCTGACCGCTATGGTGAGGGAGTGGGTCACGCCAGGTGCGCCCTTCACCAAGAGGTGTGTGGTGACAGACAATGCGGCCAATATACTGAAGGCAGTCCATGACGGGGGCTTCACCAGCATCCCTTGTGCCGCACACACCCTTTACCTGGTGGACAGGGACTCTCTGGGCTTGGGGAAGAAGGGAATTGGGGCAGGCACCCTTAGCTCCCTGATCGAGCAGGGGTGGAAGCTGGTGTTTTTTTTTTAACTGGAGCGTGATGGGCAGCAAGTTCCACTGGGAGAAGCAGGCCAAGCAAGGCTCCCCGGTGTACCAGCTGATTCAGGGTGTCTCCACATGGTGGAATTCCACCTTCCTTATGCTCAAGCATCTTCTTGAGCATAAAGCCGCCTTGCATCAGGTTCAACTGGTGATGGACAGCGGGGCACCTCCAGGGTACAATGGGACAGAATGGGAGATCCTGGCTCACACGGTCTTCATTCTCAGACCATTCCTGGACGTGATGGAGTCTCCACAGTAGGCTGGACAAGATTTTCGGGGGGCAGGATTCTGGACCTGAGGGAAGGAAGCTGGCCGATGAGGCGCTTGACCTGATGCGGCAGCTGAAGGCAGGGCTGAAGGCGCAGTTTGACAAGCTCCTGCGGCGGGAAGAATATGTCCTGGCAATAATGCTGGACCCCAGGGTCAAGGGCAACATGGCATGCCAGACAGCGCTCTATGGCCAATGGAAGGGTGACCTGGTGGAGAGGGTCCAGCAGGCAGAGTGGGCTATGCATCAGGGAGTGGGAGCAGACACCACTTTCAGCCATCTGGGTCTCTCCCTGCCCCATGCCCTAGCTTTAGGAGCACCACCACCACCACCAGCATCCCTATTGCCAGCAGCAGCGGAAGCAGCTTTGCCTGGGGAGAAGAGCCCCTCTGCCCAGCACCCACCGCCTGCTGCCCGGATGCCAAAGAGCCTCTATCTCTTTTTCTCCGGCACATCCTCACAGACACAAGCCCTGCCTCTCCTGGGGGGCTGTCTGCAAGTTGAGACCCTGCTGCTGGCACATCTTGGGATTAATTACCTACGCTACATGTGCTGCTGCTGTCAGGTAGGGATCTGTGACAAGCTGTATATAGTGAGATTCTGCCACTTGCCAGAAGCAGCACAGAAGGATAAAAGAGTGGTCAGGTCAAACAAAGCTGGTAAGGTAACATAACAAATAGAACTTTTATTAAAACATTTTCAACAACAACAACACACAACTTTATAAAACCAAAACCAAAACCAAACATTAATATAAAAGAAAGGAAACTTAGGGGTCTACTCTGTCTTTGGGCCTGTCCCCCGGAACCTGGGGGAAAGGCAAAAAGGGTGCATGGGACCGAGGGGCAGGAATCACATGCTCCGCCCTTTTGTAGCTGTGTTGGATGGCAAAGTCCATGGCCCCTGCCACGGATGCCTGCCACTTGGAGACTGACTGGTGGTACAGTGCCAGGTCGGCGATCTTGGCAGAGACATACTGGGAGTACGCCTCCACCTTCTCTTGCCGTACCTTGACCTCCTGGAACTTTTCCACCAGCCGGTTCTCCATACTGACTGCTTGTAGCCGTAGCCCATCCATAAAGTCCCGGGTAGGTCTCTCCACTTCAGCCCAAAAGGCCCTTGCCCTTCCTCCTGGGGGGACTCCTCAGTGGAGCTGGAGGAAGGGGAAGGGCTTTGATGGCATCACTTCTGGCGTGCCTTCCCCCCCTTTTTCTGGCGATGATGATGCTCCATGCCAGAGTCCTGCCGCATCACCCTCTTGCCATGGAGTTTCTCTATGTGGGCGATTAGGCTGGATGTGGTCCCCTGGCTGCTCCTTTTTACTGTTTTGCTGTAGACCTAGAGAATATAAAAAGATAGGAACATAAGAACATAAGAAGTGCCATACTGTGTCAGACCAATGGTCTATCAAGCCCTGCCTGCATTCTGTCTCCACAAGTGGGTGGTTGGGTGGCTAATCTCTCTCTGCAGGGGACTTCCTAACAGGTCTGAGGGCAATCCATTCCCTGTTGTTCCAGCCCACGTGCCTTACCTTGCAGACGGTGAATCTGGTAAGCTTATCATACCACCGCCAGACATCAGAGCTCGTGCGCCCACTGTCTGGCAGTGGCGACCTCTGCCTCAATGGGGTTCTGGTGGTCCGGGCACCAGCAGTGGGGGTGGCATCATCACCCTCTCTGAAACAGGAACACATAAACAACATCTAAATAATATCATACACTTATGATGATGCCTCTAGTCCTCCTTCCTTGGGGTGCTAGAGGATGCTAGGGATGGCAACTGCAGAGAAACTTGCTGACACATGCAAATTCTGCCCTTCTTTGGGTGCTAGGGATGACAACTAGAGAGAACCTTGTTGGCACATGCAAATCCTGCTCTTCTTTGGGTGCTAGTAGGTAGGGATGGCAACTGGAGAGTGGAGACCCTTGCTAGGGATGACTGGCACATGTTTGGGTGGGGGTGCTCATGCTCGTGCCTGACTGCTAGAAATTCCCACCACACCCTCTGTCTCTGTGGAAGACATTCACTGCCACCCGCTGATGCCCACTGGTTGTGCCTCACTGCCCACCACCCATGCACCCACCTACATGCCAGTGAGCACACTCTAAAGGATAGTATTCTTCTTATCCTCAAAGTAAAAATAAAGTTTACAAACCTGGCAGCACCTCCTGTGCCCAGCTCTTGCTCCTCTTATGAGCAGCCGACCTCCACCACCAAAGGTCCAGCAGCCTTTTCCCGCTCCACCATCTCTGCCACTTTGGTCAGCTTCCAGGTCCTATTAAGCCTGACCCTCTTCATTTTTCCCCCAAACACTGCAGCCAAACAAAACACACCCACTAAGTCACCAACCACAACCAGTCAAAACAACACAGCCAAACCAAACCAACACACAGTCCAACACAGCCAAAACACACCAAACAGAACCAAACAGCCAGCCAGCCACAACACATACACTTTCTATCCATACAAGCGCCACACGCACTCGAATTTCTAGTTTCCACCACAATGGGATCAGGCAATACCTAGCCTGAAACTGAAACTGATTTCCAAACAACCCAATCGAACTCTACTGAACTGAATGACTGAAACCGAACTCAGTCCCCGGACTGAAAGTCCAAACCCAAACTCGGCTCCCGAACTGAACAACCGAATGACTGAACAACTGAACTGCGATTTATTCACACATCCCTAGAGCTGTTCCAGGTTGTGCGGGGGCTGGTCAGTCCGGCCTCCCTCAACCCTGGGTTGAGTCATCACCCTCCTGTTGTGACCTTTTTGTGGAGAAAATCACTCATATTCACCAAGACCTCGATGCCATACTTAATATAGTGAAGGGTGTAGAGGTTGTAGAAACCCCGACTTGTCTAATTTTGTGGGATCACTTTCAGTTGGTGACACCTGCTGACATGGTTGCACTGCTGGGGGTTGTTTGAGCCACCTCTTGTGCATTAGATCTGTGCCCGTCCTGGCTGGTTAAGAGTTTCCGGGAGACAATGGGGGCAGTTGCTGGCCGGGGTGGTCAATGCTTCCTAACGGGAGGGCAGAGTGCCAGGCTGCCTCAGGGAGGCAGTGGTGCGGCCTCTGCTCAAGAAACCATCAATTGACGCTGACTCCCCTGTCAGCTATCAGCCTGTCTCTAACCTTCCCTTTTTAGGGAAGGTTATTGAACAGGTAGTGGGTCAGCAGCTCGATGGGGCATCTTGACCACATTGGTTATTTGGATTCTTCTCATTCTGCCTTTCATCCGGGGTATGGCACTGAGACAGCATTGGTGGCTTTGGTGGATGATCTGCGCCGTGAAAAGGATGGGGTCAATCGATCCTATTGCTCCTGTTAGATCTTTTTGCAGCATTTGTTACCGTTGACCATGAGATGTTGGTGATGCACCTGCAGGACAGTGCGGGGGTGGGCAGGATCGTTCTTGAATGGTTCCGCTCATTCCTGATGGGGAGAACTCAGCGGGTTATACTCGGTTATTGTTTTTTATCTTACCGAGACCTCTTGTGTGGGGTTCGGCAGGGTTCTATTTTGTCCCCTCTCCTGTTCAACGTGTATATGCAGCCGCTCGGTGAGGTGATCAGAGGGTTCGGGGTGAGGTGTCATCAGTACGCGAATGACACCCAACTGTATCTCTCATTTTCAACTGACCCAGGCCCGGCTTCTTGGTGCTTACCTGGTGTCTGGCAGTTGTGGGGGACTGGATGAGTGCTAATTGACTGCAACTGAATCCTGACAAGATGGAGGTGATGTTAGTGGGTAAGCCGGTGGAGGTGATGGCTCCCTTGGTTGAGGGGATCTGTCCTCCACTGACTTCCAAGGTACGGAACCTGGGCGTGCTCCTTAATGTGCAGCTCTGCCTGGATCTCCAAGTGGAGACTGTGGCAAGGAATGCCTTCCGCCAATTATATCTGGTGCAGTAGCTTCAGCAGCTGGTTTCGGTTCCTGACCTGACCACGATCATCCATGCTTTTATTACATCTCAGTTAGATTAGTGTAACACACTCTATGTGGGGCTACCTATGGTGATGGCTCAGAGGTTGCAGCTGGTGCAGAATGCGGTGACCCGGCTCTTGGTGGGGCTGAGCCGCTGGGAGCACATTACACTAGTGCTCCGTTCTCTGCACTGGATGCCAATAGTCTTCCGGGCTCAATTCAAAGTGTTGGTATTGACCTATAAAGCCCTACATGGCCTGGGCCCTGCCTATTTGTGAGATCACCTCACTCCCCGGTTTCTGGACCCAGCCCCTGTGGTCATCTGGGTGCACCCTGTTGGAGGTCCCCTGGGTTTCTTGGGGGGGCACGCAGAATAGGACATTCTTGGTGGCCACACCGTGCCTTTGGATTTCCCTCCCAGTGGGGGCCTATCTGGCCCCGGACCTCCCGGCCTTTCATAGGAATTGTAAGATCTGGCTGTTCCATCAGGTGTTTGGTGAGGGAGAGGGGTAATGGTTGGAGGGGGTCTGGGTTGGTGAGGGTGGTGGTGGGTTTTCCCCCCCTCATTTTTATTATTATTATTTGATATTTTTATATGTTTTATTGTATTTTATATTTTATTAATGTTAGCTGCTCCAGGCTGCCTGTGGCAGGAGGGGAGCAGTACAAAACTTGTAAAATAAATAAATAAATACATTACAGGTAAGGAGGGCTGTCATTCCACTTCATCCAGAAGTTGCCACTCCTGTCCCAGGACCCACCATCAGGGTTCTTGGGCTGTCATTCCGCTCATGGGGAGCTATCATTCCTCTTCATCTAGAAACTGCCACTCCAGTCCTAGGACCCACCAACAGGGTTCTGGGGCCTACATTCCAGGCAGGGAGGGCTGTCCATCCACGTCTTCCAGAAGCTGCCACTCCTGTCCCAGGACCCACCATAAGGGTTCTGGGCCCATCATTCTTCTCACGGGGCGCTGTCATTCCACGGCATCAAGAAGCATCCAGCCACTCCAGCCCCAGGACCCACCATCAGGATTCTGGGTCCGTCATTCCGCTCACAGGGAGCTGTCATTTCACCTTTTCTTTATGAGGTAGCAACCTTCTGCTCATGCCCAAGCAACTGCCCACCACCATGGCATCTGTCCTGATGGCCTCAAGGTCCTCTCTAGGCTAAGAATCACTCTCACTTTCAGAGTGACAGTTCCATCTAACCCTTTTTAAGGATATAAGACAAGTCCATGCAGGGATGGAACACTGGGTGACGTGGTGAGAATGATGAGAGCCAGTGCGAGGAACCTTTATTTATGAGGTATCCACCTGCTGCTCTTGGCGATAAAGAGAGAGAGAAAATCTCCCCACTTCTAGAAGGAGAGACAGACACAATCCCACCCATGCTGTCACCTGCAGTATATGGCCAAAGAGAAAGAGAGAGGGAGAGAGAGGCTCCCCACTAGAACGAGAGAGATGGGGTGGAGGGGGAGACATGTATCCAGCTCAAGCTGCCACCTGCCAGAACCAGCGAGAGCTCTCATCTGTGCTCATTCTCAATGCCCACATCCAGCAGCAAACCTACAAGAATGAGAAGGAAATAACACAGAATGTATTATATGTGCCTGTCTGTGTGCGTTCCTGTACCGGCTACCAGCTATCGCATGATTGAATGAAGTGTGCCAAATCAAGCACTAATTCTAGGGACATCATTCAACTCCCTTGGGCTGTCATTCCACTGTACCTGAAGCAGTCTTGCCATTCCCAGTAACCATCATCAAGATTCTGGAACCATCATTCCAGTCACTGGGGGCTGTCATTCCATTCCACTGCATTCAGAAGCAGACATTACAGTCCCAAGAACCATCATCTGGGTGCTGCTGCTGTTTGTGCCTGACTGGCCAGTGGCCACCCCCACCCCCGCCAGCCTACTCCTCTGCAACCATCTGATGATGCCCGCTGTGGCAGCTGTAATATCCCCTCTCTCCACCCGCCACCTGCTGCCTGCTGCAAAGAGCCTCTCTCTGTTTCTCTCTGGCACCCCCTCACAGTAAATATTATATTCCTGGCTGGCTGCTCTACCTGGGGCACTGTCTGAAAGTCTGCCCCCCCTCGGGGGGATCTTTCTATGAGCTGAACACAGCTCTCCACTCGAGGGTTTCAAAGGGACCAACCAACAAATGTAACCAAGTATTAGATATCCCAACTTAGCTTCCCAAGGCTTCCCCCCATGTGGCGATCTGTCTGTGAGAGTGGGCAGTGCACTTGCCGATGCCCACTTATGCTTCTGCCAGACTACCACAGCCTCTCTCTCTATATAGCACACACACACAGACACAAGCCCTGCCCCTCCTGGGGGCTGTCTGCAAGTTGAGTCCCTGCTGGCACATCTTGGGACTAATACGCTCCATGTGCTTCTGCTGTCAGGTAGGAATCTGACAAGCTGTATATACAATGAGATTCTGCCACCTGCCAGAAGCAGCACAGAGGGATAAAAGATTTCACAGGTCAAACTCAGCTGGGAACAAACATAACTTTTATAAAAACTTTTTAAACAACATTACAAGTTTGGAAAAACTTTTTTAAAAAACAAATATTAATATAAAAAGAAAGGAAAATAAATTAGGGGAGGATGGGCCTGTCCCACGAAATGTGGGGTGAAAGGAGACAGTGGTGCGCTGGACCAAGGGGCAGGCACCTTGTCCACCTTGACCCCATGTCGCCTGGCAAAGTAGAGGGCCCCCTCCATGGATGCCTTCCATGTTACAAGGGACTGGAGGAACAGTTTGAGGGCATCCTTCTCAATGTGGAGGTACTCGCGTTATGCCTTCACCTGGTGCTCCCTTACTTGGAGCTCCTCAAACCACTCCACCAGCTTGTCCTCCATATTGTGGACATGAACCCTGAAACCGGCCATACTTTTTTTGGTGGGCCTCAAAAGTTTGGCCCAAAATACCCTTGCATTGTGGGTCTCTTCAAAGGAGCTGGAGACTCCTCAGCGGAGCTGGAGAGGGAAGGGCTGTGATAGTGGCACTTCTGCTGTGCCTTCCCCCCTTCCTTAGCAGATGTTCCTCCCTGGAGTACCTGAACCTAGTTCCAGCTTGAGAAACATCCTGCATGACCTCTATGAGGTGGCCAGTCTCCAAATGGGCATTCAGCCCCGAGGTGGTCCTCTGTGACCCTCTTTTTATCTTTTTGTTGCAGATCTAAAGAACATAAAAAGATAGGAACATAAGAAGTGCCATACTGTGTCAGACCAATGGTCTATCAAGCCCTGTCTGCATTCTGTCTCCACAAGTGGGTAGGTGGTCAATCTCTCTCTCTGCAGGGGAATTCCTAACAGGTCATAGGGCAATCCATTCCCTGTTGTTCCAGCCCCCGGGCCTTATCTTGCATTCTGCGAATCGCCTTTGGGGTGTGTGGAAATATTTCCATACTGTGGNGGCAGCTGTAATATCCCCTCTCTCCACCCGCCACCTGCTGCCTGCTGCAAAGAGCCTCTCTCTGTTTCTCTCTGGCACCCCCTCACAGTAAATATTATATTCCTGGCTGGCTGCTCTACCTGGGGCACTGTCTGAAAGTCTGCCCCCCCTCGGGGGGATCTTTCTATGAGCTGAACACAGCTCTCCACTCGAGGGTTTCAAAGGGACCAACCAACAAATGTAACCAAGTATTAGATATCCCAACTTAGCTTCCCAAGGCTTCCCCCCATGTGGCGATCTGTCTGTGAGAGTGGGCAGTGCACTTGCCGATGCCCACTTATGCTTCTGCCAGACTACCACAGCCTCTCTCTATATATAGCACACACACACAGACACAAGCCCTGCCCCTCCTGGGGGCTGTCTGCAAGTTGAGTCCCTGCTGGCACATCTTGGGACTAATACGCTCCATGTGCTTCTGCTGTCAGGTAGGAATCTGACAAGCTGTATATACAATGAGATTCTGCCACCTGCCAGAAGCAGCACAGAGGGATAAAAGATTTCACAGGTCAAACTCAGCTGGTAACAAACATAACTTTTATAAAAACTTTTTAAACAACATTACAAGTTTGGAAAAACTTTTTTAAAAAACAAATATTAATATAAAAAGAAAGGAAAATAAATTAGGGGAGGATGGGCCTGTCCCACGAAATGTGGGGTGAAAGGAGACAGTGGTGCGCTGGACCAAGGGGCAGGCACCTTGTCCACCTTGACCCCATGTCGCCTGGCAAAGTAGAGGGCCCCCTCCATGGATGCCTTCCATGTTACAAGGGACTGGAGGAACAGTTTGAGGGCATCCTTCTCAATGTGGAGGTACTCGCGTTATGCCTTCACCTGGTGCTCCCTTACTTGGAGCTCCTCAAACCACTCCACCAGCTTGTCCTCCATATTGTGGACATGAACCCTGAAACCGGCCATACTTTTTTTGGTGGGCCTCAAAAGTTTGGCCCAAAATACCCTTGCATTGTGGGTCTCTTCAAAGGAGCTGGAGACTCCTCAGCGGAGCTGGAGAGGGAAGGGCTGTGATAGTGGCACTTCTGCTGTGCCTTCCCCCCTTCCTTAGCAGATGTTCCTCCCTGGAGTACCTGAACCTAGTTCCAGCTTGAGAAACATCCTGCATGACCTCTATGAGGTGGCCAGTCTCCAAATGGGCATTCAGCCCCGAGGTGGTCCTCTGTGACCCTCTTTTTATCTTTTTGTTGCAGATCTAAAGAACATAAAAAGATAGGAACATAAGAAGTGCCATACTGTGTCAGACCAATGGTCTATCAAGCCCTGTCTGCATTCTGTCTCCACAAGTGGGTAGGTGGTCAATCTCTCTCTCTGCAGGGGAATTCCTAACAGGTCATAGGGCAATCCATTCCCTGTTGTTCCAGCCCCCGGGCCTTATCTTGCATTCTGCGAATCGCCTTTGGGGTGTGTGGAAATATTTCCATACTGTGGACCTCATTGGTCTGGTTTGGCCCTGAGAGGTCCGCCTTGATGTGCCGGGAGTAGTGGCATCCTCATCATCACCCTCTCTGAATCAGGAACACAAAAACCCCTACATAATATCATGCATTCATGGTGATGCCTCTAGTCCTTCCCAGACCAATACCCATTCTCCCACACCAAGAGGATGGATGGTGCTGCAGTTCTGCCTACTTGCCTCTTTCCCTTTTTCCCACATACACCACCACCACCTGTGGTGCTGTAGTGTCTGCAAGTTGACACTCTGGATGCTGCTGCTGGAATAGCCCACTTCCCCCCCCTCTCTCTCCGTGGCAGACCCAGAAATAAGATACGTACAAATCCTGTCCTTCTTGGGGGTGCCAGTGTTGGCAAGTTGAGGCCCTATCTGGCAGGTGTCTGGGTGGGTGCTGAGGCTCATGCCTGACTGCTGTAATAGCCCCCCCCCCCAATGACAGACCCAGAAATAAGACACGTGAAAATGCTGCCCTTCTTGGGTGTGCCAGTGTTGGCAAGTTGAGACCCCGCCTGGCACGTGTCTGGTTGGGTGCTGCGGTTTGTGCCTGACTGCTGGAATGACGGGCCCAAGAACCCTGATAGTGGGTCCTGGGGCTAGAGTGGCAGCTTCTAGATGATGTGGATGGACAGCCCTCCCTCCCTGGAACATAGGCCCCAGAACCCTGATGTTGGGTCCTGGAGCTGGAGTGGCTGGCTGTTTCTTGATGCGGGGCAGTGACAGCTCCCCATGAGCAGAATGATGGCCCCAGAACCCTGCGGGTGGGTCCTGGGACAGGAGTGGCAGCTTCTGGATGAATTGGAATGACAGGTTCCACGTGGCAGGTTCTTATTCACTTACAGAATAGCCCAGGGACAGCCGACTCTGCTCCTGTTGGACACAGACAGCAATTTGGACTTAGAGGAGGTATCCATGAGGCAGGTGAGGAAATAGAAAAGCAGAGCTTGCAGGCTGGCTGGCATGGGTGGAGCAGTGGCAGAGGCCCGGCCAGGGCTTGGTGGCAGCACCCCCACTCGGCCGGGCGTTGCTGGCTTGGCTCGTACTCAACAGAACTCGAGAAGCTCTACTGCCAATTGGTCAATCCTAACCCGGTGGTGAATCACGTGGACACCCAGTAGTAGACATTGGATTTCCCGGTCTTAGAACCCATGGCACAACAGAGGCGGCATTGGCAGCAGTGACATACATTAGATTTCCAGGTCACACTACCCATGGCACAGCAGAGATGGCAGCAGCAGGATTTGCCTGTGTGAAGCACCCATGGAGTCAGGATGGTAGGATTTTCCAGGGAAGAGCTCCCATACAGCAGCAGACGGAAGCAGCAAGATTGCTTGGACACATTTGGATTTGCCAAGGCAGAGCACCCATGGACCAGCAGACAGCAGCAGTGGGATTACCAGGTCAGTGGGGCACATCACCCAGGGTTGCCAGGGCAGGCAGACAGCCAACTTGGCATGCGAGGCAGGCCAGGGTAGGGCTTCAACTTTGCCCACTGGGCGGGCGGACAGGCAGCGTGGCATGAGCAGAAGGCAGGCAGACTGAGGCAGGGTAGGAGCTTTGCAGCCTGGGTGACCAGACAGGCAGCGTGGCATGAGCAGAAGGCAGGCAGATTGAGGCAGGGTTTGAGCTTTGAAACCTGGGCAGGCAAACTTGCAGTGTGGCATGAGAGGCAGTAGGGAAGGCAGGCTGGGACCTTAGCAGGGCACTCAGATAGTCTGGCAAAGACTGCAGCACAAGATAGAGAGCCAGTCAGATAGACGGACTGAGATCGTCTAACCAGAGGCCGGCTGGCAGACTTACAGTTTCCTAATGCCACCCTGCATCATGAGGTCAGTCAGATAAGCTGGCTGAGGCTGTCTAGTATGAGAGAGAGAGGGGGGGGGCAGGGCAAGCGCCGGGCATTGGAAGGAGGGACAGCACCTTAGCTCAGTAGCAGCAGCCCAGATTGAGGAGGAGCCCCGTCCCAAGACTGCCCCTGGCATGAGATGGCATGTGCCACTGCACCATCAATCTGTGTCCATGGGCAGCTCAGGGAATCCCAGCAGTGGAAGGTTCACCTTCAGGAACAGCAACTTCTCTGCCAACTTGGCCCCCACTGTAAGGTGGTGCAGAGAGCAGATATCCCCTGCCATGGAGAACACCTGCTTTCTGGGGGCACTGGTTGATGGGCAGGACAAGAGACCCTTGGCCACTTTGGACAGAGCCAGTCACACATTGGTCTTGCTGGCCTAGTAGGTCAAGGGATTGCGTCTGGGTTCTATGGATGGCTCCTCCTCCAGGTAAGTCTCCACTGCTGCTGAGGCGCCATCATACTCCCTCTGGTAACTCTGCCTGGGTACCACCTACACCACTGCCCTCAACCATGCTGCTTGCCGTATAGTTCACGACCCCATGATCCCCAGAGTGGCTTGAACATAGGAGCTGCTGCTGCTGACAAAAGGGGTGCTACTGCTGCTCAGCCTGCTGCTGGTGCTGCTACCGCTAGGGCTGGGGGCAGAGATAGACCCCGCCGACTGAAAAGGGTGACTGCTCACACTCCCACCATCCCCAGGGGCGTCCTGTTGCTGCTGCTGCACACTCTCCAGAGCCCTCTCTGCCTACCAGACCCTCTCCACCAGCTCAACCTTCCAGTGCCCCTAGAACACTGTCTGGCATGCCATGATGCCCTTGACCTTGGGGTCCAGCATGATTGCCAGAACGTATTCTTCCCACCCCAGGAGCTCATCAAAACATACCTTCAGTCCTGCCTTCAGCTGCTGCACCAGTTCAACCACCTCATCGGCCAATTTCCTGCCCTGAGGGCCACAATCCCACCCCTGTAGAATCTCCTCCAGCTTCCTGAGGAGACTCTGCACCAGAGGGGTCACCTGGCTGATAGTGGCCATGGACAAGCTTACGGTCTCTGTGACAGACAGGAATGGTCTCAAAACAAAGACCATGTGTACCAGGATCTCCCATTCCACCCCATTGTACTCTGGAGGTACCCCACTGTCTGTCACCAGTTGCACCTGATTCAAGGCGGCTTTCTGCTCCACTGGATATATAACCTCAGATTGTACCAGCACATTGCAATATTTCAAAATCCACAATCAGGCAATCAAGGCAGTCAATGCTAGATATGGCCAACATAAATCCCTTCTATTCCTTGAAGAGAGTAGTTATAACTAATATCTGGCCGAGTCTTCTGCTCATATTATACACGTATTTTGGCAGCTCTGAGGCAAAAATAGGCAGTTGTATTGCAGGTCTGGAAAGATCCAATCCAATTGCCAAATGCAATTGCCTGCGTAGATTTCCATAAATGGGGCATATAAAAATATAGTGTCTAAGTCTTCCACCTCCAGTCCACAGGGAAAAATCTGTTCTCCTGGAATCTTCCCATTGACACCAGTATGTGCATAGTTTGTAGCCTTAGAGTTATAAAGGTCTTTCTAAGGGTAGGATCAGTAAGATTATAAACATATGAGGCACCACCCTTAGCTGGTATCATATATTTATAGATGGGAGAGATGAGAGATCTAGAGGCCAAAGTCCTCTACACTTGCCTATCAACATCCTGCATGCGTTGCTTAAGAAGTACTTGTATTATTATGAAAAAAGGTCTCTGAGAAACCAAGGAACAGCAGGCAGGAACTTTGGACCACCAATCATCTGTACCACCTTCCGTATCATGTAACTTTTTAGTCATTGTCAAACCAAGTAGGGAGGTGTCGGGGGCATCTCGTATCCTCCCCCAAAATATCAGCATTCGGGCTTGAATGAGTGCACCTAAGGATTGCCTGCCCATTTCAAGATTTATTATGGCAGGACTTGTTGAAGGTGGGATTGACAAAATCCGTCTCCAAAAACAGTTGGTCACAGGCTCAATGAGAACTGTTACATAGCAATCTACTCCCCAAATCTGGGCCCCATAAAACATTCTTGCAAGCTATTTGGCCTCCATAATTTTTTGAGCAGCTGTAACACATCTCTGACCATACCGGGAAAAAAAGTGCTGGATTGCCAGGGATTCCATATTCACTTTTAATTTAGCTGCCCGAATATGTGATAGCCACGACCCTTTGTAGGTGAAAATAATGCCCAGATATTTATATACGTGCACCTTTTCTAGTCTGTGCCCCTGCACAGCCCAAGCATATCTAGTAAATCGCTTGGCAAAAACAAGAGTTTTTGTTTTGTCATAATTTATGATAATATTTTTTCCCTTCCACCTTGCCCCCAAATCCCTCAATGATCTATCTAACCCTAATTTGCTGAGCGAGATCAAAACTACTGGCAGCATAAAGGAGCATAAAGACTTTCTTAACACCTACTCATGGTGGATGGTATTTCCCGATGTCCCTGTGCTCCATTATCAAGGAATTGACATAAACGTTAAATAATATAAGTGCCAACAGGTAACCCTACCGTACTCCTTGATAAGTTGGGACCAGATCAGAGAGAGTCCCTCCTGAGTGCATTCTCACCCTCAATGCAGTATTAGAGTACATTGATTTAATTAAGGACAAAAGAAGCTTGTCTATCTGTAATCGAGAGAGCTCTGACCAGAGATTTGATCTGCAAATCAGATCAAAGGCTGAAAGTAAATCAATAAATGCAGCAAAGATCTTACACTTCCGATGCTAATATTTATTAATAATATGATTTAAGACAAAGACTTGTTCAATAGTAGATCTAGCTATCCTAAATCCAGCCTGTTCCTTAGCAAGGATGCCCTCAGTTTCCGTCCACGTCTGCAAACGGTCCAACAACAACCTAGTATATAATTTCAAAATTATACATAGTAGGCTAATTGGTCTGTAATTCCCAGGGTTCATTTTATCCCCCTTCTTATAAATATGTACAATAATACTGATTTTCCAGGACTCCAGCACCACAGCAGTGGCATTAATTAAAGAAAATAAGTGGGCTATAGTAGTAATCCACCAGTCTGGGAGACTTTTATAGACTTCTCCCGGGATACAATCAACCCCTGCTGCTTTCCCCTTTTTTAACTTCCCAATTGCCTCCAAAACATCCAAAGAAGTAACTGGGCCCCACTGAGGGAAATCAATGTCTGGTGGGCAGACAAAGCTGCGTTCAAAATTATAGACATCAAACAAATCAGAGAAATGCTTTGTCCAGATTGAAGATGGAATCTTTATTTCCTTTACCAGTGTCCCCTGTACTTGTGATTTATTTACTAGGTGCCAAAAACGCCATGCGTCCTTTTTGTCCATTATATATCATACCTCAACTGAATGTGGGCAATCCTTGCTTTGAGCTTTTTTATCAAACATCTGTATATTATTTGTGTAAATTGTCCTATGATATACATAAAATGGATAAACCCCAACGCAAATCAAATATCTTTCTCTCTTTTTAATAGCAGTTACTAAATTGTGGTGTGTAAAACATATACTTACACACCTCCTATATCTAGTAGATCCTACAACATCAACTCCTAAGATATCCTTAATGGTAATAGGGAGGCGGGTCAAAACCCTCAGATATTTGGTGGTCTCCAATGAGGTATTCCAAAAAGGTAGATTCCCATGGGGAGTGGGGTTAATATTTAAGACTAACTTATTATGGACTCTCTAATGAAGCGTAGGAATGTTCCGACCATCCTCACCAATGAAATCAAAGACTAACTGGTCATCCTTATTTAATAATAATAATAATAATAATAATAATAATAATAATAATAATAATAATTTAGTTACGGCCACGGCCAATAACAAATGACACACATACAAACACACAGAACAAAAAACACAGGACAAAACCAGAAACATACACCACCCATCCAACCATCATCTGGGCATTTATCCATGACTAAAACGGGCTATATAGCCCTAATTTGGCTTCTACTTACTACAAAAAAAACTGGTATACTAATATAAAAACAAAATCATAAAATTCACATCCAAGATAAGTAAAAACTATCTAAGCAATTTATGAGTAACAAATATCAAGCGTATTAACTCATAAAACATATAAACCCTAAAGCATAGAAAATCGAGACTGAATAAAGAGTGTACGACTATTAAAGGCTGCTACAAAATAATTTGCCACAGCCTTCGTAAGACCGTGATCTACATCAGCCAGCGCAAGGCAAAGCAGATGATGGTCGGACCTGCCTAAATATTTTCGAAGGAAATGAGCCAGAAAGATCGAACGCTTATCATCATAAAGGTGACAACTCAGCAGGAGATGCTGGGTTGTCTCCACCGACTGGGCATCGAACGGGCATAATCGTTCATCATACTCAACAGCCTGGACGCATCCCTCCAGCAAGGCTGTGGGCAGGGCATTAAATCTAGCACACATAATGTGGTATCTCCCTCTAGGAGAGATATCTAGATCTAAATAAGTGGCCCTAGTGAGCCGAGGCGGTGTGAATAATAAGTAATCACGCAGATGAGCAACCTCTCTAATGGCAGCACACTCCTCCTGATGATCCCTGTCCCATAATCTAAGAAGGAAATCCTTCAATATGCCTGCCGGATCTGTACCAGCACAGCACTCAGGGTGAAAACCCAATTTCTGCAGGAAGAGTTCCACAGCCCTCTGCCATGAACTCTTGTAAACATCCCGCTTCCAAAATTGGATCAACCCCTGAGCCTTCACCTGCGATAGCTTGGCCCAGAACTTCAGCACTAGGGACCAAGCAACCGACGACCACCTTAACTGCCCCACCTCCAGTCTGATAGCTGCAAATGGAGTGCCACGGGGAACCTTAAAGAAATTCTGAAAAAATAGGGCCTGGAGACTATCCAGCCTCCCTGATCTCATAGACAATAGTGGTAGCCAAACTTCGGCCCCATATAAGGCCTGCGCACGCGTTTTGGCATTAAGTACCTTTATAGCAGGTGCCACAGCCTGGGAGGCTGGGAAGGAGTCCCAGCCTGCCAAAAAACCTTAATAACACAAAAATGGCTCCCCGGGCAGATTCTGTGATACCATCCAGATGACTCTTCCACCCCCCTGTGGATTGGAAGAGTAACCCTAAATAATGAAAAGATTTCACCTGTTGAATGGGGTGCTCCCCGATTTGCCACTGACCCGCCTTGCCAGATCTAGATCTAGAGAACACCATTATCTGGGATTTGCTGTAGTTAATAATGAGGTCATTCTGGCAGCAAAAATCGGAGAAGCAATTTAATTGCCTCCTCAGACCCACTTTGGTCTGGGACAAGATCACAATGTCATCGGCATAAAGCAAGCACCTCACTGGGTATTCTGCCAACTTAGGTGGAGAATATAAGGGGATAGCCAACCTGGGCACCACTCCATTCATGAATAGATTGAAGAGTATAGGGGCCAGCATGCATCCTTGTCATACGCCCGCGTGTACAGGGATATCCTCTGTTAGGTAACCTTCCGAATCCAGCTTAACCGCCAATGAGGTGTTACCATATAGGCAGCGTAGCAGGAAAAGTAGTCTAGGCTCCACCCCCAAAGAACCTAGCTTCTCCCAAAAGGAGCTCCCTGTTCACTAAGTCGAACGCCGAGCGAAGATCTAAAAAGGCCGCGTAAAGTTTCCCATTCCTCTCCATATACTTTTCAATAAGATGCTGTAAAATGAGACAATGCTCCAGAGTCAACTGCCCCCGCTGGAACCCCGCCTGCTCAGGGCACAGAATCTCCTCCCTCTCCATCCAGACATTTAGTCTCCCAAGCAGGCACTTGTCGTAGATTTTAGCTATCATGCAAAGCAGGCTAATCGGTCTGTAATTAGCCGGGCTGTGCGGTCCCCCTTTTTAAAAATGGGGACTACAATAGCCCTCCCCCAAACAGAGGGGATCCTTCCTGAGGCATTTATGGCCAAAAACAAACACGCAAGCCTAGGTGCCCACCAATCAAAAAAACCTTTGATCAATTCTATAGGAATCAAGTCAGGACCAGCAGCCTTACCACTCTTAAAGGTACCAATGATCTCAGCCACCTCTGCTGCCAAAACTGGCGGCCATAAAGGAACCGAAGCAATATCTTGAGCAGAGGAAGGTAAATCATTCTGGCTCCCCGTACCAGCATAAAGAACACGAAAGTGAAGGACCCAACTCTCCTCAGGAACTGCAACCAAATGGGGACTAACCTTCCCTCTATTTACCCCGTTAACCAGACCCCAGAACTTCCTACTGTCTTGGGCATGGGCCGAACGGACTAACTTGTCCCCAAAAGACTCCCAATAAAGGAGTTTCTTACGCTTGATAGTAGCTTTATAAATTTTCTTAATTTGAAAGTACTGGGGGGGGTGTCACCTCTAAATTCCCCAGTCTGTACTCTTGATACAGTGCTACTAGTTGCAGTCTAAGGTCCTGACACTCCTGATCATACCATACTTTGAAGTGGCATCTACCCGACTGGCAGTTAGCATCTCCTCTACCAAACTTAGATAACAATACAGTGAGATTCTGTATCATACCTGAAAAAGAATCCACAATCACTGGCTGAGAAATCGTAGTCCAGTCAATTTGGAAAGATGCCAAAAAATGACCAACTTCCTCCATTCCAACACGCTCTGCCCTTATAACCACATGGCGAGGCGCCTTGGCTGGAGTATGGCCCTCTAACCTATAGGGGGATGAATTTGAGAACTGAAATGTCAAATCCAAAATAAGAGGGAGATGGTCACTTCCCTGACATCTCTCAACTTTGAAAGTTTTAATCAGAGGGCCCAAATCCATTGACATTGCCACATAGGCCCCCACACTTGCCCCTGTTGGGCCGACATAGGTAAACTCCCCAAACGGGTCCCCATACCCTGTCCCATTTAAGGTAACCAAAGCAACTTCAGTCACTAATTTAGTCAAAAGCAGGCCAGCTGCATTTATAATCTTATCTTTTGACCTTCTACCACTAGTCAAAAGCTCAGCTGGATTGGACCCCCCGTAAAGAAGGAAAACCTCCTCATTTGGACCAGTGCGAGCATTAAAATCGCCCATCAAAATTATCTTGGCCAAAGGGTGGGCATCTATAGCTTCTTGCACAGCATCTCTCACCCACCCCCAATAATTAGAATTATAATACTTGGCACACACTGGTGGAACTTAAACATTGGCCAAGATAAATTGATGCCCTCCAACTGCTATAACCAGCAGCAGCAGACAAGGTGGTCTGGAAATAACTGCCAGAACCTGACACCGCAGGTGTTTGGCAATGAACCATACCAAACCCCCACTTGGGAGACCGCGTCTAAAATGTCGCACAACCGGTAAAAAATAAGTATCATAGGAGTCTAAAGAAGGCTGCATAATAACCCAAGACTCCTGCAAAGCAATAAACTGGCAAGTGTTGAGAAAAGCTAATACCTCCGGATAACCCGAGACCCTGTCCCAACCTGCCACGTTCCAAGAACAAATCCTTAGAAAACTGTGGCACTGACCATGTCAGGCTAACAAGGGGCCTGACCCAGTTTCCATCCTTTCCGAATCCTGTACACTACTGCACATATCTCCCCCATTGGTGGAAGGTGGTAATTCCACCCCCAGATCCTTAGAAACCTGAGTCATAGGCTGGGAAATTGCGTGGTCCACCACTGTCGACTGCTCTACACAAAACTGAGCTCCTAAATTCCCTCTGCTGGCCAGATCAGAAAAAATAGATGAAGCAAGATCCATAGTCTCGATAACAGGAGGAGAAGGCAATGAAGTCACATAGGGGGCCAAAGACAGAGGTAAAACGGAAACCACCTCGCTTGAATTGCCCGACTGGGACTGAGGCATAGCAATATGTGCTAGTCTAACCTCTATTGGCTCCCTTATAGGACTATTATCCAGAAGCCCTGTTTGCCTATGACCCTCCACCACCTCCCCCCCAGGGTGAGAGTGACCAATCGATGCCTCCCCTTTAGGCCTAACAATCAAAGGACGTATATTTGGGTCATTAAAGACTTCCCCCAGCATAATCCCCCAGGAGGCAAATAAATCCACTCTGGAAAGCAGGTAAGCAACACACCGAATAGACCAGAAAAATATTAACAATCTATAACATCCCCCTGTGGGAGGAAGGATACGAAAAGCCCGTATTTGGTGGAAAGGGAAATCAAAAGCCAAAATAGCAGAAAGATGCTGGTGAATATCTTGCTTGGATTGCCACCTAGGTAAGAAGCCATTAGGCAAAAGGTACACCCGCACAGAGATTGCAAATCTGTCCCGGACCAGGTGCAAAGAAGAACCACACACCCCCCATACCCTCCCTGGGAGCTCGTTGACCAAAAGGGGGGTTACTGGACACCTCCCCCCGCTTACCCTCCCCACCACCCTGTGAAAATGAAATACCATAAGGAAATACACTATCCCTTTTAGTCTCCGACACATGTTTAACCAGAAGCTGTACATTCTTCCCCTGTTCCACCAGGCTAGATCCTATCCCCTCCAGCTGAGAACTCAATCTCTTGACCAGGTCTATAATCAAAATACACTGGTCGCCCAATAGTTTGTAAAGAAGAGAGTTCATTGAACACATATACTCCTGGAGGGGCATGTTCAAAGGGTCATCCCCTTCAAAGGCATCAGAGCAATTAGAAATAAATGAATCATCTAGAGCAGCAAAGTCCCGTACATGAGCGGTACAACCAGAGCCCCCATCCTCTCCTCCCTCTGCCCCCTTTGTCACAGAAGTAAAGAAAGACTCCAGTCTCATCTGCTTTGGGGATGGTAGAGCATTGGGGTCAGCAGGGCCAGGTCTCATACGCTTCCCGGACATACTGCTTCCACCACGTCAACTTGTTGCTGAGAATCTCCTCCTCTGCTGCTGGGCTCTCCTCTGCGCTCTCAATCCTCTCTTATGTAGGTGGCCAGACAGCACAGATACATACGCTCACACTTCAACTTCTTTCCCAGTCCGACCAGCGGGAAGGGCACTGCACTGCGGTCCCAGCCAACGGGCCCAGCCAACGGGCGACACCCTTTGGATGTCGCCCTTAGGCTGGCGCCGAAGGGCTGACGCCCCAGGGCACCCCAGCCCCTGGTTAAATAATACCTGGGAAACAGAAGGAACCAATGATGGCCAGGCAGGTGATTACACAGCTCCTTCCCCCAACAGCTACACTGGACACGCCCCAGGGCACCCCAGCCCCTGGTCAAATAATACCTGGGAAACAGAAGGAACCAATGAAGGCCAGGAAGGTGATTACACAGCTCCTTCCCCCAACAGTTACACAGGACACCATTTAATAATTTAAACTTATGACATTGACTACCCCCAGGATCTTCAGCCAATCTAAAGCGCCTCAGGGGTGGTTGAGGGGAGTGACCATTTTGCATTAAAGGATTATCACTTTTCAATATTTTAGTCATTTCACACCCTTGCTGGGTTAGTGAGTTCAATTGTGCAAATAAGTATTGGACCATTTGGGCCGTTATCATTACATGTCTGGCATTAAGTTTCACGGGGGGGATTACCCCATTTAGCCTGTGCTTTTGCTGCAATACTTGGCATCTGTATGGGCATATCAGAGCTCTTAATGCATGGTAAACCACCCCCCCCCCCCAAGATCCCTTGCGGAACAATCTATATATTCTCGTGAACTGGTCCCCAAGCCTTTCCCCTTGCCATCAACCCCATCCTGAGTCCTTTTGACCTGCTGAGTACCCACTGTTGGGGACCCCAGCAAGTCAGGCGAAGGTCTCCTATCATCCAATAGGTCAAATCTATTTGAGGTCTGAATCCCCAATGTTAGAAAGCTATCCATTTCCCTTTGTTTAGGAGGGGGAGATATGAATACTACATGCAGGCGAGAATGCTTGCTTTTCAGGGACATCACCGTAACCAAAGTTGTGCCCCTTCTTAGGGCTCACCAGCAAAAACCAGGCCCCCAAGGAACAGCAGTCACCCACCCTACCCAGGGTTGGCCAGGAAAAAGCTTAACCCTTGCATAATTCTCATTTTACAGATGAGGAACAGAGGTACAGTTTGCTTTTGCTTTCTTTTTTGAATATGTTTGTTTTCATTCATTTTTATTTGAGTTTAAGCTTCCAGTATTTCACTCTTCCTTCACTTCTGGTTTTTTATAGCGTCTCTATGTAACTGCTGAAAATTCCTTCCCCATCCCCACCCCACCCCCCAGGTAGGGTACCCAACCAGAAAATGATCCCAGGAGTAAAAACTGGAATTAGAAAATTAGTGCTGAAACTCAGTCATCAGTTTTCCCTGGAAAACCCTGAATTTCATGGTACTCGACTCGGTTTTCCGAGTTCTGAAGTTTCGAGGAATGGCCCCCAAAATTTCAAAACACAGAAAGTCCTTGGCTGAGTACAGCGAACGGAGCCAGAGGCTGATGCCTAGGTCCCTGCTTCTCCTTTCCTGGCCCCCACTGGCCAGGGAGAGAATAGGCCAGCAAGTGCCAGGGAAGGTGGGGTGGGGGCTCAGAGGGGCTGCAGAGATGCATGGCTTCCTCTGGACTGGGTAAGTTTAAAGGGGGAAAAAATCTGGAAATGCTTAGGAGAGCCAAATGGCCCCTTCTGAGCATGTTTAGACCTTTCCAAAAAATCGGTGCCATCTTAGAAAGGTCTGAGGTTGCTCAGAATGGGCGAATGAGCACATTTTTTTTTTTTGCTATGTCACATTTTGTTCTGGAGGAAGCCACATGTCGCTGGAGTCCTTCTAGAGGGTGAATACTCTACCCCCTCAGCCCCTTCTAGGCCCACACACCTTCCTCCTGGGCCGATTCTCCACCCTCTAAGCTCTGGCTCCCTCCTCAGCTGGCCCCTACAATCAAAATTTCCGAGTATTCTCCAAGGGCCCGAGTTCTGATGTCCGAATCCTCAGAAAAAGTTCCAAGTGATGGCTGAGAACTCAGTTCCAGAACTCGGAACCTCGGAAATTCTCGCGAGTACTCGGAACACCTATTTGGTGCAGCCCTACAGACAAGTTGCCTGAAATAGAAACAAGTGGCAGCCAAAAAAATTCAACAGAACAAACAAAGAGACTGAATGATCGGACCCTGATGAACTGAACACACCAAACAAATGGACTGAGCAAAAACCCAAAAGACAAAAGTGGGTAATCACATAAAGAGTGGTTTGATACTGTTTGTTAACAATTTCATTCAATTTGGATCATTCAGATTCTACAGGTTTGTCTGTTTCAGCAGGAATTTTTCCAGCTGTACCCAAAATCAAAGATGGAAAATTTGTCAAATTCAAAGTCTGGGGCAAATATTCATTTCAGCACCATTATCCATGGTTTCCCCAATCCCATAGTCTTTGGATCCTGTGTGGAGCCATGTGCTTACACAGTCAGATGGAACCCATGTGAATCCACATAAGCGGCACATTGTGATGCGCACAAACTGCACGCATGTGCATGCATGTGGCTGCACGCGGGGATCCGCAGACTATGGGATCAGGGCCAGGGGCTCCATTATCCACTTGGACTAGGGGTGTGCACTTCATTTTCGTTATATTGATGATGATAATGTAATTTTTCATTTTTGTTATTGTTATTGCAATAATGATAATGAAGATAAATAATAATGAAATTAATAAAGATAACGAAAGTTTTTATTGATTTTGTTATTGCCTAGCAGGTGTATTTTTTTTAGGGAAATGTGGAGAGGGGAGGGGGGAGCAGACATCTTGGAGCCATAAACAGTGCTGAACTCTTGAACTGGGCCTGTGATGGGAGGGGAAGGACCTGATGGATGTAATCGCTGGATAATGAGCATCACAAGCAGGTCCCAGGCAGTTCAATGGCACCCGGTGATTGCTCAGTGTCTCCTGCCTCCCAGAACCAATCATGGGGGCTCTGGGGAGGGCACTGCAACCCTTTATGTTGCAGGGCCAGACTATTTGACTCTTGTTCTGTTAGCTCTTCTTGCCGTGTCAGATTGTATTTACAGAACTGTGGTGCTGCTTGCAATAAAAAATCTTCCCCTTCCCTCAGTGTTATACCTTACCATTCCTTATACCCTTTACTTTAACTTTTCCCTTCCCCTGTCTGTCTTCCCCTGTACAACCATCATCTATCTATCTATCTATCTATCTATCTATCTGATAAACAAAAAACCTATGGTTTTACAAACTTAGTTAAGGCAGATTCATACCAAGAAAACTTTAACAAACCTAGAAATTGTGTGTTAAGGCTCCTGCCTTAATTTCACACCATGTAAGCAGTAAAGATGTTGTATGGCTTCGCATACTGTGTTCGCTTACAACTTAGGCTCCGTGCACCCACACTTTGCCTTGGTCTTTCAGCTCCAATCCTCTTCCTTTGCAGGTTGGGGGCAACACTAAAGCTAAGCAGAATGCTATTATTAATTAATTATTATTATTATTAACAAACATTTATATAGCGCCAGCAGTGTACCTGGCATTTTACAAAGTTATAAAATAGACACGGTCCCTGCCCCTAGGGCTTACAATCTGAGAGAGAGGAGCTGGGGGAAGAGACATAGGAAGGGGAACAGAGGGAGAGACAAGGGGTCTAACATTCATGAAGATGCGAGGTCTCAATTCATGTACTTGGTTTGGTTACGATGAGAATGACAGCAGACAGGTCCATGTGGCAAGGATAAGGTTAAACAGACCATAGGTATAGGAATAGTGGCTCAGCAGGATAAAGAGTCAGACAGAGCAGAGCGAAAGAGGTGAGTTTTAAGGAGAGATTTGAAGGTATGAAGGGAGGGGGCAAGGC
>QEPC01002036.1:649923-696793 GCA_003113815.1 Sphenodon punctatus
CTCCCAGCAGAGCCCCCCTTCTGCTTCCTCAGACCCCTTGCCCCAGACCCCCACCTCCTGCTCCCCCACCCCCTCCCTCAGCTGCCTCCCCTCCGAGTGTAGTATCCCTGGGGGACCTGTGGGCCCTGAGATGGGGTTACTCATGATTCTGGTGAGCCCCTCTATTCTGTTCAAATTTATTGCTACTGCCTGCTACAGGATCCTAGTAAGAGGGAACTCCTGAATAACACAAAATGGAGACTGCCCCCTGCAGCTCCCAAACACCAAAGTGAACAGGAAACCCCACCCACCTAGTTCTGGAGGGAAGAAGGAGCTGGCTATTAACAGCTCTCTTAAAGCTATACACACATATGCCACACCGAGCCCCCTTCCTGCTCCCCCAGTCCCCTCCCCCCCAGAGCCCCTTCCTGCTCCCGACCCCTCATCCTGCTCCCCCAGCCCCACCACCTCATTCAGCTCCTCTTTCCTCCTGCTCCCTCAGCCTACAGGGAGGTTACATCCCTGGCCACTCCCTCCCTCCCTCGAGCACTTATCTCTCACACAGTAGCAAGTGCTTTTTAAATAAGCGCTCTGGTGGGAAGTGGCCAGGGATCCCCCAGAGGCAAAAAGCCTCTGGGGGATCCCTGGCTGCTTCCCTTCCAGAGCGCTTATCTCTCACACAGCAGCAAGCACTTTTTAAATGCCAGGGACATCTTGAGACCTCATCTAACAGGAAATATTGGACCAAAGCATATACTTAGCATACTCAATATCTGTCCTATGCAGCCATCTGTGTCTATAAGTGTATGCTCACAGAGGAAACCCCGTCAACATCAGGGTTGTAAGCCAGAGGAATTTGCCCCGGGGAGCTCCATTGAAGTCAATGGAACTCTCAATACAGAAAGTTAGCTCCTCCTTAACTAATGGAGCCACTAACATGGCTCCATAATAATCTAATCTAATCTAATCTATGTATCTATCTATCTATCTGTTTAGGAATAGGTATATAGATTAGATAGATATAGACTACAGATATAGATAATGTAGATAGAGATTAGATAGATATATCCTATCGTTTACTGCTTTCCCCTTCCCCTGTTTGTCTCCCCCTATCCATAGATAGATAGAAAGATAGAAAGATAGATAGATAGATAGATAGATAGATATTAGCATTATAGAGTAGGAATAGGATAGGTAGATACTTAGAACACACAGCAGATAGAGGTTGATTGATATATATACTTATATAGGAATATATTGCATATAATATAGGTTATTAGGTGTAGGTTTAGGTTAGACATACATATTAATGATTTTTCATATTGTCATTTTGCACATATTACTACTGCATTATAATGAGAAAGGGAAGAAGGAGTTCATCTTCTGAGAAGTCTGGGGTAGGTGTCTGCTGGCACTTCTGC
Organism: Sphenodon punctatus; assembly: GCA_003113815.1. Classification (NCBI taxonomy): domain Eukaryota; kingdom Metazoa; phylum Chordata; class Lepidosauria; order Sphenodontia; family Sphenodontidae; genus Sphenodon; species Sphenodon punctatus. Next base: position 651,324 of record QEPC01002036.1, read on the forward strand.
CACTGGTGGCAGACCACAATGGCAACGATACTGAAAACAAAACCTTCGTTAGCACTCGAAATCGATACCAATAACAACACCAATAACAAAAAAATTAAATTTTGTTAATAACAATAATGAAAATGACAGTTTTTAATAACAAAAAACAAAAACAAAAAACAACATTGGTCCTTGGTGCTCACCCCCTATCTTGAACTGCTTCTCTCCACTAGCAGTAGGTGGGGTATCAAAGCTCCAGTTTAGTTGATGCTTCTTTCCATGTCCCTTCCTAGGTATCCACTATGTGCAGAGCAATGTGGCATAGTCATATTTTATCTGAAGAGTGGGGGAAATGGTGAACTGCACTAAGAACAGTTGAGTTATATATGTGTTCTCTTCCAGACAGTCAAGTCTCCAGCAGAGCTCAGGAACTGATCTTAAATCTCCAGATTCCAGTTCCTTAACCAGAAGACTGGCTTTGCTCTCCAATGACTTGTTTATTGCTATGCTTCATTTCCAGTTCTTCTCATTAATTTTATGCTGTGAAATGAGGACAGCATTGTAGAGAGAGATTTTCCTGACAGTAAGAGGAAGAACTTGAAGCCACAGATTAAGCTTCCGATGACCAACACCATGTTAATACATTGTCAGCGCAACAGCAGGAGAGAATGGGGTGTTAATATGGTGACAGCCAGTGGGAACACTTTGCATGAATTATTTAATATGGTATTGCAATAGCCCAAATATTATCTTTGTGGCAAGCTAACACAGCTTGTTAACACCATGTCAGGATAGAAGTTCATTATGAAACAGCTAGCTCTGAATGCGAGCTCGAGGCAGCTATTTATGTTGAGAGAAGATGGGATTAACACCATTTCAAACATCGACCACCCTGTGTTACTTCTAATAAGAAATCGCACAAATGCATAAATATAACAAAGGCCTTCAAATGAAGGAAAATTTTTGGCACATTGTCTAGGATGACTTTAAATATGGCAAATCTCTGACCCTTGTGTTGATAATTCTTGAGGTGTCTTGCATTCAGTCCAACAGAGCTCCAAGATTATCCTTGAATAACAAACAATCATTTGTTGTTATAAATTATCTCATGAAATTTAAAAAGGATTTCTTTAACAGACTATCAAATAAAACTCTGAAAATAACTGCCAACCAAAAATATATTCCTCAAAGCCTTTATCTAAGCAACTGATTTAATAGCACATGAATTAGCCTAACTATACCAAACTTAAGTATTAATAATACTTAAACATTTAGGGTAAAGTGACATGAGACAGGGTGGGCCTGATCCCCCACCTGTCCAGGAGAATGCAAATGCACCCACCACACTTTGGTTTAGTGGGGTGATCAGGTGACAAGATCTGCCCTGTCGTGCGGGAATTAGGCAGGCAGGCCGTCAAAAGTCAAGTCGCCACAGTAGGTGTTTCTGACAGAAAGAGCTCATTGTCGACGCACCCCCAAAGAGACACAGACACGTCTACTTGGTTTCAAAATGGCCGCACTCTTTATTCAATCACATAAAGAAGGCAGGTGGGGATTGCACCAAGCAATTTTGGGTACAGTATGCCATGTTGACTAATCTAAAGTATTAACTGTGGTACTGCCTGGATGTGCCCTCCAGTAGCAGTATCCTAAACCATCAACATCCCTTCCTTCGACAGGGCAAGGCCGAAGGAGGGGGAACAGCCCAACTACGGGCGCAAGTAAGGAGTGAAGCGTCTCTTCAGGTCCGAAGACCGTGCCTGTCCCTGCAGAACCTGATAAGACGCCACTCCCAGGGAACCTGACCCCAGTGCATGCCGTGCCTGCATTACACCGTGTATCATCTCCCCATCTCTTAAGGAGATGACTCATAGTCGTTTGTAAACCTCCCTATTAAAACCTATCATGGCATACTGAACCCCTGCCACTAAGGGGTGGTCATAGAACCAACCCGACCCCACCCTGCCTACATATCCAACAAACATTCCAACTGACAGGCCAATGCAGCTAAATACATGTCATTCCCTAACTCTGAGAGGTGGACTCCATCGTTTCTGTATAGTTCTGTTCTAGTATGGACAATACCCGTGTGCCTAATGACAGATCCCCCTATTGCTCTTACCCATTTACTTACCTCCCTGTTCACATTTTTCCTAGTTTTATCCACCTTGCCTGGTTTTACCGCCTTGCTCCATCTAATTCTGGGTACCAAATCTGTCCACACAATGTGAGCACCTTTAAATAAATCCCTGATTTTTTCCATGTCCTCCTTAATATTTATTATTAAATTAACCCCTTTCCTTGTGGGGAGATCATTCTCACCCAGGTGTATAACTAAGAATTTTGGCTGAGGTAGATACCCCGCTGCCCTTAACATGGGAAGGAGCTGCCTCCACAGAAGCCCGCTCCTTCCCATCCAGGTAATATGTAATTTATCTGCAAGGCCCAAGTGGATACCACCTGCAGATTTTGCAGCAGCGACACGGGCCCATCGTATAAGGCTGTGACCGATGATCCACACCTCGATTCGGGGAACCCTGCTTGCCCTGCCCCCTGGGAACAAACAGAAAACAATTACTGATATGGGCGAACATATCTTTTGTACGCCCCTGACCGCCATCTACCCACGGCCTGTATCGCTGGTTCCGGTAATCCAGCTGCCGCTGCAGTTGTAGCTGCACCAATCCTAAACGAGTGGGTACCAAACTCCTGTGATGGGAGTCCTAACTTACGTAGGGCAGTTCGGAGAATGGATGTTACTTGGTATATCGTGACCACCTTCCCCGTCTTGTGTATGAATAGTTCGCCCAGGGTACCCGGGCGGATTCCTATGTATTGCTGCATCTGCCTAACCGGACAAATTGCAGCAGGGCCGCATTGATAAAGTATCACTATCTGGCCCCGCCCCTTTTGATCTGTCTTTGATCGCCGTAAGCGCAATTTCAATTTGTCTGTCCCGACATCCAAATCCTGGATCCCAAATGCAGCACGTGTAGTATCCCGGGTGGAAGAACACACTACCTCACTGACCCTAAACCCTCCAAAATACATAGTAACATACACGGTGCGAAACAGCTGTGTTTCATAAGTGTCGTAGCACACTTCGGGCAGAATATCTGCCAACCGGGCCAAAATAGGGGATGTTATTGGTGTTCGCTGTCTACGGGCCGGCGTTTGACTTCGTGCCCATGCCTCTAACATATGCCTCAAATAGAAACCGTTGTCAGGTGATGGGTAGCCATTAAGTCTACTAACAAAAGTGATGGCAGCTATTTTACCCGCTATTGTGCTGACCGCCCGACCTCGTTTGTGAAGGGATAAGGCAAATTGAATGGCTTCGGGTTCCCTTATTGGAAAACCTAAATCCCACCCACTCGTTGCTCTAAATTCCTGAAATTCACGGAAGGCCCTACCGTACGCAGTCTGTGTGCGAGGGGCCAATGCCCCCTGGACTGTAGCCTGCATCTCTAGTTCCCAAGGTTCCAGATTCCTGGTGGTAACGGGTCCGGTTCGTACCTGGCGTCTGGTGCCAGCTCGCGGAAACGGTCCATCTGGAACCGAGAAAGGGCATCCGCTATGCCGTTATCGATTCCAGGGACGTGCCGCGCTGTGAAGAGGATGTTATCCTTCAAACATGCTAACACTAACGTCCGGACCAATTTCATGACCCTCTGGGACCGGGAAGAGAGCGAGTTCACGATATGGACCACTGCGGAGTTATCACACCAAAAAACTATGGTTCGATTAGCAAATAAATTTGCCCACAGGATGACAGCCACGACTATGGGGAATAGTTCTAAGAAAGTGAGGTCCCTGGTAATGGCGGTCTCACGCCATTCATGGGGCCACCGGGCTGCACTCCAATGGCGCCTGAAATAGATGCCAAAACCTGCCCCTCCCGCTGCATCTGAGTGCACCTGTAGGTCAGTTTGCAGGAGCAACCGCTCTCTCCAAAAACTAACCCCATTGAACTCTTGCAGGAATGTCAGCCACACCTTGAGATCCTGGCGCATTTCTGCAGTGACCCGTATCCGGAAATGGGGGGGCAAGTCACCTCTCAGTTTCACGTACAACCTGGATAAGAATGCCCTGCCGGGGGCTACGACCCGGCAGGCAAAATTCAGTCTCCCCACTAAGGATTGTAATACCCGCACTGTAATCTTGCGAGATGCCATACACTCATTAATTTTGTCCCGTAATACAACCAATTTGTCTTCTGGCAACCTAGATGACATTGCCTCTGCATCTAATTCAATACCCAGATATGTTAACTTTGTTGATGGCCCCTCTGTTTTTTCAGGGGCCAAGGGGACCCCAATCTCGGCGGCCACACCTTGAAATAAACGTAAGGCTGCAGCACATTCCCCAGCCCGAGGGTGGCCAATTATCAAAAAATCGTCCAGGTATTTGGACACGGCTCCTCCCTTAAGCCTTCGGGTAAACATCCACTCTATTAGGGTACTGAATCGCTCGAACACAGAGCAAGAGATTGCACAACCCATCGGCATGGCTCTGTCATAATAATACCGTCCCTGGAACTGGAATCCTAGCAGGTGAAAACTGCCAGGGTGCACCGGCAACAAACGAAATGCAGATTTTACATCGCACTTTGCCATTAGCGCACCTTTCCCCATCGCTCTCACCTTGTCAACCGCTTCGTCAAATGACGCATACTTAATGGTTGAAAGTTCCTTTGGGATGGCATCATTAACAGAACCTCCCCGAGGGTAAGACAAGTGGTGTATTAAACGAAATTCCCCCTCTGCTTTTTTAGGCACTATTCCCAACGGGGATATGATCAGGTTGCCGAAGGGCGGGCGATCAAATGGTCCAGCGACCCTACCCTCGGCAACTTCCTTTCCTATCTTTGCCTCCACCACTTCTTCCATCCCCACTGTTGATTTGAGGTTCCTAGCCATCTTATGCTGCCAAACCGAGCCCGCAGGAATAACAAAACCCCGTCTAAAACCTTCCACTATGTACTCCACCTCCGCCCTATCAGGATGCCCTCGTAGTGCCCGTTCTAGCTGGTCAATTTTGACCGGGGTCGGGCCCCTTTCCTGTCCGTGTCCCTCCCGAGGAGGGGGGGGCGCCTTTTCCTCCTGCTCGCCCTTGGCTATATCCCCCTTTTCCACCCTTTTGCCTTGGCCGGGAGCAGTTAATCTCTGGGTGGCCACCCCAGCAATTTGCACATACATGCCGGAATCTGCACACCTGCCTATTACACCGGCCGGTCTTGTTATACTCCCAACAGGGGCCTGGGCTGCTCTGGTTGCCCCTTTTTCCATCCCCCCGAAAGGAATCTTGCCCCCAACCTACCCCACCCCGGACCAAAGGGTGCCCACTGTCTGCCCTGGGCGCCCGAGTGACATCTACCATGCACTCCAACCAGAGGTCCGGAGCGTGCACGTCCCATCGCAATCCTGGGGTGGTGGCGGCCCTATGCCTAAACGCCTCGTCATACCTCAACCACGCACCCACGGGCCCGGTTCCATAAGCCCTGCGGACAATGTCCGCATACTTATGGAGCTCCAAGCCCCGACTGGGGTCAGCCTGAAGTATCACCCCCATGTAAACAGCGAAGGCCGATGTCCAATTTGCCCAATTGCGATCGGCCTTGGGGCGCTTAAACTTTTCTTTCTCCTTCCCTTCCTCCGTCTCAGAGTGATCCAAAATGGGATCACTAAAGAGGAGAGCATAAATGTCCACATATTCCCCTTTTATTATCTTATCCTTTACCGCCGGTAATAAATGCGCCCCAAAAGGGGCCGCTACACTAGGAATAGCCCCCCCAGGAGGTGGTGGTGGGCGTCTCTCTACTTGCATTCCTACCCCTGTGTTGGCTGCGCCTATAGCCTCCTGTCCCGCCCCCAGGCTACTGGCGATTTCACTTCCTTGTTCCCTCCCTGGCGGGCCCCCGCTCGCTTGTGGCGGCACGACGAGGGTCTCGGGCGGCATGCATTGGGGGAGACACCCCCCTAGGTTTGTCAATCCCACTAAAGGGGCCTGGGGTACAATTGCCGGGGTCATCCAGACCCAGGACCCGTTCCAGTAGACCAATTGCGGTGTCCCATTTGCTGGGGTTGGCATTGTCCCTGCCCCCTCTTGCGCACCTGCTGCTAGCTCGGGCCGCCCCCCCTGGGGCATTCCTGGGAATTCCTCTCGAGGCCTACCAGCATCCCTTTCCCCTGCCCTGACTCCTATCACTCCCGTGTTCCCACCCCGGGTACCTCCTTCCCCACTCGGGGATCTCCCCTCACCTGGTGCTCTGCTCTCTTGAGTCCATGTCTGTCCCCCCGCGTTCTGCGGAGTGCTAACTGCCACGTTCCTGTTCTCGCCCCTAAGCTCTTGCTCGATAGCCTGTATCCTTCTCCAGATGTCCCGGTTCTCTGCCTCTTCATTCTCGGCTGCAGCTTCGACCCTCCTTCGATTGATGGGAGGTGATCGGTCATCCTGTAGAAACATTGAGACACCAGGGGGCGCAAGGCCCCCTGCCTGAGAGGCCTGATCCACCATTCCTGGTGACAGCCATTGAGACCCAGAATCCTGGAATTGTGCCAAACCAGGAACACCATGGGTATCCACCACCCCACTCACTTGAACCCCCAGAGATGATCCCACCCTGGGAACCCCGGGGTACAAGGCCTGTGAAAGGGGGCCTACCCCTGCTGCTGTGCCTTGGGCCCCCAGGCTCCTGACTCCCCCTTGCATTTGCTGGCTCTGGAGCCCCCTTTGCTCCTGCTCGCCTGGGAGTTCCTCAGCCTGTTGGCCTGGTAAGGCTTCATCCCTGTACCGTGCAGGGGGGGACACAACTCTCTTCCTTCTTGTCCCCCCCTGCTGCAATTCCCCTCCAGCTTCAGCTCCATCCGCCCCCAGCCCAGGGATTACCCGACTGGGCCCCGGCATTTCACCCCGACCCGCTGGATTCTCCAGCTCCGTGGGGCGTCTCCGGGCCCCTAACAGGGCCTCGCATGCTTGCAGCCGCTCCATCATGGCGGCTCTGGACGGGGGGGGGAGGGGCTCACAACCCCTGTCCCCCTCCTCTATAAGGCTCATTGCTTCTGCGGCTCTCCGATCCCGGGCCGTCTTGTTTGCCCCCCCACTGCCTTTCTTCTTCGTGCGCCCCATATCGTCGGCGCAACCAGCTGGAGCGGGGAGACACGCACGAGGCCTGGGATGCAGCAGCGGAACGATGCAGCTGCTGCCTCTCCGACAGGCCCGCTCTAACTGCCGCCACGCGGCTTCTCAGAGGACCCGCCCCTTCTAACGAGGGCGGGGTCCTCAATGTCCAATGAGGCGCGCATGCGCCGCCTCACTTGCAGGACGGTTGCCCAGCAACCAGCACACACCGGCGAGGGGCTTTCTAACAAGCCCGCTCGCCACGGCCTCCGCTGCTGTGCCTCTCTCCGGGAATGGGGGGAGAGGCGCGACAATGACCCGTCGCCGCCATTCGGGCGGCGAAGGGAACTCCGCAATGAGTGGCATGGTGTGATAGAGACATTTATTCTACTTTTGTCTGTGATCTTCTGCAATTTCTTCCGGCACTTTCTGACATGCGGTCACAGTGCAAAAGTAGTGGAACAATGCTTCTTCCGAAGCTTTCCAAAATTATCCCGACACTTTCTGAGATTATTTCTGACACTTTCCAATAATTTTGATGTCGCAAAGCCAAGGGCACAGAAGTAGTGAAATGCCAGTGGAAAAGTGCAGAAAGTTGCAGGGAATTCTGAAATGGCAGAATGAAATATTGGCGTGGAAAAAGGAGTTGCCACTTCAGCCCACTCTCCAGCACCTCCCAGCTGGGAGGTGCTGGGGAGTGTGGGGTGATGGGAGTGATGCCGATGTTTCAAAGTGACTGGGAGCCGGCCCAGTGACAGCAGGTGGGCCGGCCCCAGTCACTTTGAAAGGCCAGCTGGTGCGTCTCTCAGGAGTGCCCCAGCAATCAACAGTTTGGTGGGACAGGTACACATACCAAATAGTTGATTGGGGGGCTTGGAGGAGCACATTGATCCTGGTCCCAGTGAAATCTGATCAGGGGGGCTTAGAGGAGGCCAGGTCCCCCATCAGCTGTTCAGTGGTGCCTCCATGAGTGTGCTTCTCCAGCCCCTCCTGATCAGCTGTTCAGCAGGAACAGGGCAAGTGCACTCCTCCAGCCCTCCCAATCAATTGTTCAGTGGGGCCAGGGTTAGTGTACTCCTCAAGCCCCCCATCAGCTGTTTGGTGGGCCTGAGGTGAGCACGGGGGTGCGATCCACTGACCCCACCTTAAACGTGGCTGGACAGGCTTAATTGACATGTGGGCCAGTGTTGACCCAGGTGAGTGGGCCTTGGCCTAGGATGCATCTCCTGAGGTTCTCTCAAGGACACGTCTCATAGCAGCCACCTTCCTGCCACGGGGCAGTGGTGGAACAATATCTGGTGGTGACAGAACAAAAATACATGTGAGTCCCGGGCCAAAGTGGTCCAATGTGGGCTACTATCATGTCTGTTTTCACACCCTGTCTCTATTAGCCTTTATCTAGAATGACTTGCTACTACTCATGGGCTCCAAGTAGATGAACAGCAAGATTGGGGCATTAGACTATTTGTCATTCAGAGCTGCCTTTGTTTCTTTCAGTGTGACTTCTCACATGCCTCAGTGATTGAAAAGTAACAGACAACATTTGCTATTTAATTGATTAATTAAATGCTTCTTAAGCAATACTTAGATCTCGTATACTGTTATCATGCCTAACCTCAGTCTCTCTGGCACACTGATAACACTGGTTGCAAATTTGTGTGTGGGAGGGGGAGGGGGAGAATTTGAAGGGGGTGTAGCCACACCTCAGTTTCTGGTGCTAGAATCAAACTCCCTGTTTAATTTTGACCAGCATTTTAATTTCTCAAAAGCTGGTCAAGTGGGTAGAGCTGCAAGGGGTGTAGCTACATTGGAATGGGCTCAGGTGGAAGAAATGGAGATGGACTCCCCAACCACCACTCTGCTCCTGCTCCCTACCCTACCCCCTGCCACTCACCCTCCAGCTTTGTTCCTCATCGCAGAACACAGTCAACTTTCCAGTGCCTGAATGTGCCCCCTTGAAAGAGGTCCAATTCCCCAATGTCCCCGCCCCCCAGCAGTAAAAGAATAAGCTTAGGAGAAGGAAGCAGAGATGAGGACGTGGATACAAGGATAGGGGACAAATCAATGGCACAGATGCGTAAACTGGATTCTCTTATTTCTCAGTGCACCCCCTGCTCTTCTTTGTCTCTTCAGGTCCAGCCTGGAGCTTGAAGAAAATGCTGCCGGATCGGCCATTCTGTGCATGTGCAGCCCTAATCCAAAATGGCACTGGCAGCATTGCCACCATTTTGGAAGAGGGCAGCTGTTCTGTACATGCATGGGGAGCCATTCCACGCATACGCAGAACAGCTGCCCTATTTTAAAAGTGGCACCGATGCTGCTGGCACCATTTTTGATTAGGGCTGCACATACACAGCATGGCCTCAGTGGCCATTTTTCGCATGCGCGCTGAGTTGCTGCTGACCCAGCAGCATTTCCTTCAAGTTCCAGACCTGAAGAGAAGAAGAAAGATGAGAAGGCCTGGCTGCCCTGGGAGCTGGGCCTCCTCCACTGCTGGCTGGTGGCGGGAGCTGGCTTCACTGCCAGACCTAAGACCCAGAAGTCTGCCAACATAGCCCACTCCCACCACTAGCCAGCAGTGGAGAAGGCCAGGCCACTGGTAGCGGAGCTGGAGACCCAGACGGTGACTGTGGCTACCACCCTCCAGACCTGGACTGGCAATGGTAAGTGTTCAAAGTACAGGAGCCTCAGGTGGTGGGGACAAGCTGGGCCCCGGTGGGTGGGAGCGTTAGGAGTAATGGATCCCCACCCCCACCATCCAAGGTCAGGAGAAGGGTGGTGGTGGTGGAATGAAGTAGGTTTCCCCCCGGCTCTTCCCATTGAAGTCAACAGGAGGAGTTCCCATTTACTTCAATGGGAAGGTCTGATCTGAAAATTGGGAAATGAGATGGGCCCAATTTTCAGATCCTTCGGTTTTAACCAAAAGTGGCCATTAGCAGCCACTTTCGGTTAAAACCAAAATCGAAAGTCCCATCTCTAACATGTTGTGATGACTAAGCACAAAATGCTAGAGCAGGACATTCTCTATTATCTGATGCACTAAGGAAGAATAAGTTTATTACCATTGCTTTTGTACAGGCTAGGGCTGAAACAAATATCCACAGGGAATACTGTATCCAACAATTTTGCCTGACTTGAATCATATCTGCCAAAACGGATAATAACTTCCGTTCTTTGTCAGTTATCTGATTTTGGGGTCATTGTTTTAAAAAGTTACGAAATTGTTCAGGTATTTTGTTATTTGGTTAGGTTACTTCATTTTGGATATTTGCACATGCCCAGTTGCTGAAATTAAGTAGCCAAGTAACAGAATATCTGAATATATTAACATCCAAATAACTAGAGAACTGAAAAAAATGGAACAGTCAAAAGCCAACTCCTCACCCCTGGACATGTCAACATCCATTTCATTTGAGAATATTATTTGGATATCTGGATGACTATATGAAAAAGCAAATAATAATTGCATATACAAAGTTCACTATTTGTTTCAGCACTATTACAAGCATCTACATTTCCTAACAAGTTAAGAATGGAAAATTTAGCTTACTGGTAGGGTAGAATTTCCCCTGTACTTCTATTTTGCTTGAGGATATAGAGAAAGAAGCCTGTATAAAGGTATCCACTCCAGTGGTACAAAATATGAATTCAGATGCTAATATTTTTCCTCCCTTATTCTTTTAATTATAAAAAGGGTTGGAAACTTGTACTTGTCAAATATTTGACATGTCAAGCAAATAAGAAAAATATTTTTCTCCGAGTGAATATCATGCATGATTTAAGACCAACTATTCTCCCAGAGAGACTGGGACAGACAGTGCTAGAGGCAGGATGAGAAAATTAGCAATTATTTTTCTGGGAATTGCCTGGGAACCATTTTTGGAAGACATAGAGAGCTGAAGGTCTATACACCTAGAGTTTTTATTAGGAGGGGTACTTAAATTTTGTATCTAGCGTTAATTTTTCATTGACTACATTACTATAGCAGCATCACACATATCTTAAATAATGGATCCTACTAAACCACTTTTATTTATACACTAACTATTGACTTAACAGCTAGGGTGTTTTTACATGAGATGCTACCCCGTATGGCCACCAAGGATCCACTAATCTGACCACCCATCTGAAGGTACTGCAGGGCAATGCATGCTCCCATGCGTCACACAGAATCCCCTCATGGCCACTCATGGAGCTCTGCCAGGAAATCTGGAGTGCTCCGTGGGAGTCAAGTCAAAAAGGTGTATGTCAACTGGTGGCCATGCATCCCCTTCCCCTGTCTGTATGAATGGCATCAGCCAGCTATGCCAGCCGACTGGTCTACCACTCATAGGCACATTGGGCAGGGTACATGGTCTTTGCAAGTCACAGGAACTGCCAGTGAGTGCTAGGAGCCTGGGTTTCCCAGTTCTCAAGCTGGGACATGTCAATTTCAAAGTTCAGCTTGGTGCACTTCCCCCTCCCCCATGGTCTGTGGCAGGGGGAGTTCAAGGTGGCGTCCATGGTAGCCACGCTGGGAGCTCCCCGCTCCCCACCTGAGTGGCTGCTCCACAGCTGTGTCACTGCAGCCATGGACCCGCCCTCCAGCCTTTCTCGTTTAAAAATACCCCAAGTCTCTAGACAGTTATGTTATTCACATTATTTATTTATTTATTTATTTATATACTGACTACCCTATCCCTCTCACCCAATGACAACTCGGGGGTGGTTTACATAAAACAATAAAATATATAAAAATATAATCATAATCATAATCATAATCATAATCATAATCATAATCATAATCATAATCATAATCATTATAATATAATATAATATAATATAATATAATATAATATAATATAAAAACAGTTCTGCACAGAAAACATACCCACCCCACCTTAACCCATCCCTTCCTCCCGCTCCCCCTCACCTGACAGAAGAGCCAGGCTTTACATTGTCACTGGAAGGTGAGCAGATTTGGGCTGAGGCGAATAACATCCTTCCGCTTGCAAATTCACCATGTCTTTCTTTAGTCTGTGTTTGTCTTTGTGGGAGGCCCATATCCTCAGTGCTATGGGGAATTAGCTTTTACAGAGCCTCCACATAAACCTGCAAGCACTCTATAGTTCAAAGTTCCTGGCTTTGAACACAGCAGTAACCCTATGGGGCTTTTTAGGTCTGGTTCCCCTTCACCCTTTATAACCAGCCCTTTCCTCCTAGCAGATCTTCGCCCAGTAACTCATATAAAACACCAAATAGTCTCCACTGGGACAAATAATAAGAATTCTCCCACCTGGGAATTATGCTCAGTCTCTCCTGGCTCTTTAGCAGTCCTTCAGCAGGGAGGCTTTTCCAAAGCCCTATTCCCATAGGGATGTGTGAACAGAACGAAGTTTGGATGTTTGGACGTTCAGTCATTTGGTTTGAAAACCGAGTTCAGATTTGCTTGTTTGGTTCGGTGGAGTTAGGTTCAGCCGAATATTGCTGAACATTTGAAATAGCGCTATCGGTACCAATATCAATATCGATTTTTTCGGTATCATTTGGCCCTGAGACCACCCCTGGTCTCCACCCCTGGTGCCAGGAAGTCTGTTGTTCATCTGCCTCCCCCTTCCAGTCACATTTTTCCCACCCAAATGGGCCTTCAAGTCTTGTTTTTTCCCACCCCGAACTCATCCGAACTCACCCAAACATGATCGAACTCTTCGGTTGTTTTTGAGTTCAGTTCGGATGTTAGGTTCAGATGTCTGAACAGACTGAGTTTGGTCCGAACTCCGAACATCCGAACCGCGTTTGCACATCCCTATATTCCCAGCTGTGTTAATAGGCTTGTTCTCCTGGTCTCCTTGCCTGCGTGTTTGTTGTAAAGCATCTCAACTCCAGACTGCTTCCAGCTCTGCTCTCAGAGTTTGCAGGACATCAGTTCAGTATCTTCTTTCTGTGCACTCTCTCTCTCTCTCTCTGTGTATGCACTCTTTCACTGTGTGAAAGAATGTCCTATGATATCCTTGCATGCAACATTCCAGAAGTAGCATGGCATAGAGGAGAGAACCCCTCCCCCCGTCTGTCCCTGTTACTCTGGGTGATTTTAGATGTGCTGGCCTCCCTTGTTAACAAGGTCCGGGATCCATATCAGATCCTGGACAGGAATCAGGCCATCCATCCTTTAGACATGCCATCCTGATTCCGCTCGGGGAGGGGTAGGGCTGTGCGGCATGGCATGTGGCTGCACAGCCGTGCCCCCCAATGCTCCCCCAGCCACCCGCCCTCCTGGAGATGGACAGGTGCAGCGGCCAATCTGGCTGCTGAGCCCGATCCCAGATCGTGGCCGGGACCACACTTCAGACTCAGCAGATGTAACAGACGTTACTCTCTGCCGTTTCTGGACTGTCGTCCAGCTAACCACCATTCCGGAGGTGAGGCCAGCCTCCCTTTCGGAATGGTGGTTATTCAGTTTCCTGCATGAACCCCTTTAGACGTTACGGTCCCTCCTCCACTACAGGGGATTGACTATGGTAAAAGGGAGACCGGTAACGTCTAAAATCACCCTTCGTCACAGTCTTGTTTTGCAGCAATGATTTCTCATAGCTGCTGATTCCAACAGCATTTCCCGGGAAACCACTACACACTTCCTTGTGGTATTTTCTACAACACAAAGAGCACAGAAGAATGCCCTTATGTTATCCTTGCATGCAACATTCCAGAAGTAGCATGGCATAGAGGAGAGAGGCTCTGTTCATGGACTATTTGCTCCCAATTCACATCTCAACAGTCACTTGAAGGTAGGAAGTGGCAAATAGGAAATGATGTAATGGGGACTGAAGCTTGATCTGGGTGAATCCAATCACACAGCATCATTATTGTATGATATTCAGACCCATGCAAGCAAACACTTCACCTTGAGTGACAGAGAACACATAATCATCAAAGAACACAGAAGTGTTAAGGATTTTACCAACAGAGGGGGTGAACAAGTCCTGGCCTGTGGGTCAAATCTAGCAGATGGCTGTTTTTTATTTGGACCCTTTTCAATATTTGGATCCAGAATCCTATAGAATCACAGAAGGAACCCTAAGAGTTACCAGCTAACTGCCATTAAGCAGGATTCACAGAACCTACAGCATAAGAGATGTCTGACTAACCTATTTTTAAAGACCACCAGTGATCAGGCCTCCATACCTGCCGTTGGCAGTATATTCCACTCTCTCACTGTCTGGTAGTTAGGACATTCTTCCTAATGTTTAGGTTAATTTATTTTCTCTACTTTAAACTGTTCCCTGCTTTCAAACACTGAGAGAATGTACTCAGGGGAAAGGATGGAACAGAGATGAGGGCATGCACCTAAGGATAGGAGTTGGGTTCATGGCATAGATCCATAATCTGGAACTTTCCCTTCCTTTCACATCATAAACATACATCTTGAGCATCACTTTCCACCAACTCCTACCTAACCCATGGAGTTTGTTAGGGATGTGCAAACAGAGTTTGGGGTTTCGGTGTTTGGCCCAAACTTGGGGTGTTCAGGCCATTTGTGAACACCCCGAACCTGAACTGCCCCCCACCCAAACCGGAGGAGCAAAGTTTGGGTTTTGAACCCATTTGGGCGGGGGGCGGGGGACAAGGGGGAACCTGGTTTTCCCTCCCCTCCTCAGGCTGCATGGGTGGAAGGGATGCCAGGGCTCACCTCCCCCCTCCACCCTGCCCAGCCTGGTAAATTTTTTTTAAAAAAACAACAACCCCCCACCCCAGGGATTGATCTACCTGGTGGTGCCGGGGATCTGGCCCCGGGTCCAGAGGCAGCAGTGGCGGTGAGTCTGGCTCCAGCGGAACTCTGGAGTGCTTCAGGCCTCTTATAGGCCTTCTGGGAACTGAAGGAAGGTTTCCAGTTCCTCCCTTTCAGTGGACCCCCGGCACCACCAGGTTGGTGGATCCCTGGGGTGTTGTTTTTGTTTTGTTTTGTTTTGTTTTGACCAAGCTGGGCAGGGGGGGGGAGGTGAGTCTTGGTGCCCCTTTCACCCATGCAGCCAGGAGGGGGAAGGGGAGGGAAAACCGGGTTCCTCCCAGCCCCCCCCCATGGGTTCGGTGAAACCAAACAGGTTCAGGCCGAAGAGCCCGAACCTAAACAGTTTGGGGGGGAGAACCCCCTGGTGTTCACACATTCCTAGAGTTTGTACTCATTTTCAAAGTGGCCCATGGGAGGGGAAAGGTTTCTTACCTCTGATTTAGAATGTGAGTTTGTGCAACTACCCAGTCTAAAGGATGTTACGTGAATGAGACTAAATAAAATGGCCTTATACATGGCTATTAGTCAAATTGGTCAGGGGACATACCCTCTGATAGGTGAGAGCTGGGAGTAAAAAGCAGTGAATGGGTAATTTCATTAGGACCTGTTGGGTACTTCTGTGAACTGACCAAAGGTGGCCAATGTTGAAGATAGGATGCTGGGTTCAATGGACCATTGGTCTGACGTAGAGCTGAAACTTGGTCATCGGAAAATTTCTGAATCCACCACGGATTCCAGTTCTCAGTTGTGAATTTCCAAAGTCCGATGTCCTGAGTACCAGGGCTGGTCCTTGGAAAACTTTGGAAATATTTGGAAACACAAGTGCTAGCGCCATTGCGCTCATGACTGGAGTGATCCAGATGATTGACCCCCTAGCTTATCTGAGCTAGGAAATGAAACTTAGTGCCAAATTTGGTAGGAAGGGGGTATGGGTGGGGACAGCTGAGTGATGGACAAGCCAGATGGCAAGTTTTGATTGGCTGAGTGATGCAAAATAAAAATGGCTGTACAGCCATTTTCCATTCTCTGCTGAAATTGGCTGTGTGTGCTACCCTGCTGATTTGTAAGTAATTGGCTTGAGGGGGGAGGTGTACCTGTTATTTCCAATGCTGGGGTATGGGGATTAGTTGTTTCCACCATGCCATGATTTAAAAAAATAATAATAAGAAGAAGTGGGTGCTACACTGCTCTACTTGCTGTTTGGTGCCATGGAGGCCAGAGGGATCTTTGCCTTGCTCCACTTTCCCTAGCCTGGGCTGTCCAAGTTGTTGATGATGGCCTCAGTCTTCCCTATAATGGGTACAACCCCCCCCCCTCGCTGTATAATTAAGGGCCAGTAAACTTGGACCAGGAGGGCTTAAAGGGACAGGCCTCACTGGTGACCAAGGACCGGCAAACGTGGAAAAAGGGGAGCTTGAAAAGATAGCCCCCATAGCAAAGAGGGGTTTGTAAAAAGGATCAGGACCAGCCACCATGGAACCCAGCAGGAAGTAGGTCGCTCATGTGAAATACCAGCCTGAAACCTTGGGGAAGAGAGGAAAAAGGAAAACGCCTAGAGTAAAGTATGGGGACATTAAGAGGCATTCTTCCTATTCAGTAGAGCACTGATGACTGGAACTTGGAGCAGCAACCCCCTCTCCCAGGAATGAAGAAATCCAGGTGTTCCCTTGCACCTTTTGTGTCCCAGGGAGCTGATCGTTAGGCCCCTCATTTCATCCTTAACTACCCTCCAGCCACTGTTGTTTACTCTTTCCCCCTGTGTCAAAGATATCTTATGCATCTTGTATGGCCCTTTTTGTGATGGAAGTAAAAGTTTTGTTTTTCCCCTCATTCGCTCATTGTGTACCCCAACCAACCCATCATAGCCTCCCAAATCCTTTGTTCAGTACCCTATAACTGCCCCTAGTTTTCCCTTCAACCTCTGAGAAATCTTTGGACCTAGATATTTGCGGCTAGTCTGTACGTGTCTAAGTTAAGGGTTCTCCCAGACCTTGGTCTGCCCCACCTCCTTCTTCCATTCCCCAAACATAGCTGGATTCGTGGGTCGCCTGTCCCCTGTCAACAAGCTAGGAAAGGTAACCTCAGGTCCAGCTTCTCCAGCCAGGTGGGGAAGCCTCTCTCTCTCACTCTCTCTCTCTCAGTCCCCCTTTGCTGAGGCTTTTCTGAATCCCCCCCACTTTGCCTACCTTACTTTCGCTTTCCCAGCCGCTGCTCATAATTTTCCCCTTTAGAAATCCTGCCAGCCAGACTGGGGCGGTACTTCTTTGTTTTTTGTGTAGCAATAAACTTGTTGTTATTGGACAATTGTCTCTCTCTCTCTCTCTTTCTATTTGGGGAAGGTACATAAACTGCCTGTAGCACGTACTGTCCTCAGCCTGATCCTTTTGAAGACATGGAGACCCCGGTTTAAGTAATTAAGCTAATTCCCCCCTGTAGTAGAGGAACGATGATTATTGGGGTACATTGCCTCGAGAGGTCACGAGTGGGAGGGGGTATCCTGTTAACAAAGTTACTGGTGGCACACCAATGCCATGCCTTTTAAAAAAATAAGCGGGTGCCACTGCTGCCTGTTCCTTGTACTACTTGGCACCATGGTGGCCGGAGGTATCTGCCTCGCTCCATTTCCCCTTGCCTGGGCTGTCCATATACTAGAGGCAATGCTGGGGGTTGCCACCAGTGCCTATTATATTTAAAGTTTGGGTGCTGCTGTTTGCACTGCCTGTTGGCAAGTTGACAGTACCCTAGAGGCCAGCGAGGGATCACTTTTGCTGTGGTTTTTATGGGCACTGTGAATGTACTTTGTCTGTGGGTTCAACTTTCTGGGTTCAACTTTGCTAAGATGTGACTGACCACTAGGGCATCAGGAAGATATACTTTCTTTCTGGTTAAAATAATATGCTGTGTGAGGAGAGGGATTGCCTTGCATAGGTGGGCCCTGGGCAGGCACAATGGAGGTTCTCTGTGTGTGTGTGTGTGTGTGTGTGTGTGTATATATATATGTGTCTGGTTTCTTTCTTGTGGTTGTTGTTATTATATCTGCTGGGCTGGCTTTTTTGTTTTGTTTCTGCCTGCAGTTGCAATTTTGTGGCTTTGTCTTCTTGAATGATTTTTCCACTGCTTGGTTGGCATAATTATTTTAAAGTGGATTCACTGCTGATGGTGGGCCATGCTGTGGATACTACTGGCTTTTTTTTCTTTTTTCTTTTGCTCTCTGCACACAGTTGCACTGTTTGGGTTTATCTTCTTGACTGATTGTCCCATTCTTGCTAGCCTGCTTTTCTGGGCACTGCTTGGTTGGCATATTGATTTTAAAGTGGGTGTGCTGCTGATAGTGAGCCATGCTGTAGGTAAACTACTGCTGGCTTTTGTTTTGGATTTCAGCTATTGTCCCACTTTTACTAACCTGCTTTTCTGGGCTCTGCTTGGTTGGTGTAATGATTTGAAGTGGGTGCACTGCTGATGGTGGGCCAGGCTGTGGGTACTGCTGACTTTTTTTTGCTCTCTGCACACAGTTGCACTGTTTGGGTTTTTCTTCTTGAGTGATTGTCTCACTCTTGCTAAACTGCTTTTCTGGGCACTGCTTGGCATCATGATTTTAAAGTGGGTGCATTTAAAAATCATTAAAGGGAAGTGTTCCAAATTTCTGAGTTCTGGGGATTTCCAAGGGGAACTCCAGAGAGTTCCGAGTTCCAAATGCTGGGTCCTCGGACAAAGTTCCAAAGTTCTGCCGAGTACCTAGACTGGGTACACAGAACTTTGGAACTTGGACTGACCACCCAGAAGGCCTATTCGGTGCAGTCCCAGCCCTAGTCTGACCCAGTACAACACCTCTTCTATTCTTAAAATACCCCTGAAAAGGACCACTTTGTGTGGTCAGGTCTTTGCTTTCCATTTTGACTGTGTAAGAGAATTGAGAGGTAACTGACAAGCTGAGTAGAGTGGCAAGAAGTGTAGCAGGATAGGAAGCCATGTAGCAAATAGCTAATAAAGATAAGACAAACAAATGTCTTTTTAACTTTAGAAATGGTGCCCACAGAGTTGGTTGTGTGTCACTGTGTACTGTTGCAGAGACCCTTTCAGTTCCGTTTGTGTTTCCAGGTATTTTGTTCTGTATCAAATATGGTTTCTGCTCGGTGATTGACAAGTAGGTCAGATTGCCCCCAGGGAATGGGTACTTTGACTCCTCTGACAGAGAGTGGTAGGTGAGCTAACTAAGTAGAAGTTCAGTTGATGCTCCTTCCCATGCCCCTTCCTTAGTCTCCAGCTTTGTTCTAAGTAATCTGACATATCCATATTTTATCTAAAGAGAAGAATGAATGGCACAAAGAACAGCTGGATTATATCTGATGTATTGTTCTCTTCCAGGCAGCTTTTCCATGCTGTGATGTAATGCTTCAAAAGCTGGCAACTGCTGCTTTAAGAATAAGGCTTAGGGACTCATGTAGATTTCAACTCCGAGGAAGGCAACTGTTTGGACAGAGATGGGTAACTCATTACTTCAGCGAGATATTGTAATTTCACAAGTGGAACTACATGAGTTCCTACAGCCCAAACAAACACACCCCTGAACTCCCATCTCTGGAGTCATCTAAGTTCTGCAGTCAAACAATTAGATTCTTGAAATATTCAAGCATGCACCACAGAAAAAGGTAGATCCAGCATAACCTGTTGTGTATTAATATTACCAAATCAGACCAACTAAAATATCTGTAATTAAATTCCATCAATACTTTTATTTTTTTGTACTGAATGCACCCCACCTATTCCTTCTCACACCCTTTTCAAATATCCATCAGCTTTAGAAAAAACAAACAATACAAAACATATGGTCCAGTTGTGTAAAAGTTTCCCATTTCCACACATCCCATAAGCACCTTTGTTCTCTGCTTATGTATGGCGTGTTCCTCTGAACTAGTTTTTAAAGTTGCTACCCTGTCCGTCCAATAATTTCTTGACACCTACTTGCACTTAATACCTACAGGAAACTGATCACTAATAATAGGTAAGTAGCTGGCCAGTTGGGTTCACCTGGTTTATTCTCTTGGTCATTTATATCATATAATTTAAATCCACAGCAACTTTCAATGACTCAGAACTATCTGCTTGTGCATTTAGCTAGTCTGTGTAATAAGACATCCCTATGACTGTTCCATCTTCTTCCAGTCTCTACAGTAGTTTGTTCTTCTATCCATTTCTCCAGTCATACATCCTTAAAAGGGAAGGAACAACCAATTGCTGTATGTTGTACAGTGCCTAGAACAAAAGGGCTCTAGTTATGATTGGGGCCTCTGAGTACAATAACAATAATAAATAATTGCTAACCACTGAAACATAATGGAGTTCAACATTCTTACAAGAAGGACAACTGCAAAAACAAAAGGACGCCAAATTTCCAACATAGAATTTCAAAAGGACCATAAGTTAAAAGTGAGGGTATAAAAATTTCAAGACTCACACTAAGGCCACTGAAATGTGATATAATAACCACAGAGAGGAAGCAGTAAGTACCCTTAACAAAAGAGTTAACTGGTTATCATGAAATAAACTAAGGATCAAATGGCAAGATTTGAGAGGTTAATTAAAATGAACAGGCATCTTTCAAAGATTGTAAATAGCCTATGTCAGGAGTACCCAAATTCTCTGGGCCAAATGAAAGACTGACAGTGACTACTCTTGAGCGCTCATTGTGTGCTGGCTAGAGCTGCACAAAATAGTGGCTTCAATGCTCACTTGTGTCAAGTCAATCCCCAGAGTGGGAGCAGGAGACAACCATAATCTGCTTGTGCTGGCTAAGCAACCAGATGGTTTGCTGCCCAGTTGATATTTTAGACTGCTAACTGGTAAGCAAACCCTCTGGTTGTTTAGCTAACACAAGTACATTATGGACATCTCCTCCCCCCACTCTGGAGATTGATTTCAGGGCCTTGACATAGGTGAGCATTGAAGCCACCCTCCTCTGAGTGCCTTCCTTTTGTTCTTTCAGCCTGTTCTTTCAGCCCTATCTTCAGTCCTGCTCCTAGCCCCATTTCCCTCCAGCCTATACATCTCCAATCTAGCTCCCAGCCCACCTGTCTTCAGTCTTGCTCCAAGCCTAACCCCTGTCTCGGACTAATTCTCTCAGCTTTTCAACCTAGAGTGACCATTCTTTCAGTTCCCTGGCTCAGTCCCCAATATTGATTCTTCTTGTTTGCCTTGGGTTCAGACCTGGACTGACCCTGGTTCCTTGCATCTTTTGGCCCTGCCAGTGTGTGTGGGTTCATGTTCCACACTGCTCCAATGTGAATACCTGGGCTCATGCTCCAACTCTGTGAGTTGCTGGCAGCAGGACCTGATGCCCTTTCCCATGATTACAGAGCATCAGATGCCGCTCTCTAGTTAAGGCCAGCTCGCATCTTTCTGTTTAATGCATGAAGATTCTATTGCTTATACAATCAGCACTATTTATTCTGTTTGTCTAAAGTGGCAGAGAGGGTTGCTAGGGTGCAGGGTTCAAGCTGTCCAGATTTCACGCATACTAAACAAAAATCATTAAAAAGTTACAGCAATTTGAAAATCAGAGTTAAAATTGCTTTTACTTTTGGGTTTCAGATGCGTTTTTTATTAGGCCGGAAGTGTACTTTTGAAAATTTTTGCTGATGTGTATTCCTGTTAAAGAATTCAGAGGTGCATTTTTGTGCGTTCCTTTTTTTGAATTTTTTTGAATTTTCAAAATCTGTCTGGTAGTTTAAAAATTGTAAAATTCTTAATTTCCCATATTAGTCAATAGGAGAGTTCATAACACCATGCCTGGTCGTTAGCCTTAGTTGGCCAGCAGCGGAGACACATCATCAGGGAGCAGGGAAGATGGTACCTGACCCATCAGCAGGGAGCACAGAACATGGTGCCCAATGTTGAAAGGCAGGTTGTTCGGGGGTGGGGTGGGGCGGGGCTAGGAGGGGTTAACTTGTGGGTGGGTGGAGGTGCAGCTGCAGGTTTTTGGAAGTGACTACAGGTCTTTGAAATTAACAGGACCCAGCTGGGACTGCTATGGAGCCAGCTCTACTGCAATCCCATTTGGGACTTGTAAACTGCTTCACCTCCACCCCACAGCACATTTACAGGGCCAGGTCAGAACCACTGCAGAGCTCAGCTCTGCTACTATCCCAGCTAGGGCTTGTTAGCCAGCCTCCTCCCCCAGCATTCAGAGACTGGGGATTTATTTCTCCAGACCAGAAAGGGGTGTGTGTCATCTGCAGTCTCTGGGAACAAGGTAGAGGAGAGATTGATTAACCCTGTGGGATAAGAAAGAGTGTGCCTTGATGGGCGCAGAACTCTGGGGGAAGTGACTGTCTGGGTGTGCCTACTAGGGGGTGTTTCACCACCTTTCATGCAGGATTATGGCCCCAGTGCCTGAGCCCTACTGACTCCAAGAGCAGCCACCACTCCAGTGTGGCAATGATGGCAGCAGCAGTTCTGATCAATGGAAGCATTTGAGCAGCAGCTGCAGCATGCAAGGAAGTGAGCAAGGAGGTAAGTGGTGTATCCAGTAGTGATGGGGGTGTGTGCATCACATCCTCCTCCTTGTAGAGTAATGAGTCCTCAACCCCCAGTGAGGCATCCCCTGCAATAGAGCAGCTGGAGCTTGGGCCTCAACTGTGCATCCCCCCCCACCCGCCCAAACTGCTGTGAGGGAGAGATGGTGCATCCCCCCCTGCAGAATAACAAAACCCCTTGGAAAAGGTGTTGCCTATCCATCTGCACCATGTGGCTTAGGGGGAGGAGTGCCTGTTGCACCTCTGCACCATGTGCTCTCTGCATTGCTATGTGTTTGAGGGTGGGGGGATTGCCGGCGGTACCCTCTGTATTGCTATGTTTTTGGAAGTAGGGGAATTGTCGGCGGTACCCTCTGTATTGCTTTGTGTTTGGAGATAGGGGAATTGCTGGCGGTACCCTCTGTATTGCTATGTGTTTCTGGGCAGGGGGATGCCAGCAGTACCCTCTGTATTGCTATGGCAGGGGGATTTCCGGAGGTACCCTCTGTATTGCTATGTGTTCTGTGGCGGGGGGNGTACCCTCTGTATTGCTATGGCGGGGGGATTGCCGGTGGTACCATCTGTATTGCTATGTGTTTGGGGGCGGGGGGATTGCCAGCTGTACCGTCTGTATTGCCATGTGTTTGGGGGGGATTGCCAGTGGCATCCTCTGTATTGCTATGTGTTTGGGGGCGGGGGGATTGCCAGCGGTACCCTCTGTATTGCTATGTGTTTGGGGGTGGGAGACTGGCGACTGTGCCTTCCTTATTGCCATGTGTGTTGCTACGCAGATCTATCTTTATCTGTTTCAATGCAAATAAGTATATATTTTATTTTAATTATATAGCATTTTCAGGGATGCAAATAAATGTCTCCTTTTTAATTTTATTAGACTTAGCTTTTACTTTATTTAATACTTGCAAGTAGAGAAATGTCCAATTTTGAGTCACAGAATTTTCAACTTTGCATCGAAGAATTCATGGTTCCGAGTCGCAGAACTTTGGTTTTGCTTTTTTATTTTTATTTTTTGCAGGAGAATCAGGGCTCTGTAGATAATATTCAAACGCCAAGGAAATTATATACCAAAAAGCTTTGGTTTAAGAGAGAAGTTAAAGCCCTTAGACATTCAATCATGCTTCAAAAAACATGGACATTGTAAGTTAAGGCTCCCACCTTAGCTTCCATGCCATGTAAGCATTACAGGCATTGTAGTTTCACATATTGTGCCATTGTACAGTCTCTCATATTGTGCACTTAGGTTCCATGCACCCACACTTTGCCTTGGTCTCTCAGCCCCAGTTGTCTTCCTCTTCAAGTTGGGCCCAGCACTGAAACTGGGGCAAGAGGAAGTGAGGGCACAGCAAGCTTTCCCTATATCCTTTCATTTGGTTTGGGGAAAATGAGGCAGCTGAGTTCTGTGAGGCTGTATATGAGAGGAACAAGGTTGATGGATGTGGGATGTGTACATGCAGACAAGAGTGGGGACAATTGGGCAGTGGGAGAAGTGTTTTTTATCAGGAGGGGGAAGCCAGGTATTGGGGAGTGTTTATGGAGGACAATGCAGAGAAATGGGTTATGTGTATGCATATATGAGGTTGGTCTCCAGCTGGAGAAAAGATTATCATTGAGGGGTTTGTGGCATTCAACTGTCGATGCTTTTCTACCCGACTTTGATTTTGTTGGCTCCGGATTGACCTCCCTCCATTTAAATGCGTATTATAAAAATCTGTATATTCAGCTTTAGTAATTCACATGAACTCTTTGTTGCTGTTTTTATGTTATGCTTGGTCTGTTGCATAGTTTTAATTATGCTTCAAATCAAGCTCTCTCAAAGTTCTATACAGTTTAGTTATGCTTGCATTTTAGTTGGAGATAAGATGATCATAGGGGGTTTTGTGGCATCCATCTGTCATCTTTTATCCACCTGAATTTGATTATATTGGCTCTGGATTGACTTTCCCCCTTTTTGACGTTCCGGCATTTAAATGTGTACTATAAAATTTGTGTTATGTTTGGCTTGCCGCCCTCCACCTGTTGTGCCCTACGTGGTTCCTTGCGGCAGCTTAGACTGATTTCGCAGTCTTGATCTATGTTTTTTTCTGTTTTTATTTGCTTTTATTTAATGGTGTATCGTTTTGATGTTGTTATGGCCTGTGGCTAAACAGCTTTAATAAAATAACAACAACAACAGATGAGTCTGGGGAATAGGCAAGAGTAGAGGGGAAGTGTATGTATTGACAAAGGGGAGAGAGGTGTTGGTAGGGGTGTATATTTGGGGAGCAACCCAGTGGCATCCCTCTCCCCTCCAACCCACTATCCCCCACTCACCTCACAGAGAACCCAAGAGCCCTGGAAAATAGAATTAACTGTATCTCCCACCTGGAATAATTCTGTGTCTGCTGTGACGTTTGTGGACTATTTCGTGGATAAAATTTTCACCACAATTTTGATACTTCACTGATTCCAATGGGAGACCCAGCAGTTATGGAAGCCCCGCCTTGTCTGATTTCATGGGATCAGTTTCAGTGGGTATCTCCTGCCAATGCGGAGGCTGTCCTTGGAGCTGTTAGCGTCACCTTTTATGAACTAGAACCGTGCCTGTCCTGACTGGTTAAGGCCAGCAGGGAGATGTTTTGGCCGGTATTGGTGGAGGTGATCAGTGCCTCCATTTGGCAGGGCAGAGTGCCGAGCCACCTCAAAGAGAAGGTGGTGCTGCCTCTACTCAAGAAACCATATCTTGACGTTGACTCCCTTGCCAGCTACCGGCCAATCTCTAACCTCCCCTTTTTAAGGAAGATTATTTATCAAGTGGTCACTTGACAGCTACAGGGGCATGCAGATCATGCTGGTTTCCTTGATTTCTTACAGTCTGGCTTTCATCTGGGTTATGGCACTGAGACTACACTGGTGACATTGGTCGATGACCTTTGCCACAAATTGGATCAGGGTCATTTGACCCTACTGGTTCTATTAGATCTGTTGGCTGCTTTTGATAACATTGACGATGAGATGTTGGTGACTCGCTGCAGGACAGAGCTGGAGTGGGCAGAATTGTTCCGCTCCTTCCTAGCTGGGAGAGCACAGCGAGTTGTGCTTGGTGATGATTTTTCATCTTCCCGAGACCTTTTGTGTGGAGTCCTGAAGGGTTCCATTCTGTCCCCTCTCCTGTTCAATGTGTACATGCTGCTGCTTGATGAGGGGTTTTATGGTGTTTATGCTTATTATGTTTGTATTTTATTGTATTGTAGGCCACCCCGAGCTGCGTAGCAGGAGGGGTGGGGTATTTTTGTATTAAATTAAATTAAAATTAAAATTAGAAGTTTCTTTTTTTCCACTCAGCTGGAAAACAATAAGGATTTATCATCAATATGGATCCAATCCTGCATTAATTACTCATGAAAAAGTAAGAACAAGATTCAGCCATACATGTTCCTGGTGCCAAATCCAGAGAAATTGGGTGAAAAGGTTGGGGGAACAGGGCGGTAGGGGGGATTATTGTACAAATGTTTGCTGGAAATTCAGTGAGTTGCTCATTTCAAAACGGAAAATGTTACCAGAATTTATTTTTGATGTTCAGTAAAACGTATCCCCTTTACAACCAGGCACCCCATGCATTGTATAGGACTGGCTTGTTATGCAAACATTACTTCTCGTTCTTTCATGGCTCCTATACGGGTTTTTTGGGAGGAGGAGCTCCTGAATTGCAGCAGACCCTCCACAGGTCAGGGCTCCTTATGTTTCCAGCTCTGTGGTTTTATTTTTTATACAAGTGTTTTCCACACTCATTTCAAGTTTATTTATGGGGCCCTATTGGACCCCGCAACACATAGCGCTCTGTGTGGCTGGACAGTTTGCACTTGTCTGGATCAAGCTCTGCATGTTCCCCTAAGAGGCAGCATTGCTCTGTAATTCGACAAGGAACTACTTAATGCACATTTTTTTCAGAGTGCATTAAGTCTGTTATTTACATGTATAAAAATTATAGACGGTTCATACAATGAAGTTAAGAATGTGAGTGTAGACAACATTATACAGTTCATTCTACAGAATGAAGTTCTGTAGAAACAGACTTAATGCACTCTGAAAAAATTGTTCCTTGTCGAATTATTAAACTAAAGTTTAATAATGGAAAAATGTGAAAGTTTAGTTATTGATTAAAATGAATAAAAGTATGTATGGTAAGGAATTAAGTACATATATTACATGTATGTTAATGTCCTAAAATATTAAATATTGCTCAAATTCTGAAATAATTTCTATGTTTTTTGGCGTATATGTTTTGTTGCAATGTATGAAGTGGAAGGTTTTTTGAATTGTAATTGTACTCTTTGTGGGTTTTTTTGTATTTTAAGAAAACTCTTGTGCGTTTAAGGTTTTTTTTAAACTGTTCAGTTTTTTGTTTTGGTTAATTTAGAGTACGATTAGATTGATTTAGGTTTCATTTCAGTTTTTTACCCTGCCCTGTGTTGTTTGTTGTGAGCTGTCTGTGTCCCCACTCCCCCATCCCTCTGTGTGTGTGTGTGTGTGTGTGTGTGTATAGATAGATATAGATAGATATTAGATAGTTACTATAGAGATAGAGAGAGTGTGTAATGAATCAGTTTTATAGTGTGCTTGTAGAACTAGGCCTTTGTAGATATTAGATAATATTCCATTTAGTTCCATAGGCTTTAGAATAGTTAATAGCAGTTAGAGATGAATAAATAAATACAAAAAATTATAGAATCTTCCTCTGCATAATTTGGAAAGGAAAAATGGAGACGAGAAGCAGGAGAGGCTGGTCTGCTGCCCATAAGGCAGGAAATGGGGCATGTGGCAGGGGCCAAGCCAGCGGAGTGGCAGGAATCAGCAGCAGCCTGAGCCCATAACCATGCCCCAAACTGCACAGGCCTGATTTTGGGAGACAGGCTTCAGAGGCTCCCACCAGTGGCACTAGGGGTGTGGTGTGGTGGTGCCTCCTGTCAGCGTCCTCCACTGCCACACAGGGCACTGGAAGGCCTGCACTCCAGGAGGTTGCAGCTGTCTCTTCTGTAGATGCAGGAGCAGATGTAGGTGCTTCCGGGTTGGACGTTCTTCCAGGGCCACCAATGTGCCTGACCCCCATTAATGATGTGATCCCCAGCAGTCCAGGGCTGGTGGATCCCACCCCAGCTGCTAGAGGCAAGACCCGATCCCTGGCCAATGGCAGTAGGGAGTGGAGCAGTAGCAGCTATAGGGGGCACAAGGAGAGTGGCAGCAGCATGGGAAGTCACTCAGCCTCAGGGTCCCAGTACTTCCCTTCATGGGACCTATCTCAGATTGAGGACAGCAAGGCAGACACTAGTCCTCTGGAGGAGATGTCTGGTGCTGACGTGATGGCTGTCCCTCCGAGAGCTGTGTTGCCACCATGTTCTGCCCCTCCCATCAGCGCTGTCAGTGGTGTGTCACCCGGTGTGGGCCAGAAGACAGGAGGGGGCAAAAAATCCTCTGTATGGGCGCATTTTAAGTTGGTGCAGACGGATGATCCCGGGTGCAGTGCACTTTGTGCCAGAAGGTGGTGAAGTGTGGGCAGGTGCTCACCAACCTTGGCACAACTGCCATTGCGAGAGACCTGAAGGGATGCCACAGTGCTGCACTGCTAAGCGGGCAGGCAGGGGCAGTGGATGCCAGTGGGTTCCCGACTGCAGCGGCCAGTCGTTTCCTTCCATCAGTGGGCAAGTGTCCTCCTAGAGTAGCTACCTCTAGCAGCAGGAGTGGTATTGCTGCTAGGAGGGAAGAACAGCAGCAGCAGCATCAAAGCACCATAGAGGAGCTGGGGTGGGGGCAGCTGACAAATCCATTGGCAGCTGCAGGACGTGGAGGGCTGAGTGGCTTTAAACTGAAAGCCACGCGCATGTTGGGGGAAATGATCATGCTAGATGGGCAGCCCTTCTCAGTGGTCAGTAACATGGGGTTCAGGTGCCTGATTGGCTTCCTGGCCCCTCAGTTTAAGCTTCACTTGTGCACCACCCTGAGTCAGCAGGTGGTGCAAGCCTTGTAGCGAGCTTTAAAATAGCGGGTGAGGGAGCAGCTGGCAATGGCTGGGGGTGCCACTGTCCACTTCACCACTGACCTGTGGTCGAGTAGGAACGTGCAGCATGCATACCTGGCAGTGACGGTGCACTGCTGGAAGAACCCGAAGGCAGTATTTGGCAGTGGCAGGAGGGGTCCTGAAGCAGGGTATACATGGGCCCTGCTTCAGGTGGAAGTAATTGATGGCCCCTAAACGTCTTGGAACATCGAGGCAGCCCTGACCACCATGGTGAGGGAGTGGGTCATGCCAGGTGTGTCCTTCACCAAGGGGTGTGTGGTGACAGACAACACGGCCAACATATTGAGGGCCGTCCACAAGGGGGGCTTCACCAGCATCCCTTATGCTGCACACACCCTTCACCTGGTGGTCAGTGACGCTCTGGTCTTGGGGGACAAGGGGATTGGGGCAGGCACCCTTAGCTCCCTGATCAAGTGGGGGAGGAAACTGGCCAGTTTCTTTAACTGGAGCATGAAGGAAAGCGACCTCCTCTGGGCGAAGCAGGCAGAGCAAGGTCCCCCAGTGCATATCGCGCTCTCGCTCTCTCGCTGCAGAGACTTCACCAGTCTATCTGAGTGCCCTGCCAAGGTCCCAGACTGCCTTCCCTACTGCCTCTCATGCCATGCTGCCTGTCTGCCTGCCTGCCCAGGTTGCCAACCTCGAACCCTGACTCAGTCTGCCTTCTGATTCTCATGCCAGGCTCCCTGTCTGCCTTCCCACCCAGGTTGCCAATATCAAAGTCTGCCTCAGTCTGCCTTTCCATGTTCATGTCATGATGCCTGTTTGCCAGCCCACCCAGGTTGCCAAAATCAAATCCTGCCTCAGTCTGCCTTCTGCTCATGCCAAAGTGCCTGTATGCCCACCCTGTGGGCAAAGCTGAAGCCCTGCCCCAGCTTGCCTGCCTCTCATGCCAAGGTGCCTGTCTGCCTGCCCTGGCAACCCTGGGTGATGTGCCCCACTGGCCTGGTAATCCTGCTGCTGCTGTCTGCTGGTCCATGGGTGCTCTGTCCTGTAAAATCCAAATGTGCCTATCCAATCCTGCTGCTGCCTTCTGTTGCTTTATGGGAGCTCTTCCTTGGCAAATACTAAAATCCTTGCTCAGTGGGTGCTGGGCACAGACAAATCATGCTGCTGCCATCTCTACTGTTCCACAGGTTCTGTGCCCTGGCAATCCAATGTATGCTGCTGCTGCCAATGCCACCTCTGCTGTGCCATGGGTTCTGCTACTGGGCAATCCAATGTCTGCTGCTGCTTCCAATGCTGCCTCTGCTGTCTGTGCCATGGGTTCTGTGCCCGGGAAATCCAATGTCTGCTTCTGCTGCCTCTGCTGTGCCATGGGTTCTGTGCTCTGGCAGTCCAATGTCTGTCGCTGCTGCCAATGCTACCTCTGCTGTCTGTGCCATGGGTTCCGTGCCCTGGAAATCCAATATCTGCCAATGCTGCCTCTGCTGTCTCTGCCATGGGTTCTAAGATGGTGCAATCCAATGTCTGCCACTGCTGCCAATGCTGCCTCTGCTGTCTGTGCCATGGGTTCTGTACCCTGGCATTCCAATGTCTGATGCTGCTGCCAATGCTGTGCTACGGATTCTGTGCCCAGGAAATACAATGTCTGCTGCTGCTGCCAATTCTGCCTCTACTATGCCACGGGTACTGTGCCCTGGCAATCCAATGTCTGCTGCTGCAGCTGGTACTACACATCAGCCATTTGCTCCTCACTCTTGTAGATGGGTATAGCTTGGATGAGTGCACCAGTGGGCGGCGGCTGGGTGTCCATGAGATTCACCACCAGGCAAGGCTTGCCCAATTTGCAGTAGAGATTCTTGAGTTCTGTTGAGTATGATGCCAGCCTGCAACACCCGTCCAAGTAGGGGTGCCAACCATCAAGCCTTGGCCAGGCCTCTGCTGCTGCTCCACCGATGCCTGATAGCCTGCAATGCCCAAC
The DNA here is from genome assembly GCA_003113815.1 of Sphenodon punctatus. Classification (NCBI taxonomy): domain Eukaryota; kingdom Metazoa; phylum Chordata; class Lepidosauria; order Sphenodontia; family Sphenodontidae; genus Sphenodon; species Sphenodon punctatus. Next base: position 681,689 of record QEPC01002036.1, read on the forward strand.
CAAGTAGGGGTGCTAGCTACCAAGCCCTCTCCGGGTCTCTGCTACTGCTCCTCTGATGCCAGCCTGTGATGCCCAGGCAAGTAGGGGTGCCATACTGGCCATACCGCATAAAGCATAGGTGCCATACCACAGAGCAACCCCTCATGGCCACGCACATAATAGTTTCCAAAAATCTAGAATAGCTCCACCGATTCAAGACAGCCTGCAATGCCTGGACAAGTATGGGTGCCAGCCACCAAGCCCTGGCTGGGCCTCTTCCGCTGCTCCACCAATGTCAGTCAGCCTGAAAACCGCAGCCAAGTAGGGGTGCCAGCCAAAAATACCTGGCCAGGCCTCTGCCACTGCTTAACTGATGCCTGGCAGCTTGCAATGCCCAGCCAAGTAGGGGTGCCAGACACTCCAGTCCCAGGACCCACCCTCATGGTTCTGGGGCCTACATTCCAGGCAGGGTGGGCTGTCATTACACTTCATCCAGAAGCTTCCACTCCAACCCTGGGACCCACCTTAGGGTTCTGGGGCTGTTATTCCACTCACGAGGAGCCATCATTCCACCGCATCAAGAAGCAGCCAGCCACTCCATCCCCAGGACCCACCATCAGGGTTCTGGAGCCTATGTTACAGGAAGGGTGGGATGTACATCCACATTATCCAGAAGATGCCATTCCTGTCCCAGGACCCACCATCAGGGTTCTGGGACTGTCATTCTGCTCATGGGGAGCCATCATTCCACTGCATCAAGAAGCAGCTACTCCAGCCCCAGGATCCACCATCAGAGTGCTGAGGCCTACATTACAGGCAGGGAGGGCTGTCCATCCACTTCATCCAGAAGCTGCCACTCTAGTCCCAGGAACCACCGTCAGGCTTCTGGGGCCATCATTCTGCTCACGGGGAACTGTCATTCCACTGCATCAAGACGCAGCCACTCCAGCCCCAGAACCCACCATCTGAGGCCTACATTACAGGCAGGGAGGGCTGTCATTCTACTTCATCCAGAAGCTGCCACTCTAGTCCCAGGAACCACCATCAGGGTTCTGGGTCCATTATTCCGCTCACAGGGAGCTGTCTTTCTACTGCATCAAGAAACAGCCACTCCAGTGCCAGGACCCACAGATGTCTCACAGCCTGAAATGCCCAGACAAGTAGGGGTGCCATGTCAGCCACCTAGCCCCAAGCCTTCCTGGCCGCTGCTGCTGCTGCTGCCACTGAGTCTCAGATGGCCAGTCGTGGCACCACGGACACCCCCAGGGGCCAAGTGATGAGCCTACCTTCCCGAGGAACCCGGGGTGCCAAGTCTCAAGCCTTTCCAGTCTCTGATGCTACTGATGCAGTGTCTTGACAGCTTTCCATGCCCCCATGGGCACCCCTGGAGTGCCCCAAGCCTCCAGACAGGATCAAACTTTCCAAACATTTTGTGGGGGGGTCCAAACTCCACATGACCAAACCCACAAACATGAACTAAGTTTTCAGACCAAATGTCTGAACGTCTGTAAATCTGAACTGTGTTCTGTTTGCACATCCCTATCAAATTGGTTCCCAAACATGACCCAGTAGGCTCCCCAGCTCCCCAAGCTGATTCACCTCCAGGACAGGCTGCTTCTGAAGTCCACTTCCCTACTGCTCCCTGATCTATGCACTGCTCAGCTGAGCAGGCGACTTCCCCACTTGCCTTTTTCTGAGGGGGGGGGAGTGAGGAGACCTCTTCCCACCTGCATGTACCTCCCTAAAGGGTCCCCCATTTTCCAAGGGAACTCAAAATGGGGCTGCGGCATTCAGGGGTGTCCTGGGTGTCTACCCCAACAATACCTGCATTTTCAGGCACCAGAAACCTAATAGGGGGCCAGGTAGCCTATCAGGTGCATGCTGGCAGTTCCTGAAAATGTGGGTATTACCTGTGGGTAGCAAATATGCTACCCAGTGCAGCTCTATTCTGGACCAACCATTTAATTAACTTGCACAGGGGACACCGGAACCATCCAGATGGCCCCTGCCCCCACCTAGTTGGATGCCTGGCACATCCACAATGCCTGTAGCAGCTCATCTAAATAAAAGACTTTACCTCTATAAGACAGGTGAACCTTGTCTCTCTAGAAAAATAATCAGGAACATCATACTGGTTACCCAGAGAGGCTATCACTGTTCAACCTGAACTGAAACCCAGCTGCCTATGGTTTTATTGGTCTTCCAATGAGCTCTGTTCATGCTGGTGGGCTGAGACTCTGTCATATCTGACATTGTAAAAATGCCAACCAGACCCATGTGACAACATTTGGCTGACTGTACTCAGTTAAATCACTTTTTCCAAAGAGAATTTTGCTTCAAGGCCAATGGAGAAGATAATTCCTGCCCAGGAGTACTACCAATGCATCAGCTAAGCCCCCGATAACACTGGCCCTTTTTATATGGGCTGTGCATGCAAATGGAGTGGGGGGGTGTCAGTGTACACGTCAGTGCATATGCAGTGGGTGGGAGGAGGGTGTAGATGGGTGCACATCGATCATCACCCACCTCCACCCATCTACACACATACTGCAACCGCCGTTTTCACCAGTTGCTCTGTGCGTGGGGGACCACATCAATGAGCTCACTCCCCCTCATCCAACTGAGGTTGGGTGGGGGAAGACAGTCTCGAGATTTCACCGAGAACTTGAACCAGGTCTCAGGATCCCAGTGAGAGCTCAAGTCTGGTTCTTGTTCTCACCAGATTTCTCACAAGAATTGTTTTAAATCTAATTTCAGCCCTAGTTTCCAACTTAAGGAGGGGAGAGGGGAGGAGAAGGTTATCACTGATCTCTGCCCATAGCAGGATGTGGCTGCTGCTTACTAGTGCTCAGCCATGGTGACACAAACCCTTCTGTGATTTGTCTCAGCCTCATGCTGACAGCCTTCTCTGCTGGCCAGGTCATTTAAAGCTGCAGCACTCTTGTGATAGTGCTGGAGCCCGCCGGGGCGGGAAATCTGAGGGACTTGCACTCACTTTCAGCTCCCTTACTGATGCGTCTTGACACCTTTGGTCCTGTTCGCTCTCCCTCTTAGTTGTAGGGGGAGGGAGGGAGGGTCACAAACCCTGCTCTGTCTTAAAGGGACATAATGGCAATTTTGAAACATAGCTTTAAAAATTGGAATTGTTGCAAAATGGCTCCTGCAACTATCATGTATGCTTGTCATCTTCTCCCCAGTCCAATTCACATGCATCAGTTTGTCCTGGCTATAAAACCTGGCAGCTCTTTAATGTAAGACTTGGGGTTCTTTGAATTCACCACAGTTTTGCAGAAGAATGTTTTCTTTCCCATGTGCTCAGTTCCTTTGGGACCTTTACCCTACTCTGAAACACTTAAGGAAAATGTAAAGGACAGGAGGAGATTGTGTGGCCTGCCAAGACTTGCTCTGGCTGACCTTGTGGGGAAAGAAGAGCCATCACAAATCCTAATTCCCTTCTGAATACCAAGTTAGGTGTTTTCTGTTATTTTTCTCCTGTGTCCAGACATAGTTCCAGTTCTATTCTGATTATTCAGGCACAAATCCCACTGAAACCAGTCTCACCTGAGCACTGGGAGTTTGTCTGAGTCAGCAGGGCAGGACTGAGCACTGTTGGTGAGGCTTCCCCAGAGCAGGGACAGCTTGCCCAACCTCTGCTCCACATGTACATCTGGTGGACTGCCTTTAAATGGACAGCCTGCTAGAGGGTAAGGCAGAGCAGAGGTTTGGGTGCTGTCCATCTGAAGACACCCCATGTGTTTTAGTATTACACCACTTGTTTTCCAGCAAGCAGCTGCTACAACAAAAGTCTCTGTGCCTGCTGACCACTGAGCCCTGAATTTTCAGGGCACCACGTAGATAAAACCAGGGACCCGAGTTCATTGTACCAAATAATCTTAAATTCTGCAACCTGAGAAGCCAAATTCTGCAAATTCACCATGAGCATTAATATTTGCATAATTAACTGGATTTGCACAATTATGCAACAATTTATACATGCAAAGTTGATTACTAGCATGCTTTTTCAACAGGTTTGACACAGAATTACAACTTTGTTAATCAAACACCACTAAAATACTCTTGAATTTCAGCACCCCAAACTTCCTACCTCATTTTAAAGCCCCAAACCACCCTCACAAAAACATAGGGCCTGAAGACCCTCTCACCCACAATTCATTTCACAGGGGTCTATTCACCCTCAGGGGTTGTGGTCGAACCTCCCTGACAGATGGCAGCTGCAGCAGTAGTTTTAGTTTGGGGTCAGGTGACAAGTTGATATCTGAGCTAGGATTTAAAGATCCTGCAGACAGCTCCCACTGCAGTTTCACTGTAATTTCAGCACGGTACTGTAAGGATTGGCTGATTCTGCAAAAATCACTGCAAATTGCAGCAATGCAGTGAACATGGGTCCCTGGATAATTAAAACATGTGCAATTCTTTGAACATTGAGGGCTAGAGCAAGAATGGGAAACCTCTGTCCCAGGGACCAAGTCTGTCCCACGACCTTTTTTTTTTTTAAATTTGGCCTCTTTCCAATTCCTGGATTTGTCCCAAGGAACCAATCCTTACCATCAAGTAACGAAAGAATGATCTCATGGGATAGGAGAGGAGATGAGGGCATACACTCAAGAATAGGGGATAGATCCATGACATAGATCCATGATCTGGACTAGAACTGATATGAATAGTGAATTTTATATTTGTGAATATTTTTTTCATTTTTGGATAGCCATTTGAGTATCCAAACAATATTCATGACCAAAACAGATATTTGTATATCAATTTATGCAGTATGGTAGTTGCTTATTTTGGTTGTTCATGTTGTTCATTTTGATTACTTCATTTTGGCTTTTACATATGATATGAGTAATAATGCCCAAAGTAACCTAAATATCAAAATGACTGAATAATTGAAATACTGAAATTAACTCGAATAACTGAAACAGATATCTGAAGTGGGAGTGAATAGTGGTTTATATAGACTTTGTAAGACCTGGATTGAAGTTGATGATTTTGTTGAATATTGTATTTGCCTGGAATATTTGTTTCATTTTATTTTATTTAAATTTATATGCCAACTTTTCCATAAAGCTTCAGGGTGGCTTACAACCAATAAAAACAATTATAAAAATCTCACAATAAAGAAGACCCTTAACCCCCACCCCTCCCCTAGCCCCCCATCCAGTCCTGCCCGACCCTATGCTTGCNCTCACAGGGGTCTATTCACCCTCAGGGGTTGTGGTCGAACCTCCCTGACAGATGGCAGCTGCAGCAGTAGTTTTAGTTTGGGGTCAGGTGACAAGTTGATATCTGAGCTAGGATTTAAAGATCCTGCAGACAGCTCCCACTGCAGTTTCACTGTAATTTCAGCACGGTACTGTAAGGATTGGCTGATTCTGCAAAAATCACTGCAAATTGCAGCAATGCAGTGAACATGGGTCCCTGGATAATTAAAACATGTGCAATTCTTTGAACATTGAGGGCTAGAGCAAGAATGGGAAACCTCTGTCCCAGGGACCAAGTCTGTCCCACGACCTTTTTTTTTTTTAAATTTGGCCTCTTTCCAATTCCTGGATTTGTCCCAAGGAACCAATCCTTACCATCAAGTAACGAAAGAATGATCTCATGGGATAGGAGAGGAGATGAGGGCATACACTCAAGAATAGGGGATAGATCCATGACATAGATCCATGATCTGGACTAGAACTGATATGAATAGTGAATTTTATATTTGTGAATATTTTTTTCATTTTTGGATAGCCATTTGAGTATCCAAACAATATTCATGACCAAAACAGATATTTGTATATCAATTTATGCAGTATGGTAGTTGCTTATTTTGGTTGTTCATGTTGTTCATTTTGATTACTTCATTTTGGCTTTTACATATGATATGAGTAATAATGCCCAAAGTAACCTAAATATCAAAATGACTGAATAATTGAAATACTGAAATTAACTCGAATAACTGAAACAGATATCTGAAGTGGGAGTGAATAGTGGTTTATATAGACTTTGTAAGACCTGGATTGAAGTGGATGATTTTGTTGAATATTGTATTTGCCTGGAATATTTGTTTCATTTTATTTTATTTAAATTTATATGCCAACTTTTCCATAAAGCTTCAGGGTGGCTTACAACCAATAAAAACAATTATAAAAATCTCACAATAAAGAAGACCCTTAACCCCCACCCCTCCCCTAGCCCCCCATCCAGTCCTGCCCGACCCTATGCTTGCCTGCCAAATGCCTGGCCAAATAGAAAGTTCTTACATTGTTTCCTGAAGATGACGAGGCCCATGCTTAGGTGAGCCTCCAAGGGGAGGGAGTTCCATAACTGTGGGGAACCCTCCAAGAACGCCTCTCTATGTACCCTTGCTGTAGAAACTTCTCGGGTAAATGGTATCTGCAAGAGGGTGTTCCCGGCTGGTGTTTGAGGCTACAATGGGACATGAGGGAGGTCTTTCAGATACCCAGGGCCCAAGTCATTTAGGGTTGGGTTGAAACTCAGTACTCTGTTTTAATTGGTATTTGCAGAGGATCATGGTACTTGACTCAGTTTTATGAGTAATGAGAAAGTGAGTAATGGTAATGGTACTTGTTACTTGGTAACCCTTCAATCAAGCAGTGTGGAACAGCAGGCAGGAAGGGAGGGCGGCAGAAGGAAAATTTCTAGGGGGGATCATGGTGGGAAGGAAGGGGGGCAGGAGGCAGCAAATATACCTGACACTGACTGGACTGGATGGAGTGCGTGGATTCAAACTGGAGCTGGTTTGTCACCCCCAGTCACTGCTGATGAGGTGCCCCCAGAGCTGTGACCCCAGTGAGGTCACCCAGTGATGTAGGTCTCCCATATGCAGGCTGGAGCATATTGGGAAACATAGTCCAGCATGCTCCCAGAAATCATTAGAACAGCAGCTGACACTGGAGCTCTGGGAGCATGCTGGACTACAAAATGGCAGCCTAACTCCCAGCCTTTGATCTCTGCCATGTTTTCTCTGGAAGCATGCTGGGAAATGTAGTCCAGCATGCTCCCAGACATTAGAACAGTGGCTGATGCTGGCTGTCTGGGAGGATGTTGAACTGCATTTCTCAGCATGTTTCCAGAGAAAAGATGGCACCCATTGCCAATATTCTGACCTGCATCTGGGGTAATTGCAGCACTGGGAGAGCTCACAGTGCTGGGGGATCTCACCAGCTGTGTCAGGTGGTGAGCCAGCTCCACTTCAGTTCCAGGGTGTGTGTTCAGTCCAGTCCTTGACCAGTGAATTTACTGTCCCATGTGCCCCTTCCTGCTCACCACACACCCCCCTAGAAATTTNTCTGGCAGTCCAATGTCTGTCGCTGCTGCCAATGCTACCTCTGCTGTCTGTGCCATGGGTTCCGTGCCCTGGAAATCCAATATCTGCCAATGCTGCCTCTGCTGTCTCTGCCATGGGTTCTAAGATGGTGCAATCCAATGTCTGCCACTGCTGCCAATGCTGCCTCTGCTGTCTGTGCCATGGGTTCTGTACCCTGGCATTCCAATGTCTGATGCTGCTGCCAATGCTGTGCTACGGATTCTGTGCCCAGGAAATACAATGTCTGCTGCTGCTGCCAATTCTGCCTCTACTATGCCACGGGTACTGTGCCCTGGCAATCCAATGTCTGCTGCTGCAGCTGGTACTACACATCAGCCATTTGCTCCTCACTCTTGTAGATGGGTATAGCTTGGATGAGTGCACCAGTGGGCGGCGGCTGGGTGTCCATGAGATTCACCACCAGGCAAGGCTTGCCCAATTTGCAGTAGAGATTCTTGAGTTCTGTTGAGTATGATGCCAGCCTGCAACACCCGTCCAAGTAGGGGTGCCAACCATCAAGCCTTGGCCAGGCCTCTGCTGCTGCTCCACCGATGCCTGATAGCCTGCAATGCCCAACCAAGTAGGGGTGCTAGCTACCAAGCCCTCTCCGGGTCTCTGCTACTGCTCCTCTGATGCCAGCCTGTGATGCCCAGGCAAGTAGGGGTGCCATACTGGCCATACCGCATAAAGCATAGGTGCCATACCACAGAGCAACCCCTCATGGCCACGCACATAATAGTTTCCAAAAATCTAGAATAGCTCCACCGATTCAAGACAGCCTGCAATGCCTGGACAAGTATGGGTGCCAGCCACCAAGCCCTGGCTGGGCCTCTTCCGCTGCTCCACCAATGTCAGTCAGCCTGAAAACCGCAGCCAAGTAGGGGTGCCAGCCAAAAATACCTGGCCAGGCCTCTGCCACTGCTTAACTGATGCCTGGCAGCTTGCAATGCCCAGCCAAGTAGGGGTGCCAGACACTCCAGTCCCAGGACCCACCCTCATGGTTCTGGGGCCTACATTCCAGGCAGGGTGGGCTGTCATTACACTTCATCCAGAAGCTTCCACTCCAACCCTGGGACCCACCTTAGGGTTCTGGGGCTGTTATTCCACTCACGAGGAGCCATCATTCCACCGCATCAAGAAGCAGCCAGCCACTCCATCCCCAGGACCCACCATCAGGGTTCTGGAGCCTATGTTACAGGAAGGGTGGGATGTACATCCACATTATCCAGAAGATGCCATTCCTGTCCCAGGACCCACCATCAGGGTTCTGGGACTGTCATTCTGCTCATGGGGAGCCATCATTCCACTGCATCAAGAAGCAGCTACTCCAGCCCCAGGATCCACCATCAGAGTGCTGAGGCCTACATTACAGGCAGGGAGGGCTGTCCATCCACTTCATCCAGAAGCTGCCACTCTAGTCCCAGGAACCACCGTCAGGCTTCTGGGGCCATCATTCTGCTCACGGGGAACTGTCATTCCACTGCATCAAGACGCAGCCACTCCAGCCCCAGAACCCACCATCTGAGGCCTACATTACAGGCAGGGAGGGCTGTCATTCTACTTCATCCAGAAGCTGCCACTCTAGTCCCAGGAACCACCATCAGGGTTCTGGGTCCATTATTCCGCTCACAGGGAGCTGTCTTTCTACTGCATCAAGAAACAGCCACTCCAGTGCCAGGACCCACAGATGTCTCACAGCCTGAAATGCCCAGACAAGTAGGGGTGCCATGTCAGCCACCTAGCCCCAAGCCTTCCTGGCCGCTGCTGCTGCTGCTGCCACTGAGTCTCAGATGGCCAGTCGTGGCACCACGGACACCCCCAGGGGCCAAGTGATGAGCCTACCTTCCCGAGGAACCCGGGGTGCCAAGTCTCAAGCCTTTCCAGTCTCTGATGCTACTGATGCAGTGTCTTGACAGCTTTCCATGCCCCCATGGGCACCCCTGGAGTGCCCCAAGCCTCCAGACAGGATCAAACTTTCCAAACATTTTGTGGGGGGGTCCAAACTCCACATGACCAAACCCACAAACATGAACTAAGTTTTCAGACCAAATGTCTGAACGTCTGTAAATCTGAACTGTGTTCTGTTTGCACATCCCTATCAAATTGGTTCCCAAACATGACCCAGTAGGCTCCCCAGCTCCCCAAGCTGATTCACCTCCAGGACAGGCTGCTTCTGAAGTCCACTTCCCTACTGCTCCCTGATCTATGCACTGCTCAGCTGAGCAGGCGACTTCCCCACTTGCCTTTTTCTGAGGGGGGGGGAGTGAGGAGACCTCTTCCCACCTGCATGTACCTCCCTAAAGGGTCCCCCATTTTCCAAGGGAACTCAAAATGGGGCTGCGGCATTCAGGGGTGTCCTGGGTGTCTACCCCAACAATACCTGCATTTTCAGGCACCAGAAACCTAATAGGGGGCCAGGTAGCCTATCAGGTGCATGCTGGCAGTTCCTGAAAATGTGGGTATTACCTGTGGGTAGCAAATATGCTACCCAGTGCAGCTCTATTCTGGACCAACCATTTAATTAACTTGCACAGGGGACACCGGAACCATCCAGATGGCCCCTGCCCCCACCTAGTTGGATGCCTGGCACATCCACAATGCCTGTAGCAGCTCATCTAAATAAAAGACTTTACCTCTATAAGACAGGTGAACCTTGTCTCTCTAGAAAAATAATCAGGAACATCATACTGGTTACCCAGAGAGGCTATCACTGTTCAACCTGAACTGAAACCCAGCTGCCTATGGTTTTATTGGTCTTCCAATGAGCTCTGTTCATGCTGGTGGGCTGAGACTCTGTCATATCTGACATTGTAAAAATGCCAACCAGACCCATGTGACAACATTTGGCTGACTGTACTCAGTTAAATCACTTTTTCCAAAGAGAATTTTGCTTCAAGGCCAATGGAGAAGATAATTCCTGCCCAGGAGTACTACCAATGCATCAGCTAAGCCCCCGATAACACTGGCCCTTTTTATATGGGCTGTGCATGCAAATGGAGTGGGGGGGTGTCAGTGTACACGTCAGTGCATATGCAGTGGGTGGGAGGAGGGTGTAGATGGGTGCACATCGATCATCACCCACCTCCACCCATCTACACACATACTGCAACCGCCGTTTTCACCAGTTGCTCTGTGCGTGGGGGACCACATCAATGAGCTCACTCCCCCTCATCCAACTGAGGTTGGGTGGGGGAAGACAGTCTCGAGATTTCACCGAGAACTTGAACCAGGTCTCAGGATCCCAGTGAGAGCTCAAGTCTGGTTCTTGTTCTCACCAGATTTCTCACAAGAATTGTTTTAAATCTAATTTCAGCCCTAGTTTCCAACTTAAGGAGGGGAGAGGGGAGGAGAAGGTTATCACTGATCTCTGCCCATAGCAGGATGTGGCTGCTGCTTACTAGTGCTCAGCCATGGTGACACAAACCCTTCTGTGATTTGTCTCAGCCTCATGCTGACAGCCTTCTCTGCTGGCCAGGTCATTTAAAGCTGCAGCACTCTTGTGATAGTGCTGGAGCCCGCCGGGGCGGGAAATCTGAGGGACTTGCACTCACTTTCAGCTCCCTTACTGATGCGTCTTGACACCTTTGGTCCTGTTCGCTCTCCCTCTTAGTTGTAGGGGGAGGGAGGGAGGGTCACAAACCCTGCTCTGTCTTAAAGGGACATAATGGCAATTTTGAAACATAGCTTTAAAAATTGGTATTGTTGCAAAATGGCTCCTGCAACTATCATGTATGCTTGTCATCTTCTCCCCAGTCCAATTCACATGCATCAGTTTGTCCTGGCTATAAAACCTGGCAGCTCTTTAATGTAAGACTTGGGGTTCTTTGAATTCACCACAGTTTTGCAGAAGAATGTTTTCTTTCCCATGTGCTCAGTTCCTTTGGGACCTTTACCCTACTCTGAAACACTTAAGGAAAATGTAAAGGACAGGAGGAGATTGTGTGGCCTGCCAAGACTTGCTCTGGCTGACCTTGTGGGGAAAGAAGAGCCATCACAAATCCTAATTCCCTTCTGAATACCAAGCTAGGTGTTTTCTGTTATTTTTCTCCTGTGTCCAGACATAGTTCCAGTTCTATTCTGATTATTCAGGCACAAATCCCACTGAAACCAGTCTCACCTGAGCACTGGGAGTTTGTCTGAGTCAGCAGGGCAGGACTGAGCACTGTTGGTGAGGCTTCCCCAGAGCAGGGACAGCTTGCCCAACCTCTGCTCCACATGTACATCTGGTGGACTGCCTTTAAATGGACAGCCTGCTAGAGGGTAAGGCAGAGCAGAGGTTTGGGTGCTGTCCATCTGAAGACACCCCATGCGTTTTAGTATTACACCACTTGTTTTCCAGCAAGCAGCTGCTACAACAAAAGTCTCTGTGCCTGCTGACCACTGAGCCCTGAATTTTCAGGGCACCACGTAGATAAAACCAGGGACCCGAGTTCATTGTACCAAATAATCTTAAATTCTGCAACCCGAGAAGCCAAATTCTGCAAATTCACCATGAGCATTAATATTTGCATAATTAACTGGATTTGCACAATTATGCAACAATTTATACATGCAAAGTTGATTACTAGCATGCTTTTTCAACAGGTTTGACACAGAATTACAACTTTGTTAATCAAACACCACTAAAATACTCTTGAATTTCAGCACCCCAAACTTCCTACCTCATCTTAAAGCCCCAAACCACCCTCACAAAAACATAGGGCCTGAAGACCCTCTCACCCACAATTCATTTCACAGGGGTCTATTCACCCTCAGGGGTTGTGGTCGAACCTCCCTGACAGATGGCAGCTGCAGCAGTAGTTTTAGTTTGGGGTCAGGTGACAAGTTGATATCTGAGCTAGGATTTAAAGATCCTGCAGACAGCTCCCACTGCAGTTTCACTGTAATTTCAGCACGGTACTGTAAGGATTGGCTGATTCTGCAAAAATCACTGCAAATTGCAGCAATGCAGTGAACATGGGTCCCTGGATAATTAAAACATGTGCAATTCTTTGAACATTGAGGGCTAGAGCAAGAATGGGAAACCTCTGTCCCAGGGACCAAGTCTGTCCCACGACCTTTTTAAAAAAAAATTTGGCCTCTTTCCAATTCCTGGATTTGTCCCAAGGAACCAATCCTTACCATCAAGTAACGAAAGAATGATCTCATGGGATGGGAGAGGAGATGAGGGCATACACTCAAGAATAGGGGATAGATCCATGACATAGATCCATGATCTGGACTAGAACTGATATGAATAGTGAATTTTATATTTGTGAATATTTTTTTCATTTTTGGATAGCCATTTGAGTATCCAAACAATATTCATGACCAAAACAGATATTTGTATATCAATTTATGCAGTATGGTAGTTGCTTATTTTGGTTGTTCATGTTGTTCATTTTGATTACTTCATTTTGGCTTTTACATATGATATGAGTAATAATGCCCAAAGTAACCTAAATATGAAAATGACTGAATAATTGAAATACTGAAATTAACTCGAATAACTGAAACAGATATCTGAAGTGGGAGTGAATAGTGGTTTATATAGACTTTGTAAGACCTGGATTGAAGTGGATGATTTTGTTGAATATTGTATTTGCCTGGAATATTTGTTTCATTTTATTTTATTTAAATTTATATGCCAACTTTTCCATAAAGCTTCAGGGTGGCTTACAACCAATAAAAACAATTATAAAAATCTCACAATAAAGAAGACCCTTAACCCCCACCCCTCCCCTAGCCCCCCATCCAGTCCTGCCCGACCCTATGCTTGCTTGCCAAATGCCTGGCCAAATAGAAAGTTCTTACATTGTTTCCTGAAGATGACGAGGCCCATGCTTAGGTGAGCCTCCAAGGGGAGGGAGTTCCATAACTGTGGGGAACCCTCCAAGAACGCCTCTCTATGTACCCTTGCTGTAGAAACTTCTCGGGTAAATGGTATCTGCAAGAGGGTGTTCCCGGCTGGTGTTTGAGGCTACAATGGGACATGAGGGAGGTCTTTCAGATACCCAGGGCCCAAGTCATTTAGGGTTGGGTTGAAACTCAGTACTCTGTTTTAATTGGTATTTGCAGAGGAACATGGTACTTGACTCAGTTTTATGAGTAATGAGAAAGTGAGTAATGGTAATGGTACTTGTTACTTGGTAACCCTTCAATCAAGCAGTGTGGAACAGCAGGCAGGAAGGGAGGGCGGCAGAAGGAAAATTTCTAGGGGGGATCATGGTGGGAAGGAAGGGGGGCAGGAGGCAGCAAATATACCTGACACTGACTGGACTGGATGGAGTGCATGGATTCAAACTGGAGCTGGTTTGCCACCCCCAGTCACTGCTGATGAGGTGCCCCCAGAGCTGTGACCCCAATGAGGTCACCCAGTGATGTAGGTCTCCCATATGCAGGCTGGAGCATATTGGGAAACATAGTCCAGCATGCTCCCAGAAATCATTAGAACAGCAGCTGACACTGGAGCTCTGGGAGCATGCTGGACTACAAAATGGCAGCCTAACTCCCAGCCTTTGATCTCTGCCATGTTTTCTCTGGAAGCATGCTGGGAAATGTAGTCCAGCATGCTCCCAGACATTAGAACAGTGGCTGATGCTGGCTGTCTGGGAGGATGTTGAACTGCATTTCTCAGCATGTTTCCAGAGAAAAGATGGCACCCATTGCCAATATTCTGACCTGCATCTGGGGTAATTGCAGCACTGGGAGAGCTCACAGTGCTGGGGGATCTCACCAGCTGTGTCAGGTGGTGAGCCAGCTCCACTTCAGTTCCAGGGTGTGTGTTCAGTCCAGTCCTTGACCAGTGAATTTACTGTCCCATGTGCCCCTTCCTGCTCACCACACACCCCCCTAGAAATTTCCTTTCTGCCCCTCTTCCTGTCTGCTGTGCCCACTGTTCTACATTAGACGACTCGGTAAAATACTCTGCAAATTCTCAGTATTTTACCAAGTACCAAGTGTGGCAGGGAGCATCCTGATGGGGCTACAGCCCCCTTATGAGGCTGTGGTGTGCCAGTCAACTGACTGTGACAGTTGGAGAAGGGCTTGGCAAGGCCAGACCTGCTAGAGTGGGAAAAACCAAGCTAAGGGACAGTAAAGAGCATGGCAGAGAACTGGCCCTGTAAGGGCTGCAAGCTTGAATGGCTAGCCAATCTGGAGAACTAGTGTAATGTGCTCCCGACAACCCAACCCTGGAAGAAAATGGGCCACCATGTTCTGCACCAACTTCCATTTCTAAACAGTCATTAAGGGCAACCTCATGTAGAGCTCACTACAGTAGTCTAGCCTTGCGGTTAAATAGGCATGGATGATGGTGGCCAGATCCAAATCTGATTTTAAAAAGTTTGCAGCCTTCTCCCCAAATGCTATTGGGGAAAAGAACTCCTGGCCACTGACACAACCTGACAATCCAGCCACAGTAATGGATCCAAGTACACCACAAGACTATGAACCTGAGTGGCCAAAAGAGGCTGGACCCCATAAACAGCAGGGATCCCTATGTCTCCCAGGTCACATGGCCAGCTAATTATCATCACTTGGGCATTGTCTGGGTCCAGCTTCAATTGGCTTGTCCACATCCAGTCCCCAATGTCAGCCAGGCACAGGGTAAGCACTGAGACTGTAGGACCTGGATCAGATGGAAAAGGGAGATAGAGTTGGGTGTCATCAGCATACTGATGACACTTCAATCCAAATTTCCAGACAACCTCAACCCAGAGGATTCAGATACACATAGAACAGGAGTGGGGACAAGATGGAACCCTGCAGGACCCCACAAGGGAACCCCCGAGGGGACAATGAGCCACCAC
>QEPC01002036.1:700852-716035 GCA_003113815.1 Sphenodon punctatus
GGGGGGGGAAGAGTACTGTGCCCAACTGGTTTAATAAAGACCATTTGGTGGAATGATCTATGTTGAGGCGCCTATATCATAACTATAGGTTCTCAAATAGGTCCAGTATTTTGGGTGAGTTGGCAAGTAGAAGTCAGGATTATAGAAATCTCCTAAGGGTGAAGAGAGACAAATATTATAGGCAAGACTGGGAGGCACTCGATAAGGCTTCCAGTGATATGAATTCCCTGAAATTCTGGAAGCTGGTGAGAGGGACTGGACAGTGGACCAGATGGCTGAAGTTGACCCATGGTAAAACACAAGTTGCAGCCTCAGTTTGGGAGGAGCACTTTGTGTCCTTATTCTCAATGCCCGGCCCCATAGTCAGTATCGTAGAGCTCTCTCCTAGTACCCCGGAATGGGAGCCGGTCACCCCAGAAGTGATAATGGAACTAATAGCAAAGCCCCATGGGTGGATTTCCTCCCAGCCGAGCTGCTGAAAGTGGGGATGGACTGGTAGGCCTCAGTTCTGGCAGCCCTATTCACAGGAATCAATGCCTCTGGAAATATACCAGAGGACTGGTGTGAAGCCATTGTGGTTCCAATCTATAAGAAAGGCTGCCCTGCTGACCCCAGTAATTATAGAAAAATAAGGCTGCTTTTAAACGAGGGCGCGCTGAAGCGCCTCCCAAACGCCGCATTAAAGCAAAGCCGCCGGAAGTGACGTTCTCCCCGTTGCCGGCGGCGGCTGGAGACACGGGGCTTTGGAGTGGCGCGTTCTTAAGCCTAATAATTGAAGTCTTAAGAACGCGCCGCTGCAAAGCCCCGTGTCTCCAGCCGCCGCCGGCAACGGGGAGAACGTCACTTCCGGCGGCTTTGCTTTAATGCGGCGTTTGGGAGGCGCTTCAGCGCGCCCTCGTTTAAAAGCAGCCTTATTTTTCTATAATTACTGGGGTCAGCAGGGCAGCCTTTCTTATAGATTGGAACCACAATGGCTTCACACCAGTCCTCTGGTATATTTCCAGAGGCATTGATTCCTGTGAATAGGGCTGCCAGAACTGAGGCCTACCAGTCCATCCCCACTTTCAGCAGCTCGGCTGGGAGGAAATCCACCCATGGGGCTTTGCTATTAGTTCCATTATCACTTCTGGGGTGACCGGCTCCCATTCCGGGGTACTAGGAGAGAGCTCTACGATACTGACTATGGGGCCGGGCATTGAGAATAAGGACACAAAGTGCTCCTCCCAAACTGAGGCTGCAACTTGTGTTTTACCATGGGTCAACTTCAGCCATCTGGTCCACTGTCCAGTCCCTCTCACCAGCTTCCAGAATTTCAGGGAATTCATATCACTGGAAGCCTTATCGAGTGCCTCCCAGTCTTGCCTATAATATTTGTCTCTCTTCACCCTTAGGAGATTTCTATAATCCTGACTTCTACTTGCCAACTCACCCAAAATACTGGACCTATTTGAGAACCTATAGTTATGATATAGGCGCCTCAACATAGATCATTCCACCAAATGGTCTTTATTAAACCAGTTGGGCACAGTACTCTTCCCCCCCCTCTTTGAGTAAGTCTTTTCTGAACTTTTAGTAGCTAACAGAGGCGTAAGCCAATTCACTAGTTTCTGGTAACTAGCCAGCAGCTCGGTAGGATGAGGAGTCTCTAACAGTCCCCTAGCATACTGCACTCCCCTAGTGGACTGAAGCGCAAGTAATAATGAAACCTCTAGCTCCTTCCCCCATTTTCTCCTCACAAACCTTGAGCCAGGGGGTACATCCAGACCATCAGCCTTACTATGTTTACCTAAATGGGGGACATTTAAATGAAGGGTGAGAGGCATGTGATCACTTTGCAGTCACAGACCTACTTGGAAGTCATTAACTAGCAGAATAATATTAGCTGACACAGTTATGTAATCGATGGTACTACAACCCCTCTTGTATAGATAAGTAAATTCTCCTGGGCAATCACTCAAACCTCATCCATTCAGTGCATTTAGATTCATTTCATACAATAACTTGGCAAAAGAAAGGCCATTTTTGTTTAGCCCTGTATCCTTCCCCTATCTCAGTCTTAATGGCGAGTGGTCCTCATTTAACCAAAAAAAACCATGTTGGATAAGATCTTGGTCACAGGTTCCCATCCAGGCATTAAATTCCCCCCTCATTAGGAGGGGAACACCAGGGTGCAACCTTTGGATTAATTCTAAAAAAGCTATTAGTTCTATCCACACACTTTCATCATAATTAACGAAGGTACGGGGGGAACATAAACTGTGTGAGCCACAAGCGACCAATTGGGTACCTGAAGTACACAGCCACAAGCATAGCCTGTAACCTCTGGTAGGGGGATCAATTTAACCTTCGTTGCATTATTCACCAAACATGCAAGTCCCCCATTCAGTCTGCCCCTAGTGGCAAGCTTGCTTGCCTTTTGCCAAAAAACCTCATACTCGGGACAAATAGGTGCATCAAAACACCAGGTCTCTTGGACAAAGATAATATTAAAGTTCTTTAGAAAGAAATAACACCCTGGGTCTTGAATCCTGAATTTCTATCCCGCCACATTCCACGAAAGGATGCTCAATGGGAAAGGATCCCTTCTCTGGTCAAGTCATTCGATTTTTGATTTAGCCCCCGTTTCCCGCTTCCGTCTAATATCACCTAGTGTTGGAACACTACTGAGCTCACCAGAAAGCGAAGAGTCCCCCGCAATGTCTGCCCCCATGACTCTAGCCCTTGTTGATACTATGGGTATTATTGTATCCCATGGAGGGTAGGGACCTGTAGGAACATATCCCAATACCGCTCCTACCACTAACTTCCCATCTATCTCCCTCCTTTCAGTCTGATCCTTAATGGGCTCATTTAGGTATAAATCACCCTTCACCATACGGTTTGTAATCCCAAGCAGGGGCCTGTGGGGTAATTAGTATCACCAAGCTCACATTCATCCAGCTCTCAACACTTAGTCCAGCTATTACTAGTCTCTTCCGGACAGCTGGCTCTGGGGTTGACAGTATAAAGCATGCCTGGGTCATGATCCCCCTCAATACACACTATCTCTTGTTGCACCCCTGACTGTGGCTGGACCACCTCAACTCCCACCTCCAGGGGGCAACCCTGGTTGCCAACCATCGGGAGGTCCCCTGTACCTACAACCTTAATACCAGAATTAGACCCTCCTCCCACCAATGGGTCAAGATTGACCACCCCCTGCTCCATTTCTTTAACATCATGGAGGGTTATGAGCATTGTGTCTTTCACACTGACATTTTTACTATTTATTGGGTCTCCTAGTGGAGTATCACCTTCGCAAACCTCAATCCCAGTCCCCAAGGAAACCCTAGAATTATTAAGAGGGGGACACACCTGGCCGGGGCCAGGAGGCAAATGGTCAGTAGCCAGTTCCCCCTGGGAATTATCTAAGTGGGAAAGTGATTGAGCACCTGTTTTATTACCCAATCTAGCCCCATATATACTCTGCAGGTTACTATTAACATAATTTTTCACTATGTGTACTCCATTATCGAAAAAAATTCTATTGGCTTTCCAGATACAATTTGGCAAATAACTATTCTTAAAAGAAATTACAGTTTTAAAATAACCCCTATTCCTTTGTAAAACTCTTATATCTTTAATATATCTCTGGCAGCTGGGTGAGAAGCCCCATTTTACTTACCATCCCTTGTGGTTGCAGAGTGGGCTCTGGGCGGTGCTGCTTGGCTTGGATGGAGAGGATACCTGCAGGGGGAATTAGAACTGGTGAGTGGCTGAGGATGCTCGCTTCCCCCCGCCACCTGGACATGCCCCCAGCCGCTTGAAAGGCAACGCGCCGGTAGCCGCGGGGCCGTTGGCCGCGAGCCGAACGGCTGTGGACAAAGGGTGCGGCCCTTTGGGGCCCTTCGGGGTTTGAAGGGGGGAGAGGGGGGTAACTCCCTTTTATAAGAGGTTTTTAATTCTATTTTTGTTGCAAGCTGTGTGTGGGGGGTGGCTTTTGTTCTGTGCAGGGCTAGGGGGTGGGGTGGGGGGTGTAGGAGGATTGGTTAGAGGGTTGAGGATGGGGGTTCCCGAAACCAACCCTGGTGGAAGCAGGTGACTCCCTTTTAGAAGAGGTTTTTAATTCTATTTTTGTTGCAAGCTGTGTGTGGGGGGTGGCTTTTGTTCTGTGCAGGGCTAGGGGGTGGGGTGGGGGGTGTAGGAGGATTGGTTAGAGGGTTGAGGATGGGGGTTCCCGAAACCAACCCTGGTGGAAGCAGGGGAGGTGTAGGGGGGGAGTGGATTGGGGGAAGGGGGAGGAGCCCATACCTGGTGAGAGAGGGATTGGGCAGGGGGGTATGGCCCTCTCCGGCCCCTGGTGGCAGCAGGATGAGGCGGCTATAGGGATGGTTCTGGGGCATGGATGGTATGGTCCAGGGGGGTGGGAGGCTCGTGCCTGAGGACCTGGGCACCTGCCTGGGGACCGAGGTGCCTGAGGCAGGTGCGGGTTGCCACCCCCCTGCTTGGGGTGGGGGAAGTTCCAGGCCCAAAGTCCGCGTGTGGTGGGTTGATGTTGGTGAATACGAGGTCCGTGGTCAACAAGGCCCCAATTATCCATATGATTTTGGATGGGGCTGTGGACCTCGCATGCATCATGGAGATCTGGCTGGATGAGTTCGCCGGTCCAACTTTGGCAGCCCTTGTTCCAGCCGGGTATGCCGTGCAGCATCAGTCCCTCACAGGTGGACAGGGAGGTGGTGTAGTGATTATTTTTAGGGATCATTGGCCTATTAGGAGGTATCCAGTTCAGGAGATTGAAGGTATTGAGGCCCTCAACATGGTGTTAGATTTGGCTGGGGGCCAGCTAGGGGTGCTGCTGGTATGCCGAGCTCCTTCTTGTCCGGCGGCATCCCTGACCGATCTAGAGGAGATGGCCTTGGAGGTGGTATTGGTCTCCTCTAGGACCTTGGTCCTGGGGTACTTGAACTTCCACGCTGATGTCGGCCATGTTGGGGCGGAGCGAGAATTCATGGTTACCATGGAAACCATGGATTTGTCCCAGGGGGTTATCTACCCGACCCACATGGGGGGACACACCCTAGACCTGATCTTCAGTTCTGGCCTTGAGGCGGGGGGTCCAGTTGTGGGGGAGATTACAGCAGTGCCCTTGTCATGGACAGACCATTATCTCCTTTAGGCCAGTCTCTCCGCACACACCCCTCAGAAAGAGGAAGGACCAGTTAGAATGGTCAGCCCTCGGCTGCTGATGGAACCTCAATGGTTCCAGGAAGTCCTGCGGGAGTTAACTTTGGTCCTGGATGATCACTCTGTCAATGAGCTGGTCCAGTCTTGGAACATCTTGCTGGGGGAGGCCATCGACAGGGTGACTCAAGACGCCCTCTGCCTCAGTTTCGTCACCGCAGGGCCCCTTGGTTTACCGAGGGGCTGCGGTGTATGAAGCAAGCAGGCAGGAGGCTGGAGCGATGCTGGCGGCATATTCGCTCTGACTCCAACCGACTTCTCGATAGGGCCCATTTGCGGTCCTATGTTGAGGCTGTGAGGACAGCAAGGAAGGAGTTCCTTGCTGTCCTCATAGCGTCCGCAAAGTCCCGCCCGGTGGAACTGTTTTGGGTGGTGCAGGGGTTGGTTAGTCCGGCCTCACTCCTCCTGGACGGGGACGTGTCCCAGGCCCGCTGTGAGGAATTTGTCAGCTACTTCGCGGACAAGATCGCTCGGATTCAGAGTGACTTTGCAGCCGGATTAGGGGCAGTAGCTAGAGAGCATGAGGTGATGGAGGCTCCGTCTGATCCATCTTTGTGGGGGGAGTTTCAGGAAGTGACGCCGGCCGATGCGGCAGATGTCCTGGGGTCTATGAGGGCCACTTGTTGTGAACTCGATCCATGCCCGTCCTGGCTGGTGAAAGCCTCCAGGGAGACGTTGGGGACGGTGCTGGCAAGGGTAGTGAACGTGTCCATGCAGCAGTGGAGGCTGTCGCCCAGTCTCAAGGAGGCTGTAGTGCACCCCCTGTTGAAAAAACCATCATTGGACGTGGATGCCCTCACCAGTTACAGACCTGTCTCTAACTTTCCCTTTTTAGGGAAGGCTATTGAATGGGCAGTGGCACTCCAGCTCCAGGCACACCTAGATAGCATCGGTTTCCTAGACCCGTTTCAATCTGGGTTCCGCCCTGGCTATGGCACCGAGACAGCGTTGGTGGCCTTGGACGACGATCTCCGCCGGGAGATGGATGCAGGATGTTCAACATTTCTCATCTTGCTAGATCTCTCGGCCGCTTTTGACACCGTGGACCATGGGCTGTTGTTGAGATGGCTGCGTGACCTGGGGGGTCTGGATGGGACTGTTCTTGAATGGTTCCATTCATTCCTCTTGGGGAGAAGCCAGCGGGTGGTTCTGGGGGAGGAGACATCTTGCCGCAGCACTTTATCATGAGGCGTTCCACAGGGTTCTATTCTGTCTCCATTATTATTTAATGTTTATATACAGCCCCTGGGGGAGGTCGTGAGGAGGTTCAGGGTGCGTTGTCACCAATATTCTGATGATACTCAGCTTTACTTCTCTTTTTCAGTGGACCCAGACCCTGCTATCTCGGTGCTATCACAGTATTTGGAGGCCGTGGCGGAATGGATGCGGCAGAGCAGATTGAAGCTCAACCCCGATAAAACGGAGGTGATGTTGGTGGGGAGAGCGAGGGAGGTAGTGGCTCCCCTGATTGGGGGAGTTCACCCTCCTATAGCTCAGCAGGTCTGGAGTCTGGGGGTGATATTGGATGCAGACCTCCGCCTGGAGCGGCAGGTGGAGGCAGTCACTAAGGCTGTCTTTCGCCAGTTATATCTGGTGCGGAGGCTGCATCCATTTGTCTCCGGCCCGGACCTGGCCTCCCTCTTCCATACCTTCATAACCTCGAGGCTGGACTATTGCAACGCGCTCTACGTGGGACTTCCCTTGTTTTTGGTTTGGAGGCTGCAGCTAGTGCAGAATGCAACGGCCCGTCTCCTTTTGGGGACGGGTCGCCGGGAGCACATAACACTGGTGCTCCGGCCTCTGCACTGGTTGCCAATAGCGTGCCGAGCCAGGTTCAAGGTGCTGGTATTGGTTTATAAAACCCTTCATGGTCTCAGCCCCTCATACCTCAGGGACCGCCTCACCCTCCGCGCCCCAGAGCGGCTCCTTCGGTCTGTCGGAGGTGCCTTCTTGGAGGTCCCCCACATTAAACGGGGGGGCACAATGGAGAGGGCATTCTCGGTGGCTGGGCTGTGTCTCTGGAACTCCCTGCCGGAGGAGACCCGCCAGGCCCCAAGCCTATTAGTATTTCGGCAGAAATGCAAGACCTGGTTGTTCGCCTGGGCCTTTGGGGAGGGGAGTGGGTAGTTGAGTTTTATTCCCCTATTCCAAGTAATTTATATGCCAGGCCCTGTTTATATGTCATTTTAATGTTTATATGGTATTTTAAGTGTTTGGATTGTTTTAAATTGTATTTATTGTTGAAAGCTGCCCCGAGCTGTGTTCAGGAGGGGGCGGGGTAAAAAATAAATAAATAAATAAATATCCTTTGGGAAGCAGGGAAGGTGGAGGAGAGCCCTTAAATGTCTAGCCACGAAGTAGGGGGAGGACCTTTGTGGGACAAAACCCAACGGAAGTGGGTAAATTGAAAAAGCTATTGCATTCCTGCAAAAGCTAAAATTAACATCCTGCCCTCCCAACAACTTATCAGCTCCCCCTGGGCTATACCTAAATGCTTTCTCTATACATCTGCAAGTCAGAATTATCCTGCCTTAATTATTCACTCTTTCCCCATTTCGCCCCTTGAATATATAATTTAAGAAAAAGGGGCTTATCCGCTTTCTCCTTACTGTTTCCCTCCACAGTTTGGATTAATAGACATAGTTGCACAAAAATATGCTGCAGAGTCTTACTAATAAGAATTGTTTGCTCTGCTAACATTTGTACCCAATTATCACCCATATCTACTGAACCTGACAGGGACTGGGGGACTCTAGAGACTGGTGAGGGCATTGGACTGTCCTGGTGGGTAGGCCCATCCCCCCATAGCCATCTGTCTCTTTTGGGAACACCCCCCCCATGTCCTCCATGGGGAGCACCCATGTCCCTCCACTCCTTCCGGATATTCGTGGTTTAAAACTGCAAATCTATTTGCCAGGGGGAAACCCGATTGAGGGGGGTCCTCATCCACCATTGAATCCACATAACTCACAGAGGACCAAATTCCCCCCCCCCCAGTTTCCTTTGTTTAGGCGCGTGGACACCAACACCATCACCTGGTGGCTACCTCCTTACTTTGGCCAGCATCCTGAAGACCAGTCAGTAGGGCAGTAATCAATGGCTCCTTCAGCACTCACCAGTGCCTAAGGCTGCGTGCACAAGGGCATTCCCTTGTGCACGCAGCCCTTAGGTGCATGCTTCAGGCACTGCCTTCAGCGTCTGCACACTTTTGAACCCTGGGCTGTCTCCGTAGCTCAGGCTCCACCCAGCACCTCTCTTCACTCCACTCATGCTGTCACAGCTGGTCTGGGCTCACACACCCCGCTGCCTCATTCTCCCTTTGGCATCTGCGTGCTTTTGAACCCCGGGTGGTCTCTGTAGCTTGGGCTCTTCCCCACACCTCTCTCCACTCCACTTGCACTGTCACAGCTGGTCCGGGCTCACACACCCTGCTGCCTCATTCTCCCTTTGGCATCGGTGTGCTTTTGAACCCTGGGCTGTCTCTGTAGTGCGTGCTGCGCCCCGTGCCTCTCCCAACTGCATTCATGCTGTCACAGCTGGCCTGGGCTCACACACCACGCTGTGTCCTGCAGTTTTGAAAAAGTGCACCAATTTCTCCCCATCCAATGGGGCTTTGGAGCAGTACTTACTAGCCTTGAAGAGCTTGATTCAGTTGACTAAAGCACCACTGCTTCTGTGGGAGCACTGGCAGGCTCACTCAACATGGCGTCCTCCCTGTTTCAGATCGTGCATGTGAAAAATGGCTGCCACCTTTAAGGAAAAGGGTGAATGCCAAAATGATGTCACCACCATTTTGGTTAAGGGTTGTGGCCATTTTGTGCATGCACAAAACACCCCAGCTGCCGTTTTGTACATGTAGGACTGGTTTTGAACTTTAAAGCCCTAAATGGTTTGGGACCTACTTATCTGGAAGATTACCTGGCCTACAATGTCCCATCACAGTCTTTGTGGTCGGCTGGAGATGCTTGTCTGGAGGTAACTGTATTCAGCTTGGTTGCTATGGTGCAGAGGGTGTTCTTGGCTGCTGCCCCACATCTGTAGATCTCCCTCCCCCAGAAGGCTTGTTTATGTCTGGGCTTGAGTGCCTTTAGGAGGCAGTGCAGAACAGTATTATTTAGAAGGGCATTTGGCAGTGGGGACTAGGGAGGGAGGGAGTTGTGGGTGATATGGTGGAGTAGAGGAGTAGAGAGTAGGAGTATGGTGAAGTTGCAGATGGAGAAGAGGGGTTGGGGATAGGGTAAGGTTGTGGGGTGTTTTATATTTGTATTATTGTAAGCTGACCTAAACTGCCTTTGGCGGGAATGAATGAATGAATGAAATGATCTGGGGCAGGGAGTGATGAGGGAGCCAGTCAGAGTACCCACAGCAGTGGCAGTGGTTCAGTAAAGCAAGTAAGTACCACTCCAGAACACTGTGGGATGACAGTAGAACATAAGCACATAAGAACATAAGTAGTGCCATTCTGGGTCAGACAATGGTCCATCAGATCCAGCATCCTGTCTCCAACAGTGGCCAATCTCTGTCTCTTGGGAAAAGTACCCAACAAGTCACAATGGTCAGTCCATTCCCTGTTGTTACAGCTCCCAACAGTAAGAGGTTACTGTAACAGAGTGCAGTCTGATAGGACTTCCGGCCCTTTAAGAGAGCCTAGTGGCAGCCAGCAAGCTGCTAATTGACAAAGTTTTAATGGAGCTCACCTGCCTATTACAATAGTAGCTGGCTGCTTGGAAAGAGGAAGTGGAAGTAGCTGGGCTTGGCCACCCAACTTTATAACTGAGCGGAGAAAGCTTGGTCTCAGTCTTCTTGGAGACTCAACAGGAGATGGATCTCTCTGCTGAGGCTGCCATGGAGAAGCGGGTAAAGACTGAATGTAAATGGCAAGTTAGTGGACTGAGACCTGACTAGGCTTGGGGGCTTGATGTGACCGGGGGCCAGAGTGGTTGCATTTCCAGCATAGATAGCCTTCTGGTTGAGAACTGTATATAAATAAACAATTGAAAACTAATTCCTGGCATGATTAACCACATAATAGCATCACAGCAAAACTGCTACAATCTGGTGGAGAATGCAGACATCTCTAATGTTGGCCAGCAAGCCATCTCACTGACGGGAGCTGAAAACCCCTGCAGCATGGTGGCCAAGGAAGTAAAGGATTGTGCCTAGGAGTTGTGAGAGACAAGGGGTTGAAAGCATTTAAATCTTGCCCAAGGATGAAGGCTTGATGGGTTGGAGTCAGGAGACTCACCCAAAATGTGGATCGTGATTGGCCAAGAGAGGACAGTGGCCAAGATGGGGACGACCACTGAGTCTATGGGGCTTTGTGGAGCATAAATTGCATCACCATGGCTGGAAGGACCCAGAATTATGTATACCAGCAGTAAGGATGCCGAGAGCAAGACTACAATCTGGCAAGTACTGCGGACCCTTGAGAGGAGGTACTAAGAAGAGTTACCACAATTGTGGCCAAGTGGTACTCTTTTGGATGGACTTCCCTCAGCAATGGAGGGGCCTGATGTATACAAGAACTCTGAGGAATCTGAGAGATATATTATTTGGGTTCTCTGGCAGACAGGGGTGAAGATTTTGAGATGTGTAATGGTTGTAGGGGCACAGGATTTGCTAAAAGACAGGCTCATCCAGAAAGACCCAATGAAAGACAGAATAGGAAAAGGGAAGCATTAATAACTACAACTATCCAAAAAAGGTGCCAGAATTGCAACAAGCTGGGGCACTGTAGTGAAATTGTGTGGTGTTTGGATTAATTCAGTGATGACTCAAGCAAATGGGGTCAAAAAAGCTGATTTATTATATACAGTATAAAAGTAAAAGTAAATACAAACAGTAAAAGCAAGCTCTCTCACATCCCTTTGTGCAAGCTGGAAACTCCAATCACAGCTGCGGGAGGATCCTTGGGTGGGCCCCAGGTTCTGCTGCGCCCACTCTAGCACATCTGCCAAGCGGCCAGCAGTGAAGTTCATCTGCCTCTGCATCTGCCTTGGGAGACCAACCATAAAATATATTCCACCAATGATGAACAGTAAGATGGGTTTCTTCTGTTGCTATTCTTACAAGATCTTCTCCTTCATGAGTCATGACAACTTTGTCTTGCAACAAATTATGAGCAGTAGCTTTCAAATATTGTCTGACCAAAACATTATTCTTCAAAAACTTTTCAAGTTTGTCATAATTGATGGTCAGGGGGGAAGCTGTGGACCTAACAAGGTGTAATTCACAGTGTATGAATTCTTAGTGGTAGGGTAATCAGTCAACCTGTTCACAATGTCAGTTAATTTGTCAACATTATGTCGACATTCCAAAACAGGGGGCCAACTCACCTGCCCTCCATCCCATCTAATGACACGTGTTGGTGCTACACACATGCTCTGGGGCCCTCTCACATGAAGAATCATATAATTCAGTTGAGATGGGCACCATTTACACGCACCTGAACTATGTTCCAATGTACAGGGTTCATATATCAGGGTATAACTCGGGCAAACCAATCCATAGGTCCACACTTCACATTTGGTTACTTCATGTGTTCTGTTCTTATTATCTACATGAGTTCCATAAAACATAGGTGTCCAAAAATTATGGCCAAACAAATGGGGCAAAGGGGTACATTCACACCAAAGCTCTAAATCACTACGATTCTGCACCGCAATCATATTAAAACACAATCTGCTTGACTACACAAAGTTAACTGCGGTTGTGGTTTTATCCACAAATATACATCAATAATCAATAAAATTCACCAAACTTCTGGCGAGGGGTTATATGCTATTTGTCTTAATACATCTAATTGCCTAAATGCCAAAAGCTGAGAAACTATAACCCAAGTTGTATTAGCTAAGATATGATCAACTATTAATTGGTCCCAAGCTGTTTTATTCAAAAACTTCCATGCCACCCAAGTGGCCTTAAGCCCATGCAGGGTACTTTNGGGGGGGGGGGGGGGCTTTGGCTATTCATTTAAGTGCATTAGAATTCAATTGTTCCAAGGTTTGCAACTAATTGGTCAAAGTTTCAATGTCATATGAATTAAGAACACCTGCTGCAGTTCCTAGTCCCCCCAATATGGTACTCATTGTATCCCTTCTGTTCCGTCTAGAGGCCAGTGTTAATTGCGGGTCTCCAGAGTTCCACATGGACTCAGTCCAAGGTGAGCAATATGAATGTAACTTATGCTCCAAGGCTGGTTTCAATACATATTTACCACAAATTTCAAATGAGGGCCCTGCATAGTCAAATGACAGGTGTCTTTCAATCTCACTATGTGGGGGACTTCCACCTCTGGGGCATGTTGTTCTATTATCTGCAAAGCACGAACCTATAAGTTGGTTATCTTGGAGCTATTATGGCATATTCAAATAACTGGACAGGTGTAATTTCCTGAGGCTTGATTTCTGTGACTGACATCCCACCAACTTTACCCTAATATTATTTATTTATATTTATTTATTTATTTTACAAATTTATATCCCGCCCCCTCCTGCAATGCAGCTCGGGGTGGCTAACAACAGTAATAAAAACAATTAAAATTACTTAAAATATAAATATAAAATACATCAATAAAACAGGGCTAGAAAACAATAATAAATAGATTCCATTATGGTAGTGGAATCTTCTACTCTCTGCATTACAATAATTCTGTGCTTCAATTGCTAACAACATGCAAAACAATTAATGCAAGCATTTCAGTTCCTTCAACAAATTCAATAGTCATCACCAGGAAGTGGAAAACCATGTTGGTGTATGGCAAGAAGGAACAGTAAACTTTCTGCAAAACATAAGCATAAATGTTAAAATCATATACAAAAGCTATTTTCTAGCAAAGCAATGCAGCTCTGACATAAAAGCCCACAGCTGTATCCAAAGGTGAAGGAATCCGGTTGTTGATTACTCCCGCCATCTCAGCTTGCCTCTGTCAAGACAAATAAGTATTGAGTCACCAGTTCTCATCACTCAGTATGTACTTCCTTCACCTGTGGCTATTATCGTCATGACAAATTTGCCAAGTCACGCACCCTGCCGTGTGTAGCCTCCAATCACAACATCTTTCTAATAAATGAGTGTACCCTAGAAGGCCAGGTTATTTACACCCCATATGTTGCCAGGCATGAAGGTGACCGATAGATATCCCAGCACAAGTCCCCTCCATTAATCCAATCAGCAAAGTTGTGTAGGAATTAAAGCAAGCCAGGATATGAAGGTTTGCCCCACTTACAACCTTGTTTATTTCAATACAGGGTAAAATGGGAACCTGATCCTGTCAAGGTGATCTCATTTCCATCACAATCAGGTGCCTTAATTGCCACTGTCTCAGTCCACCCCTGCAAAGTACTCACAGGAGCAAGCTGTCTCATTCCCCATTTGAGCACTGTGTTATCACAGCCTTTACAGTATCTGGCTGTAGCTCAATAACATAAAATATGGGAGTCTTTCTTCATCTTCCCCAAGGTGTCATTAGGGGCTTCCACCCCTCTGGGATGGATCATTTGATACACAACACTGTTGTTTTGGGTAATTGAGTAATTGGGGAGAGGTCCCTAGCATAGACATGATACATTGTCACAGGGACTTTCCAGATAATCTCAATCAGCTGTTTCCACAGATCATTTCCCCACAATGATCTATCATAGATTGATCAATTTTCTCATTTCCAATTAGGGGCCCAAAGAGTCAGTTCATTTGCAATGGCCCATGAGTTTATACACAAATACATTTTGGGCTGGGACATTTACAGCGCAGTCTAATCAGCTGGCGTGTCTTTCTCTGCCCATGCTGGATTAAAACTGTGCCCTCAACTGGTTGTAAAGTAGCTTGTTTCCAACCCCCACTCCCCCTTAAGATATTCTACCAAGGCATTTAGGAACCAAGTATAACATTTGTCCCCCTCTGGCAATTACTCAAAAGGAACTCTCCACTCGGCTGTCGGGGAGGAAGCGGTTCCACACCTGGGGCCCTGCGGAAGCAGTAGGGTCACTCTGATAACTTTGCCCCCTTGCTTCCCTTCCTTAGCAGTTTAATCTGCCCTAGCAGTCCAGTTAATTCCTTCACTTAAACACAAACAAGATAACAAGCACTGAAACAAAACCTGCAGCTTTTGTTCTGGTACCTCTCACTAGTTCTAATCAACAAACAAACCATTTATTCCTATTTGTTTAACTAAGAAACCTTCACATTTTCCCAATGCATAAATCACAAAGCATAAACAAAACTTTACTTTCATCACTTGCTTTATTCCACTCCTACCATCCAATATCCAATCAGGTTTCCTGATTTCCGCCTTCTGCATAATTTATGATAACAAGCAGAATGGTACATGCCAGGCACTGTGTTACAGCCTCTCTCTCTCCCTGTTTCTCATCACTTTTGACATCTCCCTGCTCCAACTTATCAACATAAATTTTAACCCTTTACTTCAACATAGATCCTTGGAAAACTCTCTCTCACAAAATTTAACTAGCGCCACTCTGCAAAGGCAGAAGGAGTTCTTGTTAAGAACGTGTGTCCTTTCCCTGATGTTGCCCTGTACAGCCGGGCAAATTCCTATAACAGCATATATTTTAAGCAAATATACACATAATGTTTAAAACAATCAATAACCATAATTAGCCTAGTTAATTTGTTGGATCCTTTTTCTAATTGACAATTCTAACAAATTTTCTCACAATTGAAAGTTTTCAACAACAACACACACAAGTTTAATTAACAGCAAAACACCACATGCATGGAAGCAAAATGATTCCTAGCTGTGCTTTCTGCCCTCACTTCACTTCAAAGCTGTTTCCAGCATACTCTGCATAGGAAAGCATTCCATTATCTTACAGCTGCTAGACATTTTAAACCTTCTCTTTTCTCCTCTCCCCATAGCCCTATCACTGTTGTAAGGAGTACTCAACCAATTCCAGAGACTGCTTTTTATTTCTCCCCCCCCCCCAGGACCATATTTATCTT
>QEPC01002036.1:731876-755560 GCA_003113815.1 Sphenodon punctatus
CCTGTCCCAGAGGGTCAACAGTTCGACACATGTTGGAAGACATACTTTAGACCTCATGTTTTGCACTGGCCTTGAGGCGGGTGGTCCATTAATCAGGGAGATACCAGCTGTGCCCTTGTCATGGACAGACCATTACCTCCTGCATACCTCCCTTCTAGCACATGTCTGCCCCTGGAAGGGTACAGAACCTACTAGGATGGTCCACCCCCGGAGGCTGTTTGTCCCAGTGCGGTTTCTAGGCTCTCTTGGGGAGTTACCCTCTGACCTTGACAACCGTCACATCGATGACCTGGTCAAGCTGTGGAACACCTTGCTGACAGAAACCATCGATCAAACGGCTCCCAGGCATCTGTTGCCCAGGCGGAGGTTCCCCAGACCCCCTTGGTTCTCTGAGGAGCTGCAGATGCTGAAGAGGGGCGAAGGCAGTTGGAGCGATGGTGGCATCATTATCAGGCTGAATCCGACAGATTGCAACATAGAGCTAGTTTACGAGCCTATGCCATGACTATGCGGGCAGCAAAGAGGGAATTCTTTGCTGCCCTCATAGCATCTGAAAAATCCCATCTGGCAGAGCTGTTCCAGGTTGTACAGGGACTGGTCAGTCTGGCCTCCCTCAACCCTGGAGTTGAGTCATCATCTGCCCACTGTGACCTTTTTGCGGATTATTTTGCCGAGAAAATCGCTCATATTCACCAAGACCTCGATGCCTCAATTAATACAGTGGAGGAGGTAGAGGTGGTAGAATCTCCGACTTGTCCAATTTTGTGGGATCAATTTCAGTCACTGATGCCTGCTGACATGGTGGGGGTGCTGGGGGCTGTGTGAGCCACTTCTTGTGAACTAGATCCGTGCCTGTCCTGACTGATTAAGAGCTGCCGGGAGACGATGGGACCATTGCTGGCCATGGTGTTCAACGCCTCTCTATGGGAGGGCAGAGTGCCAGGCTGCCTCAAAGAGGCGGTGATACGGCCTCTGATCAAGAAACCATCACTTGACATTGACTCCCCTGCTAGCTATCTGCCTGTCTCTAACCTTCCCTTTTAGGGAACGTTATTGAACTGGTAGTGGCTTAGCAGCTCCAAGGGCATCTCGACCACGTCAGTTATCTTGATCCCTTGCAGTTTGGCTTTCGTCTGGGGCATGGCACTGAGATAGCATTGGGGGCTTTGGTGGATGATCTGCGCCATGAAAAGGATAAGGGTCGATCAACCTTTTTGGTCCTATTAGATCTGTCGGCTGCATTTGATACCGTTGACCATGAGATGATGGTGACATGCCTGCGGGACAGCGCAGGGGTGGGAGGAATTGTTCTTGAATGGTTCCGCTCATTCCTGACCTGAGAACTCAGCGGGTGGTGCTCAGTGATCATTTTTCATCTCACCGAGACCTCTCATTAGGGTCCCGCAGGGTTCTGTTTTGTCCCCTCTCCTATTCAACGTGTACATGCAGCTGCATGGTGAGGTGATCAGAGGGTACGGGGTGAGGTGTCACCAGGATGCGGATGACACCCAACTGTTTCTCTCATTTTCAATTGACCCAGGCCTGGTTGTCTTGGTTCTTACTCAGTGTTTGGCAGGGGTGGGGGACTGGATGAGGGCTAATCAACTGCGACTGAATCCTGACAAGACAGAGGTGATGTTAGTGGGTAAGTCAATGGAGCTGACGGCCCCCTCGGTTGAAGGGGTGTGTCCTCCACTGACTTCCCAGGTGTGGAAACTGGGGGTGCTCCTTGATGCACAACTCTGCCTGCATCTGCAGATGGAGGCTGTGGTGAGGAGTGCCTTCCGCCAGTTACATCTGGTGCAGTGGCTTCGGCTGCTGGTTTCGGTTCTGGATCCGGCCATGATCATCCATGCTTTTATCAACTCTCAGTTAGACTACTGTAACACACTCTATGTGGGGCTACCTATGGTGATGGCTCGGAAGCTGCAGCTGGTGCAGAATGCGGCGACCCGGCTGTTGGTGGGGCTGGGCTGCTAAGAGCACATTACGCCAATGTTCCGATCTCTGCACTGGCTGCCAATAGTCTTCCAGGCCTGATTCAAAGTGTTGGTTTTGACCTATAAAGCCTTACACGGTCTGGTCCCTGCCTATTTGCGAGACCGCCTCACTCCCTGGGTTCTGGACTGGCCGGTGCAATCATCTGGGGGCACCCTGTTCGAGGTACCTCGGGTTTCCCGGGGAGCCATGCAGGAGAAGGCGTTCTCAGTGGTTGCACTGTGCTTTTGGAATTCCCTCCCAGTGGGGTCCCATCTGGCCCCAGACCTCCCGGTTTCCCGCAGGAATTGTAAGACCTGGATTTTCCGTCAGGCGTTTGGCAAGGGAGAAGGGTGAGGGTGGATGGGGTGGTGGGTGTAATGGGGTTTTGTTCTCCTCATTTTTATTGTTATTTTTAGCATATGATATTTTATATGTTTTAAATGTATTTTATTGATTGACCTTGTTAGCTGCCCCGGGCTGCCTGTGGCAGGAGGGGCAGGGTATAGTTACATTTTTTAAATAAATAAATAAATAAATAAGCTTCAAAGCACCTAGGATATGAAAAAACACTACACTGTATGGAAGAGATTTTTTTGTGTGCTGAAAATGGCAAAGGATGTCAAGGATTGGATACGTTCTTGTCTCATCTGTCAAGAGAAGAAATCACCTGTCAGAAAAGGCAAAACAGCACTAGGAGAAATGCCACAACCAAATAAGTCATGGGAGTTCATACAGGTTGATTTGAAAGGCTCACTCCCAGAAACAGCAGCTTGAAATCATTATTTGCTGGTAGCGTATCACAGCTTTTCAAATTATGTGGTAGTACATCCTCTGAAGGATAAAAGGACAGAAACAGTTATGTATGCATTGATGAAAAGTGTGTTGTTGCATTTTGGCCCACCAAGTTGCATCTACTGTGATCAGGGGAAGAAATCTGAGTCACAGATGCCACATGAGCTTTGTTAGCAACACCAGATTACCAATGAGAACCAATGTTGCTCACCCTGTGAGTAATGGGGGTATGGAGGGAGTAAACCACACCATAGACTCTATGTTTAAAGTTCTTGTCAGTGAAGACCAGAGAAACTGGGACTGGGGCAGGGGCGACAAAACGACAAAGGCACTTTTCTCTGGGAAAAAGAAGCCTGGAAAAAAATATCAGAAACTTGCTCCCTTTTGGAGGGAACCATATACAGTGATTAAGAAACTCAGTAACATAGCCTTGCTGATACAAAAGGAAACACTTGCCCCTTTGTAGTGCATCACAAATTGGTACCCAGGTTAATTGAAAGAAAACGACAGGCAAGTGTTGAGGAGGCTCAGTAACCTTCCCACCTGGATGCAGGAGAGGTTGGGGAGGAATCCCAGAAACTAAAGCTCCTGTGGCTCCTTTTGGGGGACCAATTTTGGAAGAAGATTTACCTGGAAATTATGAAGACCCTCAGGCACTACTGTCATCAACAGCTGTTCTGCCCTTGGCAGATAGTCCTGACCTACAGGACACAAACCCTGCTTTTACATACAATCCATATCCCACAAAAAGCGCAGAGCTGGTAGTTCCAGTGACAACTGATGCACCACTGATGGAAAACCGACTCAATAGGCAAAAGAACACAAAAACCTGTCTGGATAGTGGGCTACCTGGACTGTTACAAACTACTGCTGAGTTCTTTATTAATGGGGGGTGGGGGAGTTGTAATGATAATAAGCACCTCCACCAGTAGGTGGGCTGCACAATTGATTGTGTTAGACTGTTATATTGTGTACGCTTTTGTTGATCCTACCTAGAGGTTTTACAGGAAGCTCAGCCATGTTGTAAGTCTGTGCTAAGTGTGGCTGGTGTTCTGATCAATAAAGTACTGTTCCAAATAAGCCAGTATTACATATGGTAAGTAAGGTCTTATTCACACAACATCCTTACCGTTTGCACACTTACCACTTGTTTCATAATCTTTGTTTGTGTTGTCACCTGGCAGTACATTCATACAACTGCTGATTTCTCTGCATTTCACTGGACCACTCTCCCTTCCTAATTTCCACAATGCTAAAAGCATGGAGGAATTACTTGTGATATGCCTGCATGCAATGTTATGGAAGTAGCATGGAGAGTGGAGGGAAGGAGCGAGTCCCTGCTCCAGGAATATCTGGTAACACCTCTATGGTCACTTGCAAGTAGAAAGTGATAAACAGAAAACGATTATCAAGTCAAGCAAATCATATGGCACCATTGCTACTTAATATGGCCTGCTCCTTGCAAGCAAGCTCCCTGCCTTAGGTGGCAGAGAGAACACAGGAACTTAGAGGAGCACAGGGAGTGGTAGGGATTTCACTCAATAGTAGGGATGGGACTATCGGCAAATTATCGGTTACTGGTTTTATCGGTATCGGATTAATCGGATATCAGATTTATCGGTATCCGTATAGCGGATTTTTAACATTGCTGATTTTTTTGATCTTTAACATTGGGCCTATTTTTTAAATAGCTGCAATGTTAAAAATCAAAAAAATCAGCAATGTTAAAAACCCAATATACCAATACTGATATTATCGGTATTATCAGATTAATCCAACATCACCAATTATCGGCATTATCGGATTAATCCGATACTGATAGTCCCATCCCTACTCAGTAGTTAGAATGTTGGGCTGTGCCAATATGTGTGAATGAAGCCTATTATTTTCAGAATCTGGAATTCTTGATGACTGTGAAGTGAGGTGATCCAGAATACTAGGTCCCTGGGTTGTCAGGGTCAATCATGGGATCCTGTTGAAAAGAGAGAGCTTTGAGGGGACAGAAGGACAGCAAGAGTGTTTATGCTCTCAGTGTCAGTTCAATTTAAAAAACTGAAAAATTAGCTGCATTATTTATTTTAAACCTCAAGATATTTAAGTTTTCCTAGGGCCAGACCTGGTCAAACGAAGACTATGCAATTGTATGGAGCCCTGTGT
This sequence comes from Sphenodon punctatus, assembly GCA_003113815.1. NCBI lineage: Eukaryota > Metazoa > Chordata > Lepidosauria > Sphenodontia > Sphenodontidae > Sphenodon > Sphenodon punctatus. The sequence continues at coordinate 736,806 of QEPC01002036.1, forward strand.
GGAAGGACACTCCCCCCCACCCCCACCCAATTACCTGGGGTCCCTGAATAAATTTGAAATGACAATATGAGCGTGAGAAGCACTGATGTAAATTACAAGCCCATGATGCCTCTGACATAGGGAGACCTGGTCTATGGAGGAGCCATGGCAATTCAAGAGGAGCCCCCAACACATAGAGCCCATGAATAAACTAGAAACAACAACATATGTGTAGTCAAGACACCTCGGATCCTGCAGGGGTTGTTACATTTACTTGAACTTCAAAAATTAATTATGGTAACATTTTCTGTTTTCTAACGGGTGAGTCAGTGTGGGGTCAGAATAAATTCCTATGTAAGAAAGAGGACCACAAGACCATTGTGTTCAGGGCCCCAAATCATTGCTGGATATGGCACTGAGTTAGACTCATCATTTGGGGTGGGGGGAGTGGTAACATGGGTGATGACAAATGATTTTAGAACAGCTTACAGCTGCATTTCCCAGTAAATCCTTTATTGATATAACCAAATGGTTGATACAATTGTACAATTATACATACATATTACATTTCGTAAAATTCAATTTGGGTGATATATAACAATTCCCCAAAAAGTAACAAATAACAAAACTAAATGGGACCACCCGGAATCATCTATGGTCCTGCTGCTTAGCCTACTTACTAGGCCCTTCTACCTCAATCTAACTTTACTGCCCGTTTTGAGTCCGAGTTCTCCTTTTGACTAGCAACAGTAAAAAATTTGCTGCCCTATACATCTTTCTTTCTATATTGTTTACCAGGATATATTTTAATCTTTGATCACAACTATACCATGGGGCCTTCAGCTCAAGAAAGCTTCTATATTGATGACAAATATCAGCCAAAGCAGTGCACTCGAACAAATAATGAATTAAGTCCTCAACCCGAACCTTGCAGTCACATAATCTCTGACAAAAGGGCACACCTCTCAGTCGACCTTCCAATACTTTGGAATACAGCTGCATTTGGTGATGTGCGGAAAATTACTGTAGTGATTTAAGGACATCTGCTTGCAAGCTGAGCACCTACATCAAATACTAGCTGGACTTTTGACTTCTGGTGGGACTGTCACAATTCCAGAACTGATTCCTGTCAACACTGTTTACCTGTTTTACTGTGCTGTAATGACCCCTGAAACACAGAAATAATGAAAGAAAAGAGTGATTATGAAAGAAGAGTAGAGAAAGTAAGGTTGCCATGTTGGTCCCAAATATAGGCAACAGGGACAAAGTAGTACAGTGATATCTTTTATTGAACCAACTCCAGTTGGTGGAGGTATGCAAGCTTTCTGATCTCACAGGTTCTTTCGTCAGGCAGGTCAGGAGTTAGAACTGGAGACTGAGCAAAGCAGTGTAGATATATACTGTGTTAAGAAACAATGGTAAGGGGGGGGAGAGGAGGAGTAGGTGAGGAGGTTCACACTTCAAAGGGGTGGAATACAACAAGATGGGAAGGGTAAGAGCTGCTGATAGTAAGTAAACTTAAGGCTTCCTGTAGCTGTAGACAGTCATTAGACATACAAATTTATGTAATGGCTTGTGAAGCCCGTGTCAAAATTGAGTCCTTGTTCTTTGTATCTAGTAGAACTATGAAATTTTGTTCCCAGGCTCACCTTTTGAAGGCATTGCATCAGTTTCCTTTTAAGACAAGGACAGAGAGGCCAGAAATGGCATGGTCACTTTGTGAGAAGTGCGTGCCAATGGTAGAATTTGTGCTCTCCATGATCTTTGTCGGCGCACCCAATAAGACACGGAGACATTATCTGGTTTAAAACTGGCCGCATTCTTTATTTTCAATAACCTGAGAGGCCGGTGGGGAAAATTGCCCGGCAATTTCGGGTCCAGTATGCTAGCTAATAAATAACCTTATAACTTGGCACTGGCGTGGATGTGCCCTCCAGCGTCAGTGCCATTCAAACAGTTCCCCCTTCGACAACACGAAGGCTCTGGCTGAAAAACTGGGGGAACAAGCCCAACCATGGGCACGAGCCAGAAGGTAAGTGGCTTCCGGTCCGGTGGACAGCGCATGCCCTTTCCGGCCATTCCAAAACCACTCCTCCCAGGGTCATGACCCCAGCGTGCGCTGCGCCCCGCATCACGCTGGGTATCACCTCCCCATCTCTTAAGGAGATGTCTCATCCTATCCTACTTATTCCTATTTACCTACAATCGCATACTGGACCCCTGCCACGAAGGGGGAGGCAGCACTGCCGTACCCCGCCTCCCCACTGCCTCTCAAATCAACGACCCCAAATGTTGGGCCAACGCTCGGACATAAATCACATTGCCCGAATCAGAGAGATGAACCCCATCATCTCTAAATAAATCCGTCCTACCCCTGACCAATCCAGGGTGCATAATCACTGAACCACCCATGCTACAAACCCATTTGGCTAATTCCTTACTAACAGTGCGTCTGGTTCTATCTACTCTACCCGATTTAATTGCCTTATCCCAATGTCTCCTAGGAACCCAACTTGTCCACACTATGTGTAGACCCGGAAACCAACGTTTAACTAGTACTAAATCCTCTTTAACCTGTATAATTAAATTAACTCCTTTACGTTGGGGGAGGTCATTTTCTCCTAAATGAACAACTAATACTTGTGGTGCTGAGGCTCCTCTCAAGGCATGTAACGTAGGTAGTAGCTGGTTCCACTTCATTCCACTCTTCCCCAGCCACCGTATTACCAATTTGTCGTGAAACCCTAACTGGTTCCCCCACTGGCTCGTTCTTGCGGCCTTCTCGGCCCAGCGTACCAGGCTGTGTCCTATAATCCATACCACCCTCTTCGGGTGTATGCTAGTGTAGGATCCTATGGGAAAAGAAAAAAGGGGGGGGGGGATTACTGGCTGTGATATGGTCGAATGTATCTCCTGTAAGCTTTTGATCTCCATCTCCCGACTGCCTTAATTGTCTTGACTGGTAACCCAGCGGCAGCAGCTGTGGTGGCTGCTCCGATTCTAAATGAGTGGGACCTAAATGTCTCAGGGTTGAGGCCGCCTCTGGCCAAAGCAGCTTTCATAACTGCAGTAAATTGATAACAGGTCAGGGGCTTTCCGTCATGGTGTATAAATAACGTGCCGGGGATGGGAGGGCGAATTTTCCAATACTTCCGCATCTGCCCCACAAGGACATACATCCTTATTATCACATTGGTATAAGTTCACCTTTTGCCCCTTTTTACGTTGGTCAGTTTTTGAATACCTAAGGTGCAACTCAAGCCCCCGAACATTCCATCTAACATCCTGTAACCCTAGGGCCCGTCCCGAGGTGTCCTTCCCAGATGCGGGGACCACTTCACTAATGCGGAAGCCTCCAAAAAACGTTACCACGTACACCGTGGTAAACAGCTGCCTTTCATACTCGTCCCGACAAATACCCGTGAGAGACCCAATCAATTGCATCAAAACGGGTGGTGTTATTGGCGACCTAGGAACTGTGGTGACTACTGCTGTCCTCGTCCAACTTTCAAACATCCGTTTGAGAAAGAAACCTTTGTCTGGGGACGGGAATCCGTTAAGTCTGCTGAAAAACACTAATGCCGATACCTTGCCACTAATAGTACCCACAGCTAAGCCTTTATCATGGAGCTCCATTGTAAATTGGATTACCTGCTCTTCTGTAATAGGGAATGCCATCCCCATGCCCTTTCTTACTCTAAATTGCTGGAACTCCTTAAATGCTCTGTGGTAGGCAACCTGTGTTCTGGGGGCCAGTGATCCCTTTATGATGGCCTGCATATCTATTTCCCAAGGTTCCATACACCTGCTGGTAGCGGATCCGGCCACTCTCTGGCCGCCGGCGCCAGTTCCCGGAACCGTTTCATCTGAAACCGAGAAAGGGCGTCGGCTATGCCATTGTTGATGCCTGGCACATGTCGGGCAGAGAACAAGATATTTTTTCTCAGACAGAGGCCTACAAATACCCGTACCAGAGCCATCACCCTCCCGGAGCGGGATGACAGGGTGTTGACAACATGTACCACTGCCATGTTGTCGCACCAAAACAACACCGTTCGGTTGGCAAATTGCTCCCCCCACAATACGACAGCCACCACCATCGGGAAAAATTCTAGGAAGGTGAGGTCTCTGGTAACACCTGTCTCTTGCCATTCCTTCGGCCATGGGGAAGCACACCATTGGCCCCGAAGATACACCCCAAAGCCAGCCCCTCCTGCTGAATCTGAGTGTACCTGCAGGTCAGCCTGCAGCCGTAGCTCCTCCCTCCAAAAGCTAACTCCGTTATATTCCTGGAGAAATTTCAGCCAGGTCTCCAAATCTTCCTTCATGTCTTGTGTTACCCGAACCCTGTAGTGGGGGGGTAATTCACCTCCTAGCTTTCCATATAGTCTTGAAAGAAATGCTCTTCCTGGAGCGATCACCCGGCATGCAAAATTGAGACTCCCGACCAAGGACTGCAAGGCCTTCACTGTTATTTTCTTTAATGCCATGCATTCCCGGATTTTGTTTCGAATGCCCTCCAATTTATCTGCCGGGAGTCTGGATAATTTCGATTCAGTGTCCAATTCAATCCCTAAATACGTGATGATTGTACTTGGTCCCTCAGTTTTCTCTGGTGCCAATGGTATCCCCAATTCCTCTGCCATCCTCTGGAATGCGCTTAATGCATCTGCACACTGGTGTCCTTTTGGCGGGCCAATTAACAAAAAATCATCTAAGTATTTAGTTATCTCTACCGTTCGTGAACGCTGCCTAAATATCCACTCAACCAGTGAACTAAATCTTTCAAATGCAGAGCAGGATATGGAACACCCCATAGGCATAGCCATATCGTAATAGTACTTTCCTTCAAAATAGAAACCCAAGAGGTGAAAACTACTGGGATGGACTGGCAGCAGGCGAAAAGCGGACTTAATGTCGCATTTAGCCATTATTGCACCCCTTCCCATGGCCCTTGCCTTCTTTACAGCATCATCAAACGACGCATATTTAATGGTAGTCAATTCCCTTGGTATGGCGTCATTTACTGATCCTCCCCTCGGGTGGGATAAATGGTGGATCATCCGGAATTCGCCCGGTGTCTTCTTTGGCACTATACCAAGAGGGGAAACCACAAGATTGGCCATGGGAGGGGCAGCAAACGGGCCTGCCACCCTCCCCTCCTCAACTTCCTTCCTGATCTTTTTGCGGACAACTTCTTCCTGACCTTCAATAGATTTTAAATTACGGGACACACTAATCTGGTATACTGGGCCTGCGGGGATGATGAAACCGTTCTTGAAGCCTTGCACTACGTAATTAACCTCGGATCTTACTGGGTGCCCTTCTAAAGCCTCTTCTAACTTCTTAGTTCGAATTGGAGTCGGTCCCCTTCTGAGGACGGGATGCTGCTGGGCTGCTCTGCCCCATTCTCTGATTTCCTCCCCCTTGTCCAAAACGTCCCCGTCCCCCTCTCTGTCTAGGGCGAGGGCACATGGTTGCTGGGTGACTCCCCCAGCAATTAGTGCAGGAATGACGAAATTTGCAGACCGGCCGTGTACAGCGCCTGCCCTTGTTGTAATCCCAGCATGGCCCTGTGGGATTCTGCCCTGATCTTTGGGTGTCCCCCCGAAATGGCTCATTCGCGGGTGCAACCCCACCCCAAACTAGCGGATGTCCGCTGTCTGCCCTTGGGGCATTTGTGGCATCTATCATACTTTCTAGCCACAAATCGGCAGCGTACTTATCCCATTGCAACCCGGGGGTGTTTCCTGCTCTATGGCGAAAAGCTTCGTCATAGTGAAGCCATGCTCCTAAAGGGCCTGTGCCGTGTGCTCGCCGTACTATATCTGCGTATTTATGCAGCTCCAAACCCCGCCCTGGTTCTTTCTGCATAATCACCCCTATGTAAATAGCGTACGCTGACGTCCAATTGTCCCAATTTCTATCCGCCTTGGGCCGCCTGAATTTTTCCTTATCCTTTCCCTCTAGCTGCTCAGAGTGGTCCAATATTGGATCGCTGAACAGTAGTGCGAAAAGATCCACATATTCACCCCGCCAGATTTTTTCTTTCGTTGCTTGGGTTAAATGTGACCCGAATGGGGCGGAAACCTCTGTTATTGGACCGCCAGGTGGGCGGACTGTGACTTCAGGGGCCGGCTGGTCCACTGGATGGGACACTGATGTGGCCTCTTTTCCTGCTAGTGAAGTGTGGTGGGCGACAGCCCCAGAGGCACCTGCCTCTGCCACTTCCCTTTGGCTGAGCTGAGCTGCTCCAGCAGTCCCAGGGAGTGCCGCCGGCACCACCCACATCCATTCCCCGTCTAACATCCGCAATTGCGGGCTAGGATTATTTGGCGAGGGTCCTCCCCCCATTCCCTGAACTCCTTCTCTGTCCACCCCTGACTCTGGTATTAAAGATCCCCCTATTGCCCTACTGGTCCCTTGCTCTGAGGCAACGTTAACCGGGGGCGCAGTTGCACTCTGGCCCTGCTCAACTCCTCCCACTGACCCACCTGAATTCGGCGCTCCTCGGCCCTGGTCGGCCGATCCCGTTCCTGGGTTAGGTTGAGTCCGCTGTCGTTGCCACTCCTGTTCTAGTCTTGCGATTCGTCTTCTCAAATCGCCATCTGCTGGGCACTCAGTATCGGACGCTTCATCACGTCTCCTCCGTGTAGCTGGTGGCTCTCCCTCTCTCTCTGTAACACATACTCCAAAAGGGCTTTCTTGCCCTTGGGGTGGGGCAGTCCTCGCAGAGGGGGGGAGACCCCTGTTCCACTCTGCCTCCCGTTCCAACTGCCAATGGTAATCACCCCAACCAGGTACCCCAACTGGGTCTTGTGCCCATGATCTTGGAGGAAACCTTCCTCCTCCCCTGGGTGGGAGGTTAACCCATCCCCCCCCCTGCACTTGGCGGCCTGTTAGCCCTCTTGTTCCCCCTTGATTGTCCAGGGGTTGAGGGCAGGACATGTCCTGTTCTGAGCCATTGTCTTGTGCAGGAGGCAGGCTCTCTACCGGGCCCTCCCCATGACCTTCACAGGCCATGGAGGCCCTTTCTTCCTCCCACTGCCTGGAGGTTCCTTCATCCGCTTCCCAGTTTCCTGTGAGCCCAAGCCCCCTCTCAGCACCCTCTATAGCGGGCTGGGAGATTAATCACTCTATTCCCCCTTCGGGTGGGCTGCTGCCCGCTTGACATCCCCCCTTGTGGGGGCTGGGCCTCATCCTGTCCACTGTTCAAAAGGACTTGACTGGCCCCCACCCCCTTCCCAACCGGGTCCGCATCGTGGCTTCCCGCCCCACACTCACCTAGCAGAGGGAGGCCCTGCACCCTCAAGAGGGCTTCACAGGCCGCCAGCCACTCACAGTTCTGCCCTCATCGGGGCCCATCCCCCCTTTCTCTGCTGCTGAGCCCTGGCCTGTTTTCCTGCCGCTCTGCTTGCCCCCTCTTTGGGCGCCGCCTTTTTGTTGCGGCCCATCTCGCCGCTCCACTCACGTGGCAATCTGAGAGGCTTAGTTCAGCAGCAAGCCGATCTTGCTGCTGCCTCGTTGAAGATCTGGGGCCGAATGCAGGCTCTCTCCCTCGTGGCCCTCTCCCCGCCTGAAAGGGGCGGGGCCACGCTCAAAGCACGGGTTCCACTGTGCTCAATCTGCCCAGAAACAGGGCTTACCACTGATGAGCATGATAGCATGCTCACAGCGCGGCAAGATCTTTAATCACCACCCACCCCCGTGCTCATTCCCTAAAGGGGGTGGGGCTTGACAAATGCCCCATCGCCGCCATTTCGGCAGCGAAGGGGACTTTTTCTGTGTAAGTTCATGTGTTTGTGCAGGGGTTGGTGGGTTTCACCTACATATAGGGTTATAGCGATTCATATCAGCTATTCCCGTTCCTCAATTCCAATTGCTGGAATAGTAGCAGCCAACCCTTTCCGGCGGTTTTTCGCTGTTGCCGCATTGCTTGCTGCACGGCAATGTCTCATGCCATTTTCCACTTCTGCTGCCATGCCCTGCGATTTACTGCAGCTGATCTCGTTTACAGACATATTTCCTGCTGGAGCAGTAAATGAAACCATATTTCTAGCGGAATACTCAAACAGCGGTAAAACATCTGCAGTGCAAAATTAATGCCATGTGTGCCAAAGCTTATAAAGCTACAATAACAAGTAATCCATTCTCCTGTCACCGCCTCTTCTGTCTCCCCTCTCCCCCTGCCATTAGGACCATCGCCCATCCCCAGACATGGGGGTGTATGGGAGACTTGGAATTGAGAAAAGAAAAGTATACTTAGAAAGAAGGCAAACAAATACATAAAACATTTATTAGGGAAGTCTTGAGAGACAAACAATAAGTTGAGAGACTGGAACCCCTGGGTCAATAGGCTGGGGAGAGATTGTCTATTTCAGGCTGTCTCAGAATCTGGATTACATTGTGATTTAAGGAATTACTCCCACCTCCATTATTAACAGCCTGGGACTCTCCCAGGTGTGAGAATGGGGGGAGCCACTTGAAGAAGAACAGAATGTTGCTACCTTGTAAACAAGATTCTTCGAGATGGCTCTGAGCATTCCCACAACCCCCACCCATTCAGCCTCCCAACGGAATTCAGGGTTAGAAGGAAGTGAAAGTTGAGAGGGGGAGTGCCTTATATAGGCTGGGAGGTCACATGGTAAAAAACTTTTTCATATGGCTAGAAAATGTCTGACGAGTGATGAGCGTGTATGCACAACCCAGTTATGAGAGTGGGTGGAATCATCTCGAAGAACCTTGTTTACAAGGTAGCAACCTTCTGATCAATTAGTGGAGTCAGACAAGACACACATAGCACTAGCAAAGGCTGCCTCCCTGCAACATGAAGTTCTGGCCAGGCAACAGAGCAGGCAGGGGAGGGGAGGGGAGGGGAGGGAAGAGGGAAAAGTTTAACTTAGGAAAGAAAGCATTTAGCCTCAGGTAGCATCAGGCAATAGGTGTGCATGCCCACATGGCTGTAAGCAGGGGAAATCACAGGAGGCTGATGATAATCAAGAGGCAGGAAATGGGGATTGCCCTCCAATTTAAAGGGAAACATTTTAATTCAAAAAGAGGGCGAACTGAAACTTATTCCTGAACCAATCAAATTGAATGGTGCAGGGTCACGATTCCATATGGTGAGTTTCTGCCGGAAAAGTTTCCAACGAAAAAATTCAAGATTCTTGTGCTGCTGCAAGAAGCGACAATATTCCTGCACTCCATCCACTGTGTGGAAACTTCACGGCTGCGAAATTCCACAAATTCTGTTTCTCTTTCTGCTGAAACTATGCCCGTGGAAAGAGCATGCAGCAAATTTAGAAAGCCGTAAGTACCGCTAGGGAAAGTTGTTCTCTACCGTGCCAAGTCGCTCTGAGGAGAAAGTGCTTTCAGTCAGAAAATCTTGCTGTGATGGTATATTGTTTCAGCCCTACCTACATTGTACCCATGGGGCATTTAGTGCACTGAATAAGGTATACCAGATTTTTAGATGTGGGGTAATATCTGCCTGCAGTTCTGCTGAGATTTTCCTCTTTTCTTAAAGGGCGGGTTGAGGGAGGAGAGAAATCAGGAAATAGATTTCCATGGGATGTCTGGATGCTGTTCGCATCAAAGAAAAGAACATTAAAATAATATTTCATGAACCAGCTCCCCTTCCCTAATGTCTGTTAACTTCAGGGGAGGATGGGCAGGACTGAAGCAGGGGTGATTTTCCATGGACCCTTTCCTACTCCTGAGTATGACCAAGCAAAGCATATACCCTGGTGAGGCAATATGGGGACTCCCAGCCAGGTAGCAGGGTCCATCATTCCTGTGTATTAATCCTCTTAATGTTCCCCTAACACATTGGCTCCAACACCTCTGCCTCCCATGCCTTTTTGATTCAGTCTGCCCCCAATTAACTTCCTAGAGACAGGTGAACTCCTCCACCCTCAGAACAAGCCCTTATGGATCCTTTTTAAGTAAAAAACCCTGCCTTGTTATTCATGCCTCCCTCCCCCTTCTCTGCCTGCATCAGTGCCCTAATTTTATTCCTTATTTCTTGGTAATTGTATTCAAAACTCTCTCTTTGTTCTTTGTTTGCTAACCTCCACGCTTTTTTTCCAGTCAGCTTATCTCTTCTTTAGTCCTTTTGATTAAAGTTCTCAATTCATTTAGTGTCTTTCTGTTTCTCCCCAGTCTTTCTAAACTAAAACTGTAAAGCACTGCAGGGAATACTTGTATTTACCTCTCAGTGCTCTCAGCCAAGGAAGCTTTCAAACTGACTTCTGAGCTGCATAATACACTGAAAAACTTTCCAATACACACACTGAGCCATTTTGCTGTTCTCTTCCTATTCTCCGCTGACAATAGCAACAGACCTACTTACTGGCCCCCATGAGGGCCTTTAGAACTGTAGTTTGCTTCTGCCAGTGTCCTTTTGTGATTATCAGATAAAACTATATAACCTGCACTCTTCGTAGCGAACGCCTTTCCGTGTTAGCAGCAGCATAGCTGCAGCAGGAGGGGAGAGGCAGTGGGTTGTTACATCATGGGAACCTTTCAATGCACATGTAATGTTGCAGTAATCCAAAAAGCCTCTGTCAGAGGCAGAAGAAAATTGCAGTAATATCTGCCTGCAATTCTGTTGAGATTTTCCTCTTTTCTTAAAGGGGGGAGGGAGGAGAAAAATCAGGGCAACTACCAAAGAAATATTCAGCAGGTGCCAAATGTATCGGTGCTTATTTGGGGCTTTTGTTGTTTGTTTGTTTTTTCTATTTTAAATGACCACTTTTAGCTTTTTTTGTAGACCCCAGTCTGATTTGTAACACTTGTATCTCTCGTGTTAATGCCAGCAAGCCCAGGTTTTCATTTCTCTGAAGTTGCTTAGTAACAATAGATGTGGAGAGAAAATGTCCAAGCTACTCCCTGCTGTCTCACATTTAGGTGCATTGGATAAAGTGGACTAATGGCCTTGCGTTGTTTTTAACATGCTAACCAGCTGATTCATTGTAGAATCTACAAGGGATCCTCTTAGAATAGCATTTCTACCATCTTTCCTCTTAGCCTGTTTATCGATGATGTGACCTGACCCAGGACGAGCTGCTTTTGCAGAAGGGGCGGGGTATAAATTGATATATAAATAAAATAAATAAATACATTGTATCGGGTCTGAATTATAGTAAAGTGTTTCCTATTTTTTTTAAATGAGCCACTTTCTGGTGAATAAACAGGAAAGGCATTTATTTATCCTCCATGTACACACTCTGCATTATATCTAGCTCTCATTCTGAAGGCAGAAGAACTGCCATTCTGTTTACTGAGACAAGCATTCTCAAGCCTTTTCAGAGAGTGGGACATGATCTGAAGAGACAGATTGTTTCATCAGGTGTTTTCTCATGGTGTGGCTAAAACTGTGATTATGGGAAACATCTTTTATCTGATTCGGATAGCACAAAATTATTATGGGCCACCACAGAGTGGTGAAGGAAAAATTAAAGAAAATGGAGTGGAAACTTGACTCTACTCTCTAGCCCCAGAAGTTCTGCCCTCCTGCAGTTGGGTTGGTTCCCAACAGGGGAGATGAGGCACCTCCACTTCTCCCATTTCCCCATGGCGCAAAGGGAAGAAGGAAGAATGCATCCTACTACCCTTAGACTGTACTGCTAGTCCTGCACAGCCTCTTATCATGCCTCCCTGGAGGGGGGGAATCTTTTGTGGCTTCTCATGCCTGCCCTTTTCCCATGTATGTGTGTGACATACACAGAGCACCCTAGAGTCCATATGTCTAGGGCTGAAGATAGCACACATGTGTCTCCAGACTGAGGACCCCTATGGACTCTGGGGAGCTCTGTGTGGGTATGTGCATTGTAATCCTAAGTCACACCCACATCCACACTTCCAAAGGTGGTGTCCAACAACCCTAAAAGAGCAGCTGCTCCAATCAACAGCCCCAATCAAGTCATTGTTACTTTAGGGATTTAACCCAACGTGCCTCTTTATTTACATATAGTGTTCTCACATATAGTGTTCTCTCCGTGTCCCTGTCCAGACATGGAGCCCAGACTGCCCCCTACTATGATGCCCTGGACCACACCCTGCGCATGAAGGGCTCCATAGTCACCCCACGGCTTGTGGGGAGTGCAGTGGTCCAGGGCAGGGAACGAGCCGACGTACCCCCACCGCTTGCAGCCCCGCACACAGGCACTGGCTCTGAGAGCCCAGCCCCCCCAAAAGAACACCCTGGGACCTTAGGGAGCAGCAGACCCCCCTTGTGAACTGGCACTGGGAGCCCACACCCGCACTCCAATGCAGGAGGATCCGAGGCCGGCACACGGCCACCCCCAGCCAGTGGACGCAGGGGGAGCACAGTCACATAGAGGGGCTGGACTCGGAGGGCACCGAGATGGACATAGAGGTTAGGCAAGCAGGTGAGATGGTGAACAGATCACAGAGGGCGGCCCAGGGGTGGGGGGCTCCCACAGGTTGCGGGCCCATCCCTGCAGCCCCCAGGAACCAGGGAATCTGGGGAGGGGGTCAGGGGGCATGGAGGCCCACCTGGGCACAGAAAAGGGGGAACAGGGGGAAACAGGTGCTGCTGGCCGGCCCCCGGGTGTTACCCAGCTTGCCACAGTTGGGAATACACTGTGGTGAACCGGGAGCGCATCACATCTGAAATTGCCCGTTGGGTCTTCATTTTGATTTTTTCATTATTTCACACTATTTTAGCACTGTGGTATTTCATTTGTAGTATTTTGTTCACTTCATTTTCACAGTGTTGTGCAACAGCGAAGTGCACATGGGGCATTTACATACTAGAGTGATTTGTATCAGTGCTAAGGTGCTATCTTTGCCCCTTCACCCATGCTGCTCCTTATACTAGCCAAACTTTTGCCTGGTTCCAATTTCAATTGAAACTGGGTATTTCATTTGTTTTTATCGGAGTTTGGAATTATCATTCATTACAATTTCAATAGGGACAAAAAAAAAAATAAAAAAAAAAGAATTGGCTATTGAAACATAGGCAAAATGGCCCTTTTAAAAAAAAAAATGATTGTGATTCTGATTGGAAAATAACACAGATGTTCAATTTTTGTGCAACATTCTGTGAAAAGAAAATAACTATTTTGACCAAGCCCTACTTTATGCCTGGAACTCTCTCCCTGAACACATACACTCTTCAATCTCCGTCCTGCTTTCAATTGCTTCCTGAAAACTACTTTTGTCAGACTTTCCTTAGCTCCACTCTCCCCATAGTATGCTTGTTTATATTTCTATTTATACTGTCTTAACTTACTCCCATTGTATCTAAGCTAAGCACGTGGACTTGCAACTTGTCAGTTCTTTTAATGTATCCCTGCCTCTCCCTATGTGCTCCTCTGCTTGTCTCCACTTCTTTGTCCATTCTAGATTGTAAGAAGCTTGGGTGGGGACCATCTCTAATCATAAAAGCTCAATGCCAGGCACATTATAAATAAAGAATAACTATAACAACCACCACCACCACCAAAATACTCAAACAAAACAAAATCAAGAATATGTGAATATCACATGGCTGGCAAAGATTTACCCAGGTGTTCTGCTGTGTAGAAGAATAATCTTTACAAGTCCATATTCCTCAGTCCATTTCCACTCTACTGAGGTCATATTCAGTCAGTTTTTTAATGTAGGTGAAACTTTTTTCAGTTGCTCTTCAGTATGGTATAAAAAAGAAAAGAGTTGAACACAAGGCACAGTTTTCCATAGATGCTTGTTTAAAAGGTGTTAACTAAACTATTTTTTATCCAAGAAGATATTATCCATTGAGATTAGGGTGTGGGTGTGAGGGGGTGTATGAGTGAGAGAGTGAGAGTGAGTGATTGGTTGCTACATGAAGATGGGTCGTTGCTTCATCTGTATAGCATTACTCATGTAATATCCCCAGCTCCTCAAGGAAGGTCTGTGTTGCTGATATCTGGCAGGGTTTGGTTAGGCACAAGCTGGTGGAGTACAGATCATGTTTATGCAAAAGGGGAAGTTTAAAAAAAAAAATGAGGAAAATGTGACACCAAATGTGCATGTTTTGAATTAAAACTCAGTGGGATTTGGGTTTTCAGACATAAGTAATGTCTTACATATCCAAGGATTCCCATTCTTCCTGCATCAGTACATACAACCAGGCTGCAAGGATGTAAATGGAATCAAAATTTGGCCCATTTAAATTGCGTCAGAAAGAAGCTTGTGTTTTTAAACTGGTGCAATTAAAGTCCTCGATACTGTGCACACTGTTACACAATGTGACTACTCACAGTGCATAAAGCTAAGCCACTATGTATGTGTGTAGAGTGCTGGCATCAAGGGATCTGATAAAGTAATTGTGGAAGAGGCTTCTCCCTATTGACATCAAAGAAAAAATTAGACTAATTATCACAAATTAGCTAATTGCCTCACTTTTCCATAGACCATCTCAACTGAAGTATCCCACAGCACTTTCAAGGCCAAGTCCTATTGCTTTAGTTGTTACTTAGTCCATCTATGAACGAGAATTTCTGCCTTAAGAATGCAGGATTTGGTCCGTATGTTATGAGGAAAAGACATCTTCCTTTATTAAAATGCAGGCACAGCTGGAATGACTCTCTGCACCAGGAGAGTATTCAACAGGCTAAAGTGAGGAGGGGAAAGTTCCACCCATTTGAAATCCTGGGAGTCTTGATCCCAGAAAACAAGAAGACAGAATTTTAGAGAGACTGCTTCCTTTCCAGTTGAAACCCAGGGTGTAAAATATGGATGTGCACAGGGCATAAGTTTTATCTTTTTCCCCCTCCAAATTTTGTTTTTTGTGGGTGGTTTTTTGTTTCATAGAAATTTACTGCAGATAATGAACAGAATGCACTTTGCACATTAAATGATATATAATACATAATGAATGGTATATTGTATACTTAAAATCCCTTCTGTTTAAGAGAGAAGTTAAGGCCCTTACAAATTCAATCATGATCCAAATGCATGGAAATTATAAGTTAAGGCTCCTGCCTTAACTTCTGTGCCATGTAAGCAGTAAAGACGTTGTACAGTCTCACATATTGTTCTCATTTACAACTTAGTGAGTAGGCTGGACTAGTGCACTGTGCTGTAAGTGGGACTGCCCTGGAGACTATTTGGGGACTTTACCTTGTGCAGAATGTGGCAGTCCACCTCTTGATGGGGGAGGGTTGCCGGAAACACATTACACCAGTGCTTAAGTGTCTGCACTGAGTGCCTAAAGCTCAAAGTGCTGATATTAAAAGTTCAAGCCCTAAAAGGCTTGAGTCCTACATTTCTGAAGGACTGTCTTTCTCCCTATGTCCCTTTGTGTTCCTTAAGAACTGCCAAGAGTGCCTTGTTGCAGGTTTCATCCTTGGCTCAGTTTCATGACTCGGGCCCTCAGATAGGCATTGTCAAGCCCTTTTCAAATGGGCTGTAGTGGGTGGGGGGATGGGTGTGTGCCAGCGGTAGGTGGAGGTGTGCGCAGTCGTTCCATGCATGGGTGATGGGTGGAAATGGGTAGAGTGTGGGGGCATGCACGCACCCCCACCCACCACTGGTGGTGTTTCCACGGACACCCTACACCGCTGGTGGTGACCCATGGCATTCCTACGGATGCCCCCCCTCCCACAGATTTGGGGGGGGCACCCATTTGAAAAGGGCCTCAGTGACTGCTCCACAGTTTTGGAGCTCCCTTACCTTGGAGGTTCACCTAAGCCCTAGTTTGAATGTTTTCCAGAGGCAGTGTAAGACCTTTTTATTTTTCCAGGTATTTAATGGGCAGGGATAGATTTGGAGGGTGAGTGGTGTTTTGTTTTTTAATTTTTATGGGTTTTTAATTATGTATTTTATATTTTCATATGTTTTTTTTAATTTATGTATTTATTGGAATCTACCCTGAGCCTTAGGGGATAGGGTGGGATATAAATTACGGCTGAAACTAAGTCTTTGGAAAATTTCAGAATTTGCTGAATATTAAGGTATTCAGTTTGGAAAGGCCAAATTCTGAAGCTTTGAGTGCCAAGTTCGTTATTCAGAAAACTTTGGACACCCCTGTGCACATGGGGGCAGGTGGACAGTTGAGCTTCCCTTCTTTTGGAAATGAAACCTAGTGCTATATTTTGAAAGAGGGGGTGTGGGAAGGGACAACCGAGTGATGGTAAGCTAGATCACATGTTTTGATTGGCTGGCAGGGCAAAACAAAATTTTCTGCACTGCAGCCATTTTGTCCATTCTCTTTGGTGAATTTGGCTGTGATGCATGCTACAGTGCTTCCAGATCTGTAAGTAATCAGCTGGAGGTGGAGAGGGGTGCCTGTCCTGTCCTGGTAGATTGGTTTGTCCTGTCCTGTCCATAGGGCCAATGATGAGGGATGGGGGGGGGGGGGGCTGTTACGTTACCCTTTACCATGCCATGCAGTTTAAACAATAGTAATTAATAATTAATGGTTCATAATTAATAATTAATAATTGGGTACCACATTGCTGCCTGACTGCTTCTTGACTGGCACTTGGCACCATAAGGAGGAAATTGGTGTGCATGTCATTTTCATTATTACAATATCGATAATGAAAATGACAACCGAGAATAATGACAATGATAACGAAAACAACAACCAAGAATACCAATTATGGTAACAATAATGGTAAAGATATCAATATCGATAATGATAATGATACCAATACTGATACCAAAAACAATACCAAAATCAATACCAAAAATGATAACCAAAATGATAACAAGAAACAAAAATGACAATGTTATCATTGTTCTTATTATTAGTTCTGTGGCAGTTGGCTTTTGGAGGGAAAATGTAGAGAGGTGAGGAGGGAGCAGACATCTTGGAGTCTTAACAGGGTTGAACTCCAACTGTGCCTGTGTTAGAAGGGGCGAGCAGCTCAGCAGTATCTGATGGATGTATTCTTGGCCAATGAGCAGCACAAGCAGGCCCCAGTAGTCTCATGGGATTCTGTGATTGCTCAATGCCTGCTGCCTCCCACAACCAATCAGGGGGCTTTAGGGGAGGGCACTGTAACCCTTTATAATGGGAGGGCCAGGTTTTTTCTCTCCGTTGTGTGAGAGCTCTGCTTGTCAAGTTGCGTTTACAGAACTGTGGTGCTTGCACATAAAAAAATCATCCCTAGCCCTTATTTATTTATTTATTTGTTTATTTGTTTATTAGGTATTCCCACCAATACCTTTCCTTCCTCATACCCTACATTTTACCTTCTCCCTTTTCTTTCCCTTCTCCCCCCTGTACATTATATAGAGATAGGTAGTATAGATTAGATATAGCTATATATTATAGACATATAGATTAGATTATAATAGTTATATAGATAATTGATGATAGATAGTTTTCCTTTCCCCTTCCCCTGTCTCCCTTAGATTTAGATAAATATTAGTTATGTACAGGAATCAATAATGATACTGATACCAAAAATAAAATCTTTGTTTGAAATGGTACCGATATCAATAATTATATCAATAGCAATAACGAATATCAATACCGATAACAAAAATGATAACAATATCGATATCGATAACAAAAACTATATAAAAAACAATACCACAAATGATAACAAAAATGATAACGGCAATGAAAACAAAAATGACATTGTCATTAATAACGATTATGAAAATGACATTTTTGACTAACAAAAAATGAAAACGACATGGGGGCCTGGTGCACACCACTAGGAGGAATATTTCTGCCTGGCTCCGCTTCCCAAGTTTGTTTGGTCTGTTCAAGTTACCATTGCCACAATGCAATGCCAAGGAAGAGGGTACCCCCGGAGGCGGAGCAGTGAGAATGTCTGACGACTTCTTAATTTTGTGACTGCTACTGGGGCCTGTGCGGCTATTTTTTTTGGTGGGATTTGTTTCTCCATGCAGTTGCACACAGTTTTGTGGGGGTTGTTGTATTCTTCTAGAGTGAATGTCCCTTGTTGTCTTGCATTTTTGTTCACTGCTTGGTTGGCATAATGCTGTGGGTACACTACTATTGTTCTTTCTGGATTATTTTAAAAATTTCTGCATGCATTTGCACTTTCAGGGGGTTGTCTCCTGGAGTGACTGTCCCACTCTTGCTAGCCTGTTTTCTTGGGTAGTGCTTTTCTGAGTAGTGCTTTGGTTGTGGGATCAAGAACTTTGCAACAACTTTCAGAAATTTCTGAAGTTTCCAAAGTTTTCAGATGTTTTGTGCTTCGGTCTCCGAAGTCCAAAGCTTCAGCAAGAACACCGGATTGCCTCCGAGACGTTGGACTAACTTTTCAGAACTTTAAATTGGATCGAATAACTGGAAGTACTATTAAGTTCAGCCCTAATATAAACCTATATAAATAAATTAAACAAAGAAACAAACCAAACTTAGGCTTCATGTACCCATACTTTGCCTTGGTCTTTCAGCTCCAATTCTCTTCCTCTGGAGATTGGGGGCAACACTGAATCTGGAGACATTGCTATACAAATGTTTAATAGCAATTTAAAGTTCAGCACGTATTGAAATTAAGAACATGGAATGCCTACTGGAAGGTATGGAGGCAACAGCAATGCCAATTTGGAAATAAATCCTATTGTCATTTGCAGATCCCATTAGGTTGGGCCATACATGTAACATCAAAGTTGTCTGCAGATGGATGTGGGACTGTCGGGGCATTCAGAACCCTGGGTACTATATTGTATACCTGGTGCCTTGCTGGTAGGACCTATGCACATGTTCAGGGTCTAACATATTGCCATATTTGGTGTCAGGAAGGAATTTTCTCTCTGGGCAGATTAGCAGTTGACTGAGGGTTTTTCACCTTCTCCTG
>QEPC01002047.1:37622-101289 GCA_003113815.1 Sphenodon punctatus
GCTCTGTCCTTGACTGGTTCTCCTCCTACCTCTCTGATCGCACCTTTAATGTGTCTCTTCCCAATTCCAACTCCTCCTCCCGCCTCCTCTCGGTGGGGGTTCCCCAAGGCTCTGTCCTGGGCCCTCTCGTCTTCTCTATCTACACCCTGTCCCTTGGCAAACTCATTGCCTCCCACGGCTTCCAATATCACCTCTATGCTGACAACACTCAACTCTATCTCTCCACCCCCTCTCTATCCCCTTCTGTCCAAACTCGCCTCATCAACTGTCTCTCTGATATCTCTGCCTGGATGTCCCAACGTCAGCTCAAGCTCAACATGGCTAAGACTGAACTCCTTATCTTTCTTCCCTACCCTTCCTCTCCCTCTCCCTGTCCATCCTTATTGATGGGGTCACCATCTGCCCCGTTCCCCAAGCCCGTAGCTTGGGCTTCGTCTTTGACACTCACCTTTCCTTTAAACCTTACATCGACTCTGTTGCCAAGTCCTGTCGCTTCGCCCTCCACAACATTGCTCGGATTCGCCCCTTTCTCTCTGTCTCCTCAGCCAAAACCCTTGTTCACACCCATGGTCATCTCTCGTCTTGACTACTGCAACCTCCTTCTTACTGGCCTCCCCCGCTCTCACCTGTTCCCCCTTATCTCCATCCAAAACTCCGCTGCTAGGGTCATCCACTCAGCCCAGCGCTTCAACCACGCGCAGCCTCTCCTCACTTCACTGGCTCCCCCTTCCCCAACGCATCCTTCACAAACTCCTGGTATTCGCTTATAAAACCCTTCATAACCTGTCCCCCCTTACCTCTCAGCCCTAGTCTCCTTACACATTCCTGCATGCATCCTCCACTCGTCTGCCCCTTCCCTCGCTCTCCCTCGTCTCCCCTGCTCCCCTAACCGCCTCCGTCCCTTTTCCCTTGCTCTCCCCATGCCTGGAACTCCCTCCCTGCCCACGTTTGCCTTGCCCCCTCCCTCTGCACCTTTAAATCCCTCCTCAAAACCCACCTCTTCCTCGCCGCCTTTCCCAACACCTGCTAGAACTTTCCTTTCTATATTTACTGTCTGCCCTCCCCGCAGACTCCTGCCTAACTGTAACCAAGCCAAGCACGTGCACCTGGGACCTCGCATCCGCTTGAATGTAATTTATCCCTTGTCTCTCCCTATGCCCCCTTTCTTTGTCTCCCCCCTCCATGTCTATTAGATTGTAAGTCATAGGCAGGGACCGCGTCTATAAAGCACCAGGTACACTGCTGGCTCTATACAAATAATAATAATTAATAATTAATAAATAAATAAAGCACAACAAAAAAACCTCGTGACATACAAGAGAAGAGCCTACACCATGGAGGACAGTAGCTTCCGGCGCGCCCTGCTCAGTATGCACCTCCATTGTTGCCTGGGACTGCCAGCAGCTGCAGCGGCTCCCAGGCCCATGGGCAGGAAGAGGTTACTGGCTGTTGCTGCTTCATGTTTCCATGGCGTTCGCGGCTGTGTGTCATGGCAGAGGGTGGGCAGTTGGGCAGGGATGGGGTGTGGGGTTTTGCCAGGCAGTGAGGGAGAGAGAATGGCTGCCCGTATGAGTTGTTTGCAGGGCCAGTCTGTGGTGGTGGTGGGAGTGGGCTGAGGCTGCCTGTGGGGCTATGGTGGCCACGCTGGGAGCTGCCCGTTCGAATCCCTCCCCATGCCCTCCACCTGAGTGTGTGCTCTGCAGCTGTGCCGATCAGTGCCTACCCACACCCCCCCCAAGCCTTGCTCATTTAAAAACACCCTCTGCCTTGCACCACCAGGAACTCCGCTTATGTGCTGAGGCCACTCAGGACGTTTAATTTAGACCTGCTTGGCTCCTGAGTGTGCGCCACCTGAAATGCAGATGGGTGGGTCCTTCCTGAAACAAATGTGCAAGCGTGGGGTGGATAGGTGAATACAAAAGCACTGCATAGCAATACTTCCCTTAACTGCCAGCAAGGATGTAGATACATCTGCCCACCTCCTCCTTTCTACATGAGCAGGAGCGTGCATGTGCGGAACCGGGGAGGGGGATTCGGTTTAAAAAATATTCAATAGATTAAAATTTTAATTTCTTACTCAGCTGTTTTGAAACCCACAGAGAAAGTTGTTGCAAAGGCAGCTGGATAAAAAGAACATTTTGGGAGCCAGAAGATGGGAGCCATGAATTAAGGTCACTAATGACATTCCAACCATTTAATTATTGTGGCAGTGAACGGTATTATGCATGTGGCTGTGATTTGTAGCTTGGCTACTCCTCTACCCAGCGTTCTCCCGTAAAACGCTATGTAATATATAGCCTGCTATTGTGCTATAGGAAGATAGGAGCTGCAAGTGTGAAATGAGATTAGCTGTCCTCAGACATTAAAGGTCTGATCCCACTGCTTTTGATGTCAGCGTTAAAACAGTGTCTTGTTTAAGATCCTTCCTCTGGCATACGTACAACAAATCCCACTGTTCGGAGATGTAAATACAGAAGTAGACCTACACGCAACATGAGTAGGGGAAGAGTCAATTCTTTGAACACAGGGGTTTTTGAACACAGCCTTTTTCTAACAGGATGGGCCAAATGTCAGCACTTTTCTTATCCTTCATGCTGAGAGAAACTCGACTAGATCCAAGAGAAGACCGACATACTGCAACAGAAGAGGATAATTAGATTGTTAATCCTCCAAAATGATTATTCTTGCAGGACTGTGAAGTTTGCAAAGGATTGCAATCAACAAGGCAAAATGAATTCATCCAATCCTCCGTACGACAGGGCTTTATTAAATTGCATATTCATCTCTTGTGCAAAATTAAAAGTGGGATTGTGTTACAGAGAGCTACATGCATCTTCCTTTTCTTCAACAGTGTAGCGCTTGGCATGATTAACAACGTGACTGCTCGTGGCAAGAAGAAAAATAATTGTTTTTCAATATACTAACCCTCATAATAATTCAGAAATCAATATGCATCCTCGGAGAATTTGCCCCAGCAATGGATTATAGAATTCTGGGTGGCCTGCCCTTGTAACCCTATCAATGGGAAGCCACTGAGACCTTGGGTAACCAAGCACTTTTAACAAAAACAAACAACAGTTTTACTATAACCGCAGAGACTGGATTCATAGCTTCCAGAGGCCTAATATGGTTATTAATAAGGCCCCAGGCCGTGGAGATCCCGGCTGGGTTTGACAGTTTAAAGGATCAGTTAGTTAATTAGGAGATGACATGGCACATCGCGTCCCCCGGCCCCATCCTACCTTCTGTCTCCTCTTTTCATTTTCTTTTTTTGACATGTGCGAATCATTACGTGCAGTTTCCCTTGTTAGCCCTGCCATGAAATGGGAATATTCTAAGCTTTAATTAGCTGTGATTCCTGCAATGGCTTGGCTACACATGAAATTTTAAAAAGGGAAGCAGAGAAGAACGCAGAGTATCAAAGCCCCTCAAAAGTTAGCTTGATGGTTGCATACCAAACTGGTATCTGA
Source organism: Sphenodon punctatus (assembly GCA_003113815.1). Taxonomy (NCBI): domain Eukaryota; kingdom Metazoa; phylum Chordata; class Lepidosauria; order Sphenodontia; family Sphenodontidae; genus Sphenodon; species Sphenodon punctatus. Next base: position 41,093 of record QEPC01002047.1, read on the forward strand.
ACAGGAAAGGGCTGTGACATGATGTCACAGTACCTGGTGACCAGAGGCCTTAGTGCTAGTGCCAGAGCAACTGATAGGGTTGGGGCCAGAGGGTAGCGGGGGCTGGGTGAAAGGGAATAGACAAGCGGGGGCCGACGGGGGATGGAATAGGCTTGTGGGGGGGTAGGGAAGAACGCCTATGCCTTGCTTGTATGGACGCCTTGGGCATGCATCATTTCTTCTAGTTTCTTAACGTTGAAAATTGAATTGCTCTTCAGATAATATTGTCACAGACCCGCGTTCACTGCACTGTGATCAGTGCCTCCCTGTAGGTACCTTCAGTTAGACTTGTTCATACGATGAGGGCTCGAAGGGAGCCGTTCTCGGTTGCTGCCCGATGCTATGGAACCCCGTTCCCCCGGAGATCCGGTTGAGTCCGAGCCTGAACATCTTCTGGAGGCAGTGCAAGGCCTTTCTCTTTGTAAAGGCATTTGGCAGGCAGGGATAGGGGGGGCGGGTTGTAAGGGGGGTTGGAGTGGGACATGGGGCAGTGGGATTGGGTGGTTTGGGGGCTGTGGGATGATTGAGGGACTTGGGGGGTTGTATCTTGTTTTTATGGATTTTTATGTTTATATATGTTGTTAGCCACCCTGAGTGTTTAGGGAAGGGCAGGATAAAAATCTAAATAAATAAATAAAAATAAATCTCTCCATCAGAAGCAATGGGGGAAATGCAGTGAATACAGGTTCCTGAATATTTAAATCCTTTAAACTAGGTTCTAAATTAAGGGTTGCCACTCAAGAAAAGGATCTTGGCGTCATTGCGGACAATACACTGAAACCCTCCACTCAATGTGCGGCAGCAGTCAAAAAAGCAAGCAATGTTAGGAGTCAATCGGAAAGGGATAGAGAATAAAACACAAAATATCACACTGCCACTATATAAATCTATGGTGCAAGTACAGAATGCAGTATTGTGAGTGGTTCTGGTCACCCCATCTCAAAGAGGATATAGTAGATCTAGAAAAGAAACTGAGAAGGGCAACAAAGGGTACAGTCACCACAAGCTGTGGAGGGCCCGATCCCCATGCAGCCCCTATGACTTATTGTTTCTCCAGTGCTACTGGGCGTACACAGCACTTTACAGTCACAAATTTGTAGAGACAGGTCCCTTCTAAGTGGGCGTACATTTTAAGATGGGCAAGGAAGAGGGGAACACACAGGGAAAGACAGACACAGAGATTCCAATTTTACAGATGGGGAACTGAAACTGAGAGGTAGACTGCTTTAGTTGATGGGTGCGCACTCGCGCCAAAAAAATAACGTACCCTTTATAAGTGCCGCGGGTGGTGTTTAGACGCGCCTGGACGCGCATCATCTCTGGTCACACGTTCCTTTATGGCTGCAAATTAAATACCGCGATATCAAGGTATTTAATTTGTGACCTTAAAGGAATGCACAAACGGCCATAAGGTACGTGTTGTGTCTTGTCTAAACCACTCCCCCGGTACTTTTACCAGGCGCTTGATTTTCCTGCGCAAACACGCGTCACTCATCTAAAAGCAGCCATAGTGAGTATTTTTACACACACCTTAAAGTTCTGAATTTTTCAATCTGTGAGACCCATGTTCAGCACCTTCTCCACTACACCATGCTGGTGGGCAAGCTTAGCCACTACACTGTGGTGCTAACACAGAGAGCTGGGCAGACGGTCGCCCCCTTCAGGGCAGGCAACCACGGCTAGGGCGGGCCAAGGCACTGGCCACATGAGAGAGCACCCGGCCCTGCCCCGCCTCCCTCACCTGGCACAACCAAAATCCCGCCCTCAGATGTGTCGTGAGCACAAGTGGCAGCAACAGCCGTTCAGAGCCCCGCCACAGAGGTCACCGCACGGCGTGGCAGAAGGAGCGCCTTCTCCCATTTTGGGTAAGGGTGCTATAGGACGTGTCCTTGGCCTTTTCCCAAGGATGCCCTGCAGCAGTGGATGGGGGGGATATCTGGCAGGTGGCAGCCAGATGATGTGATATGGCTGTCCAGAGCGGGTTACGGCTGCCTAAGGCATGTAGCTTGTCCAGAAGATAACGGGTGTGGAATGGCTTCCCCTCCAGGGGTGGAAGGTGGAGAATGAGAGGCTCAGTAGGTTAGGGCTCTTCAGCTTGGAGAAGAGATGACTGAGGGGATAGGATAGAAGTTCATAAAATCATGAGTGGTGTGGAGTAGTAAAGAGGGAGTCATTATTTACCCTCTCAAATAGTACATTATTTACCCTCTCAAATAGTACTCAAATTTACCCTCTCAAATTTATCCTGCTGAGCCACTATTCCTATACCTACGATCTGTTTACCCTTTTCCTTGCAACATGGACCTGCCTGCTGTCATTCTCATCGTAACCAAGCCAAGTACGTGCACTTGAGACCTCGCATCTTCATGAATGTTAGACCCCTTGTCTCTCCCTCTGTTCCCCTTCCTAAGTCTCTCCCCCAGCTCCTGTCTCTCAGATTGTAAGCCCTAGGGGCAGGGACCCTGTCTATTTTATTACTTTGTAAAGTGCCAGGTACACTGCTGGCGCTATATAAATGTTTGTTAATAATAATAAATAATAATACTAGTACTAGGTGACACTTCATGAATCTAATTTGCAGCAGATTTAAAACAAATAAAATAAAGTTTTTTCATTCAACACACAATTAACTTGTGGAATTTGTTGCCTGAGGATGTGGTCAAGGCCAGTAACATAGCTGGGTCTAAAAAAGGATTCGATACGTTCTTGGAGGATACGCCCATTAATGGCTATTAGCCAGGTAGGTTGGATGACATTCTCTGATTGACAGAAGCTGGGAGTGAACAACAAGGAATGGATTGCCCCATTATGACTTGCTGGGCACTTCTCCAAAGCAAACGAGATTGGCTACTGTCAGAGACAGGATGCTGGGCTCGATGGACCTAGTATTGCACTTCTTATATTCTTAATATTGTCGTGCCTGTCTGTCTTTTGTACTGTGTTTGTGCCAGTGTTATCAATGTTTCCATGACTCTTTCTGATGTGCATTTTCCAGGGAACTGAAGAGTTTCTATTAGCTCCCCATGAATTTAGCCTCCCCTGTGAAAAATATGGCTGACTGCATAGTTCAGTGTCTTAATTAATCCAAAAGCAAAACCATCCCGGTAGGGTTTGACAGAAAACATTTGAACACATACTCTTCATTGTTATCAATTTCCATCTCAGCTCTTGTGTACTGCTAAGAGACCATGTTAGGGAACAGAAAATGGATAGTAAAAATTCCTTGGAAGTCTCGTATAGGTATGAAGCTCTTCATGCTGTGATACCTGATTCCAAAAATATAGATAATCCATGAGGTCCGCCTGACATTAGACCTCCCCTCTTTCTGTAGACAGTGCAAGACCTAGCTGTTCTACCGGACCTTTGCTGAGGGATACGGATGATGGGTGGGTTGAGTTAGGGTTGGGGGGTTTCTTGTTTGGACTATTTTAATGTTTTATATTTTTATGATGTTGTTTGTTTTTATAATGTTGTTAGTCGTCCCACGATGCATAAACAGGAGGGGAGCAGCATAAAAATGTGACTAAATAAATTAATAATTGTTAGTAGCTTTCTATCATAGACAGAGAGTAAATGCAGTGGCCAAGGGTCCCTGATCACTGGTTTACCATAGAGTCTGTGATTAGTATAGTATCTATTCCTGTAGAGAAAGCAACAGACATGTAGGCATTACTCACTTCCCTATTGGTTTTGAAACAGCCTGTGTCCTAGGGCTGAAGCATCAACTCCTTTTTCCACTCCGATATTTCATTCCGCCATTTCGGAATTGTCTGTTATATTCCGCAGCTTTTCCGCTGGCATTTCGCTAATTCCTCACCCTTTCCTTTTCAATATCGGAAAGTGTCAGAATAATTTCGGAAAGTGTCGTAATAATCTCGGAAAGTGTCGGGTGAAACATTGGGTGAAAACAGACATGACGCTAACCACCCTTTAACCAACCTTGGTGGTCATTTATGCATGTTTCAGGGCTGCATAGGGCACCAATACAGCCCTGCAACATGCATAAGTAACCACCAAGGGTGGTTAAGGGGTGGTTAGCGTCATGTCTGTTTTCACCCATTGTTCTGCTACGTTTGCACCATGAGCACATGTCAGAGAGTGCTGGCAGAAATTGCAGAAGGTCATAGACAAAAGTAGCGGAATGAACATCTCTATGGCACCGTGCCGCTCGTTGCAGAAGAGCTCTTTCCATTGGAAACAGCTCCTGCGGCAGTTTGTCATTTCAGCCCTACTGTGTCCAAATCGATGGAATTAAAATGGATGTTGAACTGAATGTTAAACTCCCTGCCACCTCACAGGGTATGTAATCCTGTAAATGGAAAGACTCAGGCTAAAGGGAAGAGTGACCACAAGAAAGAGATCATTATTATTCATTTATAGGCATTATTTTATGAGACAGTTTAGTCTTTTGGAAAAGGAGTTGGAGTTGATCCTAGGAAACCAGGGTTCAAAATCTTTCTTAGTCATGATGTCACTGGGGTAGCCTTGGGCAAATCACTACCTCTCAGCCTCAGTTCCCCATCTGTAAAATGGGAATAATAATGATCTACCTTGCAGGGACAGTTTTGAGGGTGAACTCAGTAAGGATTTTAAAGCACTTTGAAACTGAAAAAGCTATAGAAATGATCAATAATAACAGTGATCACCACCCCAGCATAAACATGACATTGTTTGGACGCCTTCCGCTTCATCTTATTAGGTTGCATTTTTGTATTCTCTTCAAGTCTAATCAATACTATTATCAAAATATAATCTGAGCTGGGAAATTGCCTGGAAAAAGTGTCTGCATATTAAACCAACACAGTAATCAAATGGGATGGGTCTAAGTAATTCAAAGTAAATATGTGAACAGGCATATTGATTCTCCAGGCTGTAGAAACACAACATGGTTACTGTACGGAAAAATGGTCAGCAGAGAACTAGCTACTGCTACAGTTTCAAGACAGAATTTAATAATATCAGGAGTAAAGAAACAACGTCTTATAAGACCATCACTTTAATCAGAAACAGGGAATTTTGCATTCAGTGAGAACCAAGCTAGCTAGGGATGGTATTCTTCCTCATTTAACAAGTATGATTATGGTAGACATCATTCATTGCATTAGCGCATGAATATTGATTCCTTGATTAAACACAAAAGGTCCTAATACAGTAACAGTATAATATACCGCTTGGATTAGAGATTGAAGCTAAATACAAAATCAGTATTTTATATGCAAATAGTGGAAAGTTGTGAATGCAATAGAAATGTCCTTGATTCATGAAGTTCGGAATTGCATCCAAGACTCAGGAACTATAGGTCAGTTCCCAATATGACCGGGGAAGGTGTGGGGAATCTTTTCCATCCCAGGAGCCACTTTGAAAATTAGTACAAGTTCCGAGGGCCACATAGACATCGAGAGGGGGGCGGGGGCTTAAGAGGGTGCCCGCCAGAAAGATCATGGATCTGAGCCATGGGGCATCTATGACAGACATTCCCTGTCCTTGTACATATATTTATTTTATTTATTTATTTAATAGTTTTATACCCCACCCCTTATGCTAAAGCAGCCCGGGGCGGCTTCCAACATAAAAACACAATAAAAACAATTTAAAACATACAGTAACTAATATTAAAACAGGACTAAATAGAATAAATATATAATAAATAATGGGTAAGGTGGGGGAGCTAAAAAACCCTCACCCTACCCTCCCACCCTCCCCAAAGACCTGGGCCAACAGCCAGGTTTTGCAACTTCGCCGGAATGTTAACAGGCTAGAGGCCAGGTGAGCTTCCTTCGGAAGGGAGTTCCAAAGGCGTGGCCTGGCCACCGAGAATGCCCTCTCCATTGTGGGCCCCCGCTTAACACGGGGGACCTCCAAGAAGGCACCCCCGGCAGACTGAAGGAGCCGCTCCTCTCTGCTCACTAATCTTCAGTTCAGTCTTTCAGTATGTGGAAGTAGGAACTGGATCCAGGGTCAGATCCAGGAAATGGAAAGGGGCCAAATAAAAAGTAGCCATGGGCCAAGTTTTACCCCCAGGCCTGAGGTTCCCCACCCCAATCTAGGACCATATTAAGGGTGACTCAGAATAGCTGTTCAGTTTTCATGGAACATTTCTATAGAACAGCTATGCCTTTTTCAATCAGAATTCCGATTGAATCTTTTTTAATTTATTTTTTTAAAAGCCAAGCGGATGCCCAAAATGCCTCCTGCCCTTTCTCACAATATTGCTACCATTTTGGATAAGGGTGGCCATTTTGCACATGCATATAGCTTTCTTTTAATATTCCATCCGATTCCAATTGGAATCTGCTGAAATATTGCTGGTTCCGGTTTTCAGTCAGAACAGACGAACTGGCCTGTTCTGATCGAAAATCAGAATCTGCTGAAATTCAAGTTCACCCCTAAGCCATATTACACAGACACAATGGTATCTGTTGAGAACAAACTATATTTTACTAAAGAGGTGGCAATCAGGTAAAGGTATCAGAGGGACACAAAAATAGTCATTTCAGCAGTCTTAGAGTTCTGTCTCTGGCAAGCAGAGTCCTACTCCATGGTGCTCCACAGTGGTCCAAGGTTGGGTCGGACAGATTTCTCAAGCTGCAGTTCCAACCCCTCCCTTTCAGGTGAACTGGACACATGGCAGTGGACTTTTATTCCACAAGAGTTAAATCCCACTGCATCCCAAGTTTTAGCTCCAGATCTTGAGTGAGAATCAAAAAGCAGACTCGTTGCCACGCACATGGTTTATAAATGAATGTAAAAATAGTTAGAATAGAAATACTTAAATCACGCCAGTGACCATTTACCATTAGCACATAAGAAGTGCCATACTGGGTCAGACCAACGGTCCATAGAGCCCAGCATCCTGTCTCCGACAGTGGCCAATCACGGGGGCCTGGGAGAAGCACCCAACAGGTCACCATGGTATATCCATTCCCTGTGGGTCATCCCCAGGCTCCCGACAGTAAAGGGTTTTGTTCCCCAATCCTATCTGGCTAATAGCGGCTAATGGACCTGTCTTTCAGAAACTTGTCCAAACCTCTGCTGGCCTTGACCTCTGGCAGTAAATTCCACAATCTAATTGTATGCTGAGTGAAAAAATCATGTCACTTATTCTAAGTCTATGCACTTGAGTATTAACTTCAGTAAAAAGCACTACTAACGGAAAGTGTCATAGGCTCTGAAGAGTAGTTAGATTGTGCCATGTATTAGATTAAATTAGGGCTGCTTAAAAGAGTAGAAAATATCTTTTTCCAATGTAAATGGTTGAAAATCTTTTATATAGGCAGGGTACTCAAAGGATGCAGCCATATAAAGAGTGAAGACATTTGTAATTTAGTATCTTTTATTAAGCCCTAGTCTGTTGACCCTACGGGCAGTTCACCTTAAAGACCTTCGGGTCAAGGAATAGAAGCATTTGGACACCACTAAATGGAAATTTACACCTTTGTACCTTCTCGATATTACTGTTTTGCTTCAGCAAACTGGCTAATATGAGATATATCCGAGTGAGTACCATTCTAAATCACTTCAATTTTCCTTGTCCTTTGGCTACGGTCATATGACTATGATCCCAAGCTATGTTGGATTGTCATCTACTATTTTACTTACTCATTTATATTAGACCAAACTTTATTATCTTTTGGGCACTCGTCTATTAGTTTTAAAGATTAATCACTATGCCAATAGTCCTCGCCCGCTTTCAAGCCAACTGAATCATTTTCTTTGCCCTCAGATTGTTAAAAGAATATTATCACCTCCCCAGAAAACATTTTTATTTTCAAGTGAACCATCACTCATCATGGCCTACCAGTTTCTCTGCAAAGTGATATTTCACAGAGAAAGTAAACCGAGGCTAGAACCTCTGTAAGTAATTTCAGACTTGATAGCACATGAAACCTGGTAGGCACACGGCAATGACTAAGTTGGACGTTGCACTCCTGTTCCATCATTATTGGCTTTCCCTTTGCTGAGCAATCTGTAAACAAATGTTTTTCTTTCTTTTTCTTTTTTTTTCTTTTTAAATTATTGGGCCCTTGTGGCATTCCAATCCAGAGTCCCCTAACCATCTATATCAGCCAACAACAGCCCCAGACTTGTGTGTATGTACCCAGGTTTTTCAGTTGCTGTAACATATACCTAGGTAGCTCTGTTGCAGCTGGCAGTAGAAGTTTATTTATTTATTTATTTGGTGGTTTGTTTGTTTAAATTAGTTACCCCGCCCTTCCCTCCAAAGCTGGCTCAGGGTGGCTTACAATCCTGCTTGATGGTAAGTTTTTATCCCAGGCCCCGTGCATTACGCATTTTTTAAAAAAATTCCACAATCCCAAATTCTGCAAGCAAAATAAATTATGCACATTAACAGAATCCTGCAAATTCTGTGGTTTCTTAAATGCAAATTAATTTCCCAGCATTAACCTCAAACACTTCATGTGTTACAAATGATGAACCCTCCCAAAATACCACATGGACCTATCAGCACAGAGGCTTTTCTCTCCCCTGATTGGTCATGGGCTGCTTCCCTTCAGCAGCAGCCATGGTACAGGGTTCTACACCACATTGTCTTGCTCGCAGTGCTGACATCCCATTGGCTTGCTCATAGTGCTCCTCACTCAGGTTGTAATCCTGAGCTGCCGGAGGCAATTTCTGTCACCGTTTGGGCAAATAAAACATTCTGTGCGAACGTCTGTGAATGCATTAGCACAGAGCCCTGCCTTTGTACCCTATTCCAGAAGAACATAAAAGTGCTGTACTGGGTCAGACCAATGGTCCCTCAGGCCCAGCATCCTGTCTCTGACAGTGGCCAATCTCTTTCTCTTGGGAGAAGTACACGACAGGTCACAAAGGACAATCCATTCCTTGCTGTTCCAGCCCCCAACAGTAAGAGGTTATATCCCCAAAACCTACTAGGCTAATAGCCATTAGTGGACCTATCCTCCAAGAACTTATCCAATCCCTTTTTAAAACTAGCTACGCTAACGGTGACCACTTCCTCTGGCAACAAACTCCACAAGTTAATTGTGCGCAGAGTGAAAAAATCCTTTTCTTGTTTTCAGTCTACTGCCACTTAATTTCATCAAGTGTCCCCTTGTTCTAGTATTGTTAGAGAGGGTAAATAACCACTCCCTATTTACATATTCTACACCACTCATGATTTTATAAACTACTATCATTCCCCCTCTCTGTCATTGTTTCTCCAAGCTGAATAGCCCTAACCTATCAAGTCTCTCTTCATACAGGAGCCGTTCCAGACCCTTGATCATTTTGTTGCCCGTCTGTACCTTTTCTAGTTCTACTATCACTGTTTTTGAGATGAGGCAACCAGAACTGCACACAATACTCCCGATGTGTTCATACCATAGATCTATAGAGAGGCATTACGATATTTTCAGTTTTACTCTCTATCCGTTTCTGAATGATTTCTAACGGTCTGTTTGCTTTTTTGATCACCGCCACACACTGAGCTGTATTGTCCCCAATGACTCCAAGATCCTTTTCCTGAGTAGTAACTCCTAATTTGGAACCCAGCAATGTATAGATATATATAGTTTTCACAAAGAGGATTTCAGCTCTGTCTTACACTGGTAGCTGAGGAATCCCCCACCAGGGAGAATCCTAGGTTAATCTAAAGCCAGGGTAGAGTAGGCTCCATACCATGGGAAGAGTTTGTTTTAGGGCTTGGGCTGCTTGTGCTCCTGGTGGTTCATCTTCTGCATCCCAGGCCTTCTCTGCTGCTCTCCTACTTTCATTCTGCATCCCAAAGCCTTGGGCACAAACAGCCCCCTGGGTTGCATTAGAGTATGGTCACAACCCCAAACCCCCTGTCTCCCACAGTGTCCATCACTGCTGGCGCCCTGTAATACGCAAGTCCCAACAAGGTGTGGAACCACCATCCACTAGCCAGGATGGTGTTTGTTCCCAGGCAGCGGCATCTTACAGGGGCACCAAACTCTAGCCAGGTTAGCCTGGATCCCCAAGTAGCACCGACTATGGGAACACCATCCACCAGCCAGAATGGTGCCATTCCACAGGCAGTGCCAGCACCATGCATGTGCTTTGGCCGCAACCTGTCAGGTCTCACCCTAGGACAAAAGGGGGAGGAGCAGGAAGTTTCTACGGCTTCCTCTCCCTTACGTAAGGGGAAGGCAGTCAGTTCAGCCTAAGCTTGCCATCCGGAAGGATCTCCTACTCTAGCCTGCTACTATCCAAGCCTCCTCTTCCACCCCTTGCTTCTCTGCCTGCCTCTGTTTCTGCCCTTACACTCCGGTCCAGCCCCTGGGTTGCACTCCAATCTCTGCATCCTGCCTCATCGCAGCACCTGAATCCTTCCACCACCTGCCTTACCCTTCCGCCTACTGCAGCCTCGACCTGGCTTCCCTTCAGGCTTGGCACCATTCCTGCAGACTGCCTTTAGACTTGACCTTGACTTGACCCAACTATGAGCCTGGACTTCCCTTCAGGCTTGGCACCATTCCTGCAGACTGCCTTTAGACTTGACCCATCCCCATAAATTGACCATGAACTTGGACCTTCTTCCACCTGTGAATGAGCTTCCAGGCCATACCGGGGCTGCGCCCAGCCACAATCATCTCCTTCAATCATCACAATCTCTCCTTAAAACTCACCTCTTTCACTCTGCTCTGTCTGACCCTTTATCCTGCTGATCCACTATATCCTATACCTACGATCGGTTTACCCTTATCCTTGCAACATGGACCTGCCTGCTGTCATTCTCATCGTAACCAAGCCAAGTACGTGCACTTGAGACCTCACATCTTCATGAATGTTAGACCCCTTGTCTCTCCCTCTGTTCCCCTTCCTAAGTCTCTCCCCCAGCTCCTGTCTCTCAGATTGTAAGCCCTAGGGGATTGTAAAGTGCCAGGTACACTGCTGGCGCTATACAAATGTTTGTTAATAATAATAATAATAATAATCATGACACCTACACGCATATGGCTTACGTGCGGGCATGTGCACAGACCCACCGCACAGGGCTTGGAATCAGCCCCTAAATGTCTGACTCTGCAATGCAACAGAAGGCAAGGCCACACAGTAGGCATGCCTCCTGGGACACAGAATCCACCATGAGGTTTTTCCCTTGGTGAGGGTGCTGGGTAGAGCTGAAGTGAGTTGTGAATTTGCTGCCCAGGGGTAATATCCATGGCATTGTCGAGTGCCTGATCACCTGATCAGTCCCTGAATACCAAGTCAGGCACTTGGTTAACTGAAAATACCATGTACTAGGAATTCTGATCAGTAATACAGTCAATCGATACAAGAATCGGGACTGCAAGTTGAAAAATAGGTGCTGGCAGTCAAAAAATCAGTTCCAGAAGTTGGAAAATGGGTACCAGAAGCCAGAAGATTGGGACAAAATACGCTACATCGGCTAGGCCGTAGGATACTAAACAAGTACTGCTTAGTACCCGATGTTACCGAGGTCAGATCAAGTATCGCAATTTTGACAAGTGTGCCCATTTTTTGTGGATCCTAGTTTCAGTTCTAGCTGGGAGTAGCAGGGATGGAGGATGGGTTGCCGAGGTCACATTTGGGGAGCGGAATACCAGAAGCTCTCTGTTCTCCTGCTCTATGCCACCCCATAGCCCTCTTTGTGTACCAAGTGTTTAGGGATCTGAGTCTGGGCCAAAAGGATTTGGAATGAGAATCCCCACCACTTGAACTAAAGCGGAATCTTTCCAAAGCCACCTCCATCCTTTATCAAGTCTCACCTCTGCTAGGATGCCCATTTAGTTCCAGCTCCTGTACATAAAAGCTATTTTGAGAAAAGATGCTTGGTTTACTATTACCTCCTCCTTCCCTCCCTCCAGAGCCACCCCTGACCTCCAGTCTCTTCTGTTTTATTCAACGGCTGCTTTTTGTGATGTATCCAGATTGTAATCTCTGTGGGGCAGAGACTGCCTTTATCCCATGTGTGGGAACATCTGGTCCTGATGCCCAAATAGGGCCTGGAGATGGTACCATAATAATAGCAAGTGGCTTCTCCATCATAATAAATCAGTAATAAAAGCTTCCATTCTTTGAGAGCCAGTGACTTGAGGTCTAATTCTCTCCAATAGAGGGCAGTGGCATCACACCAACCAGTCATTTAAATTGCCGTGACAGACGTATTGCTGCTCACAAGAGGAACAGCTGGACGAAAGCAAAACAATCCTTCCAGCTTTCAGCCTTGAAAGCAACCAAGGTACTTTCAGGGTTACTTTTTTATATAATTATATAAAAAATGGTGTGTATATTATATATATATATGCAGGTTTTGTAGTATCACTCTCCTCTTCTAGCGAGACAAAGTGGTTCAAATGATCTCTTTTATTGGATCAACTGTTGTTGGTGGAAATAAGCAAGCTTTCGGGCCACTCAGGCTTCTTCCTCAGGCTTCCGTCCTTCCCTGAGGATCCTTCCTCGTGTCCTTCCTACATGCCTGAAGGAGGACCCCATGTGGCCCGAAAGCTTGCTGATTTCCGCCAACAACAGTTGGTCCAATAAAAGAACCACTTTGTCTCTGTCACTTGGGACCAACATGGCAACCACACTCTCTCTGGATCTCCTCTTCTAGCAACGTAAAGGCAATAGTTGGCCCTTTTTACACAGACACTCTAACACCGATAAAATGGGTGTTACATTTTATTGTACATGATACAGGGCAACCCACAGAGTCCATTGCTCCGTGGGTGGGTGTTGGGTGGAGATGGGTGTTGCACGGGAGCATCACGTACCTACACCCACCGCCCGTGGTGTTTAGACAGACGCCTCCACCCAGCTAAACTGGATGGAGGCACCTTGTGTGATAAGGGCCCACAGGGCTGCAGTGTTGCCCTGTACCATGTATAATAAAATGTAACACCCATTTTATCGGTGTTAGAGTGTCTGTGTAAAAAGGGCCTTAGTCTGCAGTCAGGGAAAAGAAGCGGCCGGATAGTACCCTAGTATTGACCTCTGCCTCTTGTACTGTCCTAGCAATGGGAGTTAAATGTACATGTCAAAGCAAGAAAAGAAGGGTTTTCCAAGACAGAAATGACATCTACATGCCTATTTCTCATTGACTTTCAGTGGAATCCAAAATGACATTTGAGAATCTTTTCCTAGACTATTTTGACACCCCAAAGGATAGGACAATTTCTTCGACTGCTTAGTAATGATAATAAACAGCAGTTTTATTTTACTTACAAGTACAGAGGGTCTTGAACTGTGAGTCAGAACAGGGCAGCCTTAGAATTTGCAGGGTCCAGGGGGAAGATAAAATGTGGGGGTCCTGGTAACCGCGTCCCCTCCCTGTGGCTCTTCCCCCTTGGGGGAACTGTCCATGGGGCCCTAGAGGTGGTTGTGTTTGAGGCCTTGCTGGTAGGAAATAGGAGCCCTTACCCTGCTCCGGTGAAAACAGTGGCCACTGTGGGGGTTCCAGAAGTAGACACAGTAGTGGGGGCCCAGGGCACAGTAGCCCCAGGTCACCCTGTGATAAGACCAGCCCTGAGTCAGGTCTTGAAACAGAGGGTATTTTCAGACGTTACAAGATCACGCTCAACCACAGTGAACCACGGTCAATCCCACGGCGGGGCCAAAGCGCCCTGAACGTCTGTTCAGCGGTCGCCAGATGTTCACCACAGTCAATACCCACATGGGGTCAATTTCAACCATGCTTCCGGGGCTCCCCGCCGGACAATCCCCGAAAGCGTGGTCAAAGAGATTCCCGACAGGAACCAACAAAAAGTAACTTCTGGCCGGCAACCACCGGCGGGAATCAAAGGAAATGATTCCCAGCCGGGGACAAAGCACATAGCGTCGCTGCCAGGCAATGAGCAACAACACAGGCTGTTGTTGGTGGAAATAAGCAAGCTTTCGGGCCACCCTCCGGGTGCTTTGACCACATCCCGGGCCGGGATCGGCGTAACGTCTGTTGCGCTGCCCCGGGCCAGGATCTGTCAGCCCAATTCCCTGCCATGGTCCCGTCATGTCTGTTCGGGGCTTTGTTTGACCACAGGGGGTGGTTGTTCGGTTCACCCCCGCCGGGGATCCACTGTGGTGAATCGGGACCGCGTAACGTCTGAAAATACGTCTGCAGAAGGGTTTATAATCCCAATTAATATTTGATAGACTTCACATGTCGCTGGGTAAAAACAGAGCTGGCAGCGGCCCACGGTGGCCTGCTTTGAACTGGACCTCACCTGCACGTCTGTGCAGGCACCACCAGATGCTAGCCCAGGACTGCCCCAGACCATGTCGGCAGCTAGCCCAAGTTCTAACCTTAGAAAACTTACAAGGTCAAAACCCGGGCTAAGGCTGGCCCAACTGAACCACAGTGGGCTATCACATTTGTCTGGGCCAGCAGACAGAGCCTGGGCCAGGGACCACCATGGCTGGCCACCATGGCTGCCCATCGTGGTGATGACTGGCCGCCGTGAGGGGGGCAGGGCTGGCTGGACGCACATTCACGTCTCTCCAAAGACCCTGGCCATGGGCACATTTGTTCTGCAGCCAGACCTGACCCAGACTGTGTGCGCTGAGACTTCCTGCCCTGACTCCCTGCCACAGTCATGTTTGTTTTACCTTTTGTTGCTTTCTGGGGCGATGGGATTATGTTTAAATCTCAGAACAGGGTCATGAAGGCAAAAAGCTTGGGAATCATGGGAGTAGAATTTTGGGGGAGAAGGGGGGATCAACAATCTGCATGAGCAGAAAGCCGAGTTGTGATTTCTTAGGTTGTCTCTGAAATCACTATGTTAACATGGTTGTCAATATCCTCTCTTTTGAAACATGAACGTCTGTTATAGACTAGGTTGCCCAGGGAGGCTGTGGAATCTCCTTCCTTGGGTGTTTTCAAGAAATGACTGGACACGCATCTGTCTGCAGTGCTGTAGATATAGGGTATCATTCCCTGGAGCAGGGGGTTGAATAGATGAGCCTTGCACGCATCTCCAACATTTGACAGAAGAAAAATAGGTACATTTCATGCCACCCCTAGTTTGCATAAAAGTGCGTGCATTTATGGAAACTTGTACTAGCCAGCAACCCGTGTTCCCTGCGTTTTCTCCATTTGCAGCAATGAGGGAGACCGCAGCAAACATGGGTCCCTGGTAATAGCCCATTGACTGGTTAGAAAAATAGCATGTCTGTGTGAGAGGCTCTGTGCACATCTAGGTTTCTATGCGCAGGACTGATTACTCAAGTTAAAACTCAGCCTATTAAAAAGTCGGTATTCTCTAATAGGTGCCTTGACTTTGGTCTTAAGTTTTAGTTTTAAAGTCATTCAGAGGATACCAGGTGGAAGCAGTGACAGTCTTGTTCTAAAGAATCATCTCTCACAAACACAGTCGCTTCTTGCTCCCAGACACACAGCTCCCTCCTGCCTAGGTGTTACCTTTCTTTGTTGTTCGATAGCAGTGCTTGCTGATCCCAATTATGTTAAAGTGAGAAAAGGTGCCCCACTCCCACCCTCCAGCAAAGTTCTTAACAGCAGCAGTCAGGGCTGTTAACTTTGGTGAGTCCCAACTCTTCCTCCGGCTGGATTAATGAGGTGTTATCAACCACCTTTGTCTGCCGAACCCGGTACAAAGCTTACACTGCAGGGAGCCTGGTACAAGATAACAAAACCCATTACTGTACTGTACAAAAAGGTACTATTGGAGGATATGTGCTTGAGGTTCCTTCCAACCCTGTGATTCTACTCTATTCTACTGATTCTATTCTGTTCTACTGTATTATGTGATGCAAGCGACAGCCGTTTAATGCTGCAGTGAGCAGCTAGCACCAGCATGATGCCCAATTTCCCACTGAAGCAAATGGGGCTTACACCAGTGCTAAACACGTGGAGGATCATGTTGCAAGTTAAACGTTGTTTTTTTTTCCCCAGTTCAGTGTCTCTGTTTGGCAATAACCACCTTGCTCCATGCATTTCTTTTAGAAGGAGTTCTGTTCCGAATATAAAACAAGATTTCATTCATCTCTCAGTGGTTAGTAATCTCCTTTTCTTAAAACCAAGTAATTTCATTATCCAGGCCAGTGGCTGAGAAATTAAAGACTCATTTTTTATGATGCACATTCATTATATTGTGGCTTCAGCGGACAGAGCTGCAGATTGGCATGGGAAGACTCGTGGTGTGAAAGCAGCAGAGGGGATAGTGAGGGACACATCCCCAATTAATTTGAGATACGGGAGATAATCCCCTGCACTTCTCTGCTCCTTGCCGGTATTCAAATTTGGGGGTTGCAAGGCATTATCTCCAGCTACCCAGCAAATTCCAATGCCATGTGCTAGGAATAGACAATGCAGGGGTGGCAATATAGACAGAATGGGCCAAGGAAATGGACACCAGGAATTCAAAATTGGAGCCACCCCATCCTTCTCCTTGCCCTGCTTGACTGATGTTATTCCACTGGGAAGAAAGCTCTTCTGAGTCTCAAAAGCCAGTCAGACATTTCTACAACAAGAAAATTCTGTACATATTTCCCCAACCCCCCATGACCAACATTAAAACTCTTGCTGAAGCTAAGCAAGTCTTCCCACTCAAATCAACAGCATCTCTCTGTCTGTTTTTCTTCCTGGAACACGGTAACTTTGAAAACAGCATCACGTCAATTCCAAAATTTCAGGCAGTGCTCTAGGATGGTGGAGGAAGAACGTTATTGAATTTGGGTGGAAATCAGCCCATAATAACTCCCACCTGTGAGAACTGTTCACGTACGTTCCTGGTCCCTGTCGTGCCACTGACTCACTGCAGCCAATAGAATTGCGGCATACGTGTTAGCTGCACTAGAGAGCATAGTGATTGGGTCACTAACTTCTGACCAGTCACTAACTGGTCCTGCTTAGTATAGGGAAAGAGAAGTGATTTCTGCTTAATGTGGGAGGCAGCAGAAGTTTCCATGATAGTTGAGAGGGAAGGGGGTGGAGTGAAAAATGGCCATTTGATTGACAACTGGTGTTTGGGATGGGAGGTTCCGAGGTGGAAAGCAGCTAAGACTGGCTAAACTGGTATGACACGGGGTATAAACATAGTTTGCTCTAGGCACAGGATCCAGTTTTCCTTGATAGTGGCTTTGGTTCTGACTATTCATAAATCGCGAGCTTGGCCTCTACATAAGCAACAACAGGTGTTTTCAGACATGACAATAGTCTGCATTTCCACATTTTGACCCGCGTGGAATCGCAGGCAACCCGTCATGTCAGAAAGCGCTGCCCAATGTTAGCCTGGGTTGTTTCCTGGGCACCATTGGCACTTAGCCCGGGCTGTAATTTGGAAACGACCCCAAGTCACAGCCCGGGCTAAGCACCAATACCGCCTGGGGAAAGGCTGCCCGGCCAGGTGTAAAGCATGCCAGTATGGATGAATGACCGTGTCACTCAACCGGGTCAGGGTCTTCTCCCCCACACACGCACACCCCTGGTGCCTGGTGTCATTGCGGCTGCCATCAGCCGGGGAGTGGGCCACTGCATGCAGCGTGGGACGGGGCAGCGAGGATGCACAGCCGTGTGTTTGTGCAGCACGTCACATTTGGTCGGCAGCCGGGCCAAGTCCCATTCAAAATGACAGCTCCCACCACTGCCCAGAGAAGTCTGTGAGAGCAGCGGGAACCATCACGTCTGAAAACACCCAAAGGGTATTTTCAGACGTTACGAAACCACGCTCAACCACAGTCAATTCCCTGCGGTGGGGAATGGTCCCGTAACGTCTGTTGGGGAACTGGAAAGTCCCCCCCAGATGTTACCCACGCTCAATCCCCGCCGGGAATCTAATTCACCATGCGATCGGATGAACCCGCGGGGCCGGCGCCGATCGCGTGGTGAATGAGATTCCCGGCAGGGATGAAGGGGCCCGTCATGTCTGGAGGGCGATCACGGCCCGGAATCCCCGCCGGGATTCCGGCCTGTGGTCATTTCGGGCAGGCGGGGNGGGGGGGGGGGGGCGGGGCGTGCGGCCGGACTTTGCCCCGCGCAGCCCCGCCCCCTCCCCGATTCCCCGCCAGGATCCACCGGCACATCTGTTGGCCGTGCCGGAGTGATCCCGGCGGGGAATCTACGGGTTGGTTCCGTGATGGGCCAATGCCACCCCGTCACGTCTGAAAATACCCAAAGTCTACAATCCTCTAGCTATTAAGAGTGAAACACTTATGATGGTCTTTAGAGCTTTACGATATTGGACACCCACTTATAAATTGGCGTGCTGACAATGAAGACAGTCTCAACGTGTATTTCCTGGCACTCCAAGAGCGATGAAGTTGGCTCGATTATTGTACTGAATCCAATTTGAAAAAATTCTCGATACTCTGTATAAAAAGTGGTATTGTCTGAAACAAACATGTCCCTTTCACACTCTTCCCCCAGATCATCATCTGTATAATATCCCAGATCCCACATAGGTTGCATAAAACTAAGATTTATTACAAAGGGGCAGCTGTTGTCTTCCCATGCCTTCATTTCATTTGAGCCTTAAAAATTTGCAAAATTAGGGAAAGTAATTAGATTACTGACACATTAAGCAAAAAAAATAATCATGGTGCCATCCAACATGGCCTAAGTGGGAAGCATTTGTTTAAACAGAACCTGATAAACATATATCCAACAATGTAGATCTTCAGTAGCTAAAAATTGAGAGAAATAAGAATGAGATTCAGAGAAGGGGAACCATTATTCGTTTAGATCAAGTGTTTTGCTTAACTAGCAGACTGTGCTCCGCAATCCAGCCGGTAGTTCCCATTTACTTGATAGCACTTATTTAAAACACAGCCCACAAGCTGCTGTTCGAACACGGGCACCACTAACGGGAACAGGGCTAGCGCAGGAGAAGTAGTTTGAGGATCAGGATGACCATCTTTGACCCTTTTCACACGAGACGCCCCCACCCATCTCCACGAAGTTTTACTGCATGGAGATGGGTGGAGGCGCCCGTGTGAATGCCACGGGAGATGGATGAGGGTGCCTGCGCGCTCCTGCACTACACCCATCTCCACTCATCACCCACGCATGGAGCAATGGGCTCCAATGCCTGATGCTCCGTGGGTGGAGATGGGTGTGGGCCTGTGAGAACAGGCGCACGCCCACCTCCACCCACTGCGACCAGACCCTCATCCACCGCCGCCGTCGGTATAAAAACAGCCTTTGTTACTTAAGAACCTGAGGAGTCTAGTTTATCACAGAGTTCTGGTCTTCCATTGTAAAATGTTGGCATCTTCTGACATGCCCAGGCATGTCCATGGCAGTCTACAGCTCCATATATGAATAGAATCAGCAAAGCCTTGTGAGGACAAACTGCCAATGTCCTTTCACGAGTCTGGAAGGGTGCCTCCCTAATCAAATCTAGTGGCCATGGGCACCTCCCTGCTTTGAGCGCCCTTTGTGTACTGAACCTGTAGTTGCAGCGTCTGTTCACACCACCCTCTGAGGTATTTATTATTAAATTAATATCTTGACTCACCCTCTCCTTCTCCTTTGTTCACCCTTCCCATTGCCTGAAGCTATCCTGTGCTATATAAGAGACTCTTTGTGTACAGTGCCTTAAAACTATGTTGGCTAGCTAGAAGGGTCTGTGTTGCTGGTTCTCCTGGTCAGGGACAGATCTGGATCCACTGTCCCTGTTCCAGTCCTTAAGCAACAAATGCCTAGCGACCTGATCCTGAGAGTGTGGTGTCTAGCTTATTTGTCATGTGTGTACTGCAGCAACCCTTAAGCCCCTCCACGCAGGAGACTACATAAAATACAGTGTTCTTTGGACTGTGCTCAAGTTTATGGAGTATTACTTTTAACATGTACTAATATTCCAAGGAGAAAGAGAGAGAGCACATTTGCCATGTTGGTCCAGCATGTAACAGATGGAGACAAAATAGTTCTTTAGATGATCTCTTTTACTGGGCCAACCTCTGTTGGTTAGAGTGTGCAAGCTTTACAGCCACAGAGGACCCTTCCTCAGGCATGAGTTCTGACTACTTACATGCCTGAGGAAGGGCCGTGTGCGGGTTGGAAGCTTGCATATTGTCATCAACGGAAGTTGGTCTTTCATTAAAGACATCATCCGAGCTACTTTGTCTCCATCTGTAAATATTCCAAAACAGATTAAAAAGTAGCCCCAGAAGCATTTGTTGCATTCAGTCACATCACTTCTTCTAGTCCATTCTAGCAGTACAGCCGGCGTACATGTCCTCCAATACCTCCTAACTTCGGTCCCTTGCCCTATTTTCATAGCTTTGGTCAAGCACAATCAATGAAGAATTTCCATCAGCTGAAAATGTGAGTGCAGCGTTTAAGAGACAGCAAGGATTTAAGTGGACACTTATCAGGATATCTCATGTAAAGGAAGATTTATCTCCTCCAGCATCCACAGAGGGTGTAGTGTCGAGTTACCCTTTTCATTAGTCAGTTAAAACAGTGGCAATTGAAGCCAAACACCACAGCTTCTCACAGTTTCTAACTCTCGTTTTTTTTAAAAGGGAACATTGTCTTTGGTGTAATCAGAAGCACCCCAATTTCATAGCTTTACACAAGATGTGTTTAAGCAGCTTCTGGCCAGATTTAAAAGCCCATCAATGTGTTTCCATTGATTTCAGTGGCTTTGGAGTAAAGCAGTTATTATTATTATTATTATTATTATTGTTGTTGTTATTATTTTATTATTAGCATTTATATAGCACCAGCGATGTACCTGGCGTTTTGCAAAAAACAAGATAGACACGGTCCCTGTCCGAGAGCTTACAATCTAAAGACAGGGGGAGGGGAGACAAGGAAGGGGAACAGAGGGAGAGACAAGGGATGCAACATCCATGAGGATGCGAGAGCTCAGGAACACGTTCTTGGCTTGGTTGCAGTAAATAGGAGATTGCAGATAACAGGTGGGGGATAATCCTGGGTGGGGATAATGAGCAGGAGTTTGGAAGTGCGGTGTGGAAGAGGTGAGTTTTGAGGAGGGACTTGAAGGTGTGGAGGGTGGGGGCAAGGCCGGCGAGGGCAGGGAGGGAGTTCCAGGCGTGCGGGGCAGCGAGGGAGAAGGGACGAGTTGTACAGGTCAGAGTTAGAAATGACCTGCTCAAGCAATAGACACAAGGACCAGAGCAGATTGAACAGCTCTGACACGTGGCTCAAGTCAATCCAGGAAGCCAGTCATACGAATCCTACAGATGGAAGTGACCGCATGGGCCATGAAGTCCATCCCCCTGCTCCGAGGCCCGATATCCTTCACGTTCAGTGAAGCCACACGAGACTAGGGTGGCCAGATATACACATTTGAGAGGACACACATGAGAAATACAGGTTGCAGGGCTGCATTGGCGTCCCCTGCAGGAGACAGAGTGGGGAGGCTACCATGCCTTGGGTAGTCTTAGCTCACTCTGGGCAGCTGGGCTGTGCTATGCAACGTGGGGGAAAGTCTGCTCAAGGCAGGGCTGCTCGTGTGCCCGGGTGCGTTTGCCCTGACATGCAGGGAGCACCACTGCAGGGCCTTGAGCGGCGGGTGCTCTCGCCCATCGCGTTCAGCCATGTCACGGCCAGGGGTATGATCTCAGCCGAGCCAGTGGGGAGATGTAGGGCCAGGCCTGGAGCCCCCTTGTGTGGCTCATGCTGCGCCCTGGCGGCAGCTGTGGCAGTGGCTGGCCCACCCAGCTTCCCCGTAATCGTCTTCCCGGCTCCCCGTGCTGGCCCCCAGTGTGGCGGCAGCAATTGTCCACCACTAGGGCTGCACGGGGATCGGGCTACCACTGCTCATCTGGCTGCACCCAGAGAGAGATTTGCCCAGCTGTTTTTTTGAAAACGTTCCCCTTTTTGTTGCAACTTTTTAGATATTTGAAAACTGCTCTCATGGCCCCCTCCCTTAGGGGCCGATCCAAGGTCTGCAGGCTGGGTGTGCACGCCATGCACCCTGCATATACACCTAGTGTGCACCTTGTATGTACAATGCACACACCAGGGACACGCTGTGCATGCATGATGCATATGTGAGGCATGTACATTGACCTCGGATTGCCCCCCTAGTTTTCTTTTGTCTAGGCTAAACATTCCCAGTTCCTTCAGCCATATTTTCATATGACTTGTATTCTTGAGGGGCAGTCCGTGGGCACACATGCATCGCACGCATGTACCGACTGTGTTGCATATGGTGCGCGCACGTCCTGTGCTTGGTGTATGCGCAACACCTGCATGCTTGCACCTTGGATTAGGCCCTAGGCTGTTTTTAGACGAGTGCAGCGGCGCCTGTGCTGGTTTTCCAAGAGAACCGGCAGCCTGTTTTACACGTGATGCCGCCGCCAAATACGCGCATGCACGGGCGATGCGCATCCATTTCCGGCCACAAACTGACCGGGTCGGCGATCGAGGCCGGTCAGTTCGCGGTCGGAAATGGATGCGCATCACCCGCGTATGCGGCGGCGGCATCATCACGTGTAAAACAGACTGCCGGTTCTCTTGGAAAACAAGGGCAGGCGCAGCCGCGCTCATCTAAAAATGGCCATAGATAGATAGCACAGCCTTTCTCCGAAGCTCTGAGACACCTAGGTGGCCGACAGTTTCAAGGACCTAAAAAGTTTTGGTTCAGGAAAACATCCCTAGGTGGGAAAACCCTTAAGCATACGCTTTAAGTTACGTCTATTTACACCAGTGAAAGTGAGCAGCTATTCAAGCCCTTGGCTCCAGCACCTGGAAAACGGAGATGACTTCAAAGACGATGATGATGATGGTTTATTATTTTATAGCACCAGCAATGTACCTGGCACTGTATAATCATTCGTTAGAGAAGTGTCCCTGCCCTGAGGGGCTTACATTCTAGGTAAGAGGAAAGGGAGAGGGGAAGATAAGAAGAGACAGGGAGACATTCAGAAAGTTGAGAAGTTGCAGGGGCTCGTGTTTAGCTTGGTTACAGGGGAGAAGTGGACCCTGAATGAAAGGCGGTAGAGGTAGCAGCAGTGAGTCATCTGTAGGGGAGGGAGAAGCTAGAGAAAGCCTGAGAGAGGAGGTAGGTTTTCAGGCGGAATTTGAAGGTGGGGAGGGAGGGTTGCAGAATGAACGTGTTCAGAGAGTGAGTTCCAGACATGGGGGGGCAGGAAGCAAGAAGTGGAGACAGTTCAAGAAGTAGGAGATTCAGGGGATGGTGAGAGTGGCGGTAGAGGGGGAGCCAAGCTCCTGGGTTGGAATACAGCAAGAAACAAGTGCAGAAAGAGAGTGGGGAGCAAGGCCATGAGGAGCCTTGAAAGTCAAGACAAGGAGCTTGTGCTGAATGTGATGGGGGAAAGGGAGGAGTGGTTGAATATGATCAAAGCAGCTGGAGTGGTGGCTGACCCTGGCAGGGGAGCGCTGAACAGAAAGGTGAAACTGAGACTAACAGAACATAGCCTGCTTAAAAGAGAGCAGATGCCTTGGGGTTGCTTGGCATCTGCAAAAACCTTGGAGTCACAAATTGTAAAGGTCACTAAAAATGACAGGGAAAGTCCCGCTGGGTTCCGATCGGCTGTGAAACTCTCCCTCACAGCGCAGATCTCAGCTGCCTGATCTGCACTTGACCCCTGCACAAAATTCCCATTATTGCCCCTAGACGTCCCACACGCCAAGTGAGTGCAAACTACAGCTAGAGATGCCCAATGGGGCACCCAAAGCCTCCGCCTTTAGATATTACCATGACGGCAGCTACGTTGGCCTAAATGGTACGGCATTGCATCCTCTCCATGTAGCTGCTTTCCGCCAGTCAATGCAGAGCACTTCTTGGCTACTTACCAATGCAAAGACGGTTCAGTTGAGCCACATTGACTGGGCTGGCTAGTTTAATGATAGCAACCCTAACCTAACTGCAGGGCCCACAAAGCTCTGAGACACACGGGTGGCCGACAGTTTCAGTGATCTAGTTAGTTTGGTGCTTCATTTATCTTTTATATAAACTGCACATTTTTAATATGCATAAATAGATTTGCCTGAGTATTACTCTGCAGACACATTATGTACTTAATCATCTCAGTATCTGCATGTTAACAATTATACGCTTGTGACCCTGTCTGACTCACCACTCAGAATAAATAGTCCAGCCAGCCCCATTTCACTTGATATAGCTAATAACCCTAAAGCATTTAAATTGTGAAGAAGCCCCTTTGTCCCATAATGTGCACATTTCCCCTCCCCATGGCTCCTTTAGAACTCATATCCAAATTTTAACAGGTACTGTAGAGAAATGAGTTTACGCGACTTTGCCACGTTTAGTGCATCTTTGTTTTCCACAGATTGATTTCGTTACAACTCCCTTTCTAAAGTGGATTTGTATTCCTCTTAAATATGCTCAGAATTATCCTGAGGGACCTTAGTAAAATGTAGTCATGTTTATTTGTAATTGCTACAAAATGGTTTACAAAATTGTTAGTGTCTTTTATTATTCCCTGCTACTGAAGCACTCGCTTGTTAATTAGAGAAAATTCAGCTGTCATCGTCGGCAATTATAGCTTCTGTATCACTGTCTGTTATGAATAGTCAATGAGAGCTGATTAATATGCATGAGTAGCAGTATATAGTGTGTGCATTGGACCACGGTACAGCAGCTTGGCTTAGGCGGTAGAGGGAGTGTTGTGTACTGCAAGCAAAGGAGGGGAAAGCAGAAAAGAAAAGGACAGGGTTCTTTTCCATCGTTCAGTGCAATATCCCTGCGAATCGTTCCAGCCCAGCTGACTCCCCTAGGTGTTTTGAAGGATATCTGCATGCATGCTTGCTGACAAATATTTCTCTGGCTGTCCGGGTGAAGAAGGAAGAGCATTGCTGACCATCTTTTAACCATGGGATGCAGTTTGTGCACTCTGCAGAAGCAAGAAGAGCAGTACAGATTACTGTATGAAGTTTGTCAGGTAATAGCATGATTAAAATTTCCTTCCTAAGAGTTTAGGTTCTTATCTAGTTGAGTGACAATTGCTGTTACTACAAGGGCTAGCAGACCAAACGTTTGTCATCTTCCTTGTGGCATGTGTAATACTGAGTCTGTGTTTACGTGGCTTCCAACAAACACTTGCGGAAGTTCAAATATTTAAACTCGCATTGGTATGCGTCAAGGCAGGCTACAAGCCTTCGTGACACTACCCAGTGTGTCCGAGACACTTTCTCCAGCATATGTGAAGCAAAATGTCTCAACAAGGGTCACAGCGTGGTCATGCACTCTGAACAAGTTAGGAAAGACATGTGCCGTGATTGATGCTCGGAAGGTTTTGTCTCTGTTTACAAATAGTTAGAAGTCACATCTTTCTGTAGGACACATGTATTTACTGCTGTCTTCAGCCTTTGAGCAAATCGTTTATGCTAGTACTTTGATCAACTTTAAATCTGACAGTTCTGTACATCTGTTACATGCATAATTCTGTCAGCTCACCAACAATTGTAACCGGCATAAGACTAGAAAGAGCACTTAATTAATCACTCCTACCAAAGTTGCAAACAAGGTTCAGAGAAACAAAGTCCTTCCTCCACTTTTAAAAATAAGTGAAACTTCACATTTGCCTATTTTTGTTTTTGACTGTAGTGTCTTCGGAAGAAGTTTCAAAGTATCCTTGTTACTCTCCAGCTAATCTGTTTTTCTTTAGTGGAAATGCAGGAAAGTGTTGTGGCGAAGTTATTCGCAGTTTCTAAATTTTAAATCTTCCGTTGTAACAAAAATGTCAAATTACCTTTTCATTTAAAAACAAAATGTGGGTCTTTTTATACAGTGCACAACAACAGAACAAATAGGACATCCAGTTTCTCCAACATTTTAATGATATTAACATGCAGATTGCAACACTTTTTAAGAAAATGCAAAAATAAATAGCACTATCTGATAATATTGGCAAATAGGAAGGATGTTGTTTTCTGCACTCGCCAGCAGAGGGGGTTGAGTATCACTACAAGAGAAGTACTGAGTAAAAATCATGTGGTCTTTGTTGTGGTCGTACCTGTGATCACAGGATGTATTGATGTCATTGACATCATTGTGAATAAAATATTCATCTTGCATACCATCCTAGCGGGAATGCCATTAAATTTTAAACACCCAGTTTTGATCTAATTCTCTCTCACCTCCCAAAGGACACTGTACTCTGCGGAAAGACGAAATGTTGTTAATACAAACAGAAAGACATGCTAACTGTCATTTTTAGTTATGCCAATTCACTCCTCCTATTAAGCGGTTGTCATGCATGTCGCGGTGGGAAGGATTTTAAAGCAAAACCACAAGACTTCTTGGCTGTCATTCTTCATTGAGATTTAGCTTCCAGTGGTGCCTGCCACAGTGGACTTGATGTCAATATTGTTTGTGTGAACCCTTCTGTTAAGAGGAGGCAGCATCTGTCATAATAGTCAGCCCATGGTGTTGCCAAGTTTTCATGCAGTTTGGGTTTGATGACTATCAATGAATCACATATTTAGAAGTGCAGAAAGCAGAACAAATGGAGATAGCAACAAATTATGGGTGTTTATTTATTTTTTAGGCTGTTGTTACCATCAGCTGACATGCAGGGTATTCCTGAGAAGCCAGAGAAAAGGAGAATCTCTGTAATTTACCAAAACCTTTTAGCAGCTATGGGTCCTAACCCTGAAAATACCTTCTGTATGTTTAACAAGATGAATGTGAGTAATCCCATTGGTGCATTATGCCAATGGGACCTCTTGCCAGAGACAGAAAAATGGGACTGGAAGCCCAGAACGAATGTTTTTCTGAGAAGCCCTGTTCATAGATGCAGTATTAAAGAAAGTCAAGAAAGTCTATATTTCAGATACCAAAAACTCCCCAGGAAAGCAAAGGCCTGGGCTTGCAACCCTTTCACCTTAATATGCCATTCACAGCCTAAAGTATCAGCAGGATTAGGACTGAAACGAGTATCAGTTTTGTTCTCGCAAAAATCTACGAGAACCGTTGCCGAGATCTCAGGACAATCTCGGTAATGGTTCGAGATCTCAGCAAAAATCTCATCAAAATGTAATGTTTATCATGATTTACCGTGTACTGCTTACCATGTACTGCGTTTGTTCCGGTAATGCACATGTTGTTCTGCACATCCGCAGCCCTCTTCCAAGATGGCACCATTCTAAAATGATGTGTCTACCATTTTGGAAAGGGGCAACCATTTTGCACATATGCATTACTAGGACAAACAGAGCAGTACATGGTAAATCAGTATATGGTACACAGTAAATCACAGAAAAATGTTAAATTGAGAAAAATTCTTGACCAAGAAGCTGTCGAGAACGGGGGGGGGGGAGTGTTCTCAGTTATTGATTAGCTAAAATCGAGACAAGAACCATGATTCTCGGTGAGAGACAAGAGAAAATTGAGATCGACTTTCATCCATAATTAGGACCGTAGTGCCAAACTAGGAACTGAGTTTCAAAGGTGATGGAGCCCTGACTCAAGCCAGTATGAAAGGATTTGTTTAGGTTTTCCTAAGTCACACTTTACTTCAAGCGCGTGGATAAGTGCTTTGTTGAACTATGTCCATGTTTCTCTCAACTTCCAGAGGAGCTGAAACCATTCAACATTTCCACAATAAGGCTCTTTGAGATTCTCAATCTTCTCTCTTATCTATACCAGGGGCCACTTAGCATGGGTTTAATGTAAGTGATTGTGCATAATTGTTTTACAGTTCAAATGTATGGTACTAGAGGAACTTATTTGTAAGTCAATCAGTTTTCTTCTTGCTTAAACTATTCTCTACCCAATCTTGACAAATGCCCATTTCTATGACGTTTGAGTGAACTTTACTCTTTATTTTAATTCGGGGAATTAAGCTGCCGGGATAGGTTATTAAAACAAACCCTGTGACTGATTAGCAGTCAGAGATGATTTCTCCAGCACACCCTGTAGAGAAATGGTCATTTCCCTTAGCAAAATATTTAAAAGGGCAAAATGTCTAAACGCTTTCATCTTGGTACCAAAAAGGCTCCTGCCATCCTCTTTTGCTGTTTCTTACTCGTGTAAATAGTGTATAATGAAGTTGTGAGTTGGCTGCTTCTAGGAAGCATAAAGAAAATATCTACTTAAAAAAAGTAAATGTTGGAGAAGTTTGCATAATTCACTTTTATGAAAGGCTGAGTATTTGTACAACTTAATCCCTGTAACTTTATTTTGCAAATGCTCATGCATCTGAGGAAGACAGCTTGTGCTGACGAAAGCTCATGCACTAATATTTGTGATTCTTTAAAGTGCCACTGGACTCTGTTCATGGGTCCGACACATAGGAATTCATAAACACTTGCAGGAATTAATAATGGTACACAACTGTACTTTCTCCATTAGGGGGGGAAAAAGAGCTTTAATATGCCTGGGAAATGAAAGCTTCAATAAATTACGATTCCAGAAGGTCCAATACGTCTGGCTCCATAAGACCTCATAACAGGGAACACAAAGAGGATCAAATATACTGGGGCTCAAGCTTTATCCCTCCCTCATCCATTGATAATTCAAAGAGATCCTCTTCATTAAGAGCTTTGGCTCGCTGCCTACAATTTCTTTTTGGGGCTGCTGTGAGCTTAATGATGCAGAACAATGGACTTCCCTCTTGTTGAACACATACCTTATTGTACCTTTAATCACATCGTAAAAAGCAAATTAAGACACCTAGTCATTAAAAAGCATTGTGGCTATGGTGCGTATCCATGCTTTGTATTTTGAGTTTAAAGGGGACTCTGACAGCTTACAAAACTCAGCAACGTAGAATGGCAGTCATCAGTGGAGATGCTAAGTGCTGTAGTAAGCAAGACTGGCAGGATTCTTTATTGTTCTCCGGTTCCCTGGAACAGCAAATGGCACTCATTCCAGTATACCTAGTAATTCCCAGCCAATACAAAGTCGTTCTAGACCTCCACTGATTTCATTAAAGTGGACAGCAGCTAAGGAAACAGAATTACCTTTTATTGCAGGTTATTATTTCTAGTTGAACTCTACCCATGTACAAAGGAAATAGCTTGGTGCTTTTGGGAACAGTTGAGAAGTTGTTTTTTTTGCCAGACCTAACTAATCCAGACAGGTCTTCAATGCTCTTCCAAACTTCCACAGTCACTAAAAATCTTTAACTCTTATTGAAATAAATGGGAGTTCAGACCACTCAAATCCTTGGGGGACTGGGTCCTAAATGAGTAAAGTTGGTGTATTGCAGCAGAGCCATGAGGATTATCTGAGGTGGAGCTTTCTGTATTTCCAAACTAAAGCATAAAAAGATAAGACCCCGTTTTTGCAAAACATCAAACATTAAGGGCATTTTACTCCAAGTTCCCACTGAAACCCATCGAGACTATTCTGGAGTGATTCAAGGACTGTGACCTTAATATTTGATAATTTGCAAAAATGGGGTCTCTAAAGAGCTTCAGTGAGACAACTCTTGAGGTCTTCTCATAGGGCTTCAATGGGACTACTAGAGAGTAAGTGGTTTGTGGATCATGGCCCAAGACTTTCCTTGGTCAAGAAATCTCATAAGTCCCTGCTCAAATTGAAGCATATGTTTGAATCCCATTTTTGATAGTGCTTTCCTGAAAAGAGGCAAAGTGTTTCAGAGAAAGGGGGATGTAAAATCTTTCAGCTCTGGATCCTAGGTTTAAGTTTGATACAGTTGGTCAATGACTGAATGTCATCATGTGATATCATCCCACATGAAATAAGTTGTTGGAATTCACTCAGTTTCCCCAAGGCTGTGATGTTCCCACGTCAAAAAACTATCAGTTGACACTTTGAGCGGTTAAGGGGTCAATGGGTATAAAGATGAATCTCTTCCTGTAGACATATTGGCAGAACATGGGCACAAGAAGGCATTCAAGACATGGGCCAATGGTTGGGATGGGTGGGCACAAGACTACGATAATGAGTCAGGATTGGCATCAGAACAGGGAACCAGGAATGGGGACAGAGGCTGATTTCAGACGTGACGAGGCAGCTATTGGCCCCGTCACGGAATCACCATTTGCTTCCCCACCGGAATCAAAATGTCACGTTCAACAGACGTGCCGGCTGATTCCGGTGGGAAATCTGGAGAGGGGCGGGGCTGCGCGGAGCAACGTGTGGCCGCACAGCCCCACCCCCTACGCTCCCCCAGCCGCCCACCCTCCTGGAGATGGGCGGGCGCAGCAGCCAATCCGGCCACTGCACCCGATTCCGTCCCGGGGTCTGGGCCACAGCCCAGAATCGGCGGTGGTAACAGATGTTACCGTCCACCGATTCCCGGCCGTGGTTCAATTTAACCACGCTTTTGGGGATGGTGCCCAGACCATCCTCGAAAGCGTGGTTATTTTACTCACCGCCAGTGGTTCACCGTGGTGAACATCTGGCGGCAGGCAACCAGACATTACGCGACCATCCACCACCACGAGGGATTCACCGTGGTTGGGTGTGGTAACGTAACGTCTGAAAATACGNGAAAATACCCAGAGATAAAGGAGATGCAGGGCTAGAGGGAAGATGGAAGAACAAGGGCTCGATTGGGATGGAGCAAATTCATGGGCTGAGAACAAGTTAGAAAAAGTTGCACATGCCAGATTTAGCAAAAGAGTTCAGAAACTGGGCAGAAAGTAGTTAAAATTGTTCTATGCTGTCAGGCAGCCAACCTGGAAGCGTGGCAAGGGCTGGTGAAAAGGAGGTCCCCAAAGGTGAAGGTCCAAACTACACCACAGATCCCCGTGCATATTCTGGCTGCGCATTCACCCCCGCAGCCAGAATATGCACGGGGGAGGGGTGTATGTCTGAAAGTGGCCAAAGTAGTACAGATGAGATCTTTTGTTGGACCAACTTCTATTGGTGAGAGCATGCAAGCTTTTGGGCCACACAACATCCTTCCTCGCCAACAGCTAATCCAATGAAAGATATCATCTGAAGGAGGTCATTCTGGATTCACGGGGCTGAGGTACATTGGCATGGCACAGGACAAAACCCATGGCACAGGACAAAACCACAGTGCAACGTCTCTTATTGCAGGAGACCTGCGGAACAGAGAATTCTGTCTCCATGGATAAGCACTGAAGTTCACATATAAATATACGACACCCTGACCTTCCGTGAAGCTACAGTCATACAATTTTAGTGTAGCTTAACTGGCAAGAGTAAAAACCCATAGTGCACCAATTGGATTTCAGCTTTAGATGAGAATTAACCAGTGCTCCATAAACACCAACAAAGGTGCCACAACAATGGATGTCTTCAATGCTGGCCACCCTCGGACCTGCTCCAGGAATGGCCAGCCCCACACCCCACATGTGCAGCCCCACCTGTACCACGTTTACACAGACTCAGCAGCTGCCGTGGCCCACAGTCGAACCATACAGCACCCTAGAGATGCGGGCGGATTGCCCAACGCTCAAGGCTGCCGCCCACAGCTCTATTGTGTTTGCCCACTGCAACCCCCAGCTGAGCTGCAGTGGCCATCCGCCAGGCAGACCGACCGCAGCCCCGCCTCCAGCCAGCAGCCCAGGTTTGGGTGGCCTGCTCTGCTGCCAGTCGGGATGTTCCAGACCCCCGCAAGCAGAGCGGGAGAAGATTTGCTCTGCCTCTGCTCCACCTGCACATCTGACAGCTGAGCTGCAGTGGCCATCCGCCAGGCAGACCGACCGCAGCCCCGCCTCCAGCCAGCAGCCCAGGTTTGGGTGGCCTGCTCTGCTGCCAGTCGGGATGTTCCAGACCCCCGCAAGCAGAGCGGGAGAAGATTTGCTCTGCCTCTGCTCCACCTGCACAACTGACAGCCCACCTTTAGGCATACAGGCCACCCCAGTGTGAGGCCAAGACGGGTCATGGGTGCCGCCTGTCTAAAAGCACCCAAGGAGACAATCTTACTCGGTGCTCAAAATTAGTTCCCAGGGCTCAAACCTGCCCCAGAAGTCACACCCTCTGCCCCAGTTTCTATCATAGTAGGGAACTGAGCTCTGAACCGACATCCAGCTAGCACCCCAACTACTGGATCACCCTGCCTCTCTACAGCTGAATATAGGACAGGAGTTGTTCTGATTTTATCTATACAATGACCAGTACAGAGGGTGGGACAGGAATGTGATTAACAAAAGCCAAACTTCTCATCCATTTTTTTCCTGGCTTTTGGTTCCAACCTTGAAATGGCCAATATCAGTCTTTCCCGGTTCTCTCTCTCACTTTGGGGGGCACACCCCTATTGGGAACATTTCCAGGGGCTCAACCACCACCACGGGATTTAGGGCTGAGCCCTGACAAGCCACCCCCACAAATTAAGCCCTGATTCTTGCTGATAAGTAGTTGGCATTTACAGCATCTTCTAGGCAAGCTTCTGCATCAAAGAGCAATAGCCATGATGCATTTTTGCTTTCTCTTTAAACAAACAAAAACAATTAGGCAAGGCAGTTTTAAAGAAATAAAATATCTGGACAAATTTATTTTTCAATTGGAATTTCACTTGCTTCGATATGAAAGAGATAGTGAGAAAGTAGTTGATGTTCTATTTTACTGGGCCATCTTCATCTGAACGACATTGGGTGTTAGCAAACATGACGGTGGCCCGCTGAGGCCCGCAGGCCACCAGCATGTTTGTTACGGCACTGCCAGATGTTGGCCCAGGATTGCTCCTGGGTGTGTCCGCAGCGAGCCCAGGTTGTGATCCCGGAGATCTCCAGGATCCTAGCCCGGGCTGTGCCAGAGCGGGCTACAGCAGGTTACTCACGTTTGCTGTAGTCCACCATGGCCTGGTTTGCACCAGGTTCACCATGGCTGCTCATCGTGGTGGGGGGAGGGGCACGGAGCACAGCGCAGGGGCAGGGCCAGGCGGCTGCACATTCATGCGGCTCCCCGCCCTCCCCAGCAGCCCGGCCATGAGAACATTTGTTCTGCGGCTGGACCTGGTTGGGACGGTGTTGGCGACGTCTTCCCGAGCCAGGTTGGGTCGGGCCACCTCCCTCCCAGCATCTTGTGTGGCATCACCCACTGTCTCTGCATCTTCTTACATTTGGTACCACGGCAACAAGAATCCCACTAGACATGGGCCCAATCCTAAACCCTGCACTCTGCACGTGTGACGGACACACGGTGCATACACATCCTGCGTGCATCTCCTGTATAGGCAACATGATGTGTGTGCAACCCATGGATATGAATTGATTAAATTGATATAGATTGATAAAATAAATTATTAAGGGGTGTTAACAAATGAGACGTTGCCCCACATTAGCTCACCTTAGCCCCGGATTCATCTGCTCGTCTATCCTGTGGCCGCCAGATGTTCATCCCTGGGCCGCCCCAGGACCACTCCACACAGTGTCAAGCCAGGAAATGTAGAGCCTGCCATGCGGGCAAATCTGAGCAAATCCAGTGCAGCGGGTGCCCAAGGGGCAGCTGTGTGCTCGTTGGGGTGTAGGCTGCCTCCGCACATGTTCCACACCATAGAGTCATGGGCACAGCCTAGAGTGTCTCTAGGTGGTGGTGCGGCAGCACACAGGCAGACCGTGGCGGGGAGGAATGCCTACCTATTTGTTGTGCTCCGCACGCGTGACCCGCGCAAGGCAGCTGCATAGGCGCTGCGTGGAGCTACTCAGATCCAGCAGGTTCCCAACCTGTGTATTAACACGCAAATTGAAAACTTTTTCAAAGTAAAAAAGTAGCTCTTTGGGAACATAAAAATTCCCCTCTGATCACATGCCAAATGTACCTAACGTTTAGTTACGCAGCCACTGGTATACAATTCGTTAGCCCAGATTTCATCGGGTTTGAGAGTTCAGCCTCAAATGGCTGTACTGTTTTAAACTGACCTATTTGTAATATATTCCCCCCAAACACCCTTGAAAAGGTACTGTACAGAAGGGGTCTCCAAACGAAGAGCAGTGTTGAAGTTAATGGTAGTTAAGTGACAGAATATAAACTTGACCTCAATAACAGTGGTGAACCTCTCACACTTAACTTCAAAGTAGGCGTGTGTTTGCTTAAACAAGATGTTAATTCCAAGGGCTTTGTTCCAGGCAGGGTTTTCTAGTGCTGAATTAGTTCAGCAGTGAGGGGAAAAAAACTCTGCTTGACAGACTGGAGACCCGTAATCTTCAGAAAACTGCCCTTTAATGATTGTGGCGCCCGTCGATGGCTCAGAAGTCCCCTTTCTTAATTAGACATTTACCAGAAACTGGCAATTGAAATTTTCCTCTTCACTTGATGATGAATAATGCAGTGCCTCTGTCTGAATGTCAGTAGAAAATACTCCTCATGACATGCTGGAGGGAGATTGTGGCTTTTCAGGAAACGTAAACAAGATGCAATATGGAATGGACAGACTACCTAATGGTCACTTGTGACGCAATTGAGCCACTTGGTCTGCCGTGTCGTTGAGATAGCCTCTTGTCTCCTAACCTTCCAAAACCATCACTGTTTTCCTTCCAGAACTTTAAAAAAAGTAAAAATGCCACAAAGGGCACAGGTTTGTTTGGGGAAGTTGTTGTTTTTTGGGAGTGGGGGAGGAATTGGAGGGGGGAGGCTCTTTCTCCCTAATATGATAAATGATTGAATGGACAGGTTTTGTAATGGTTTACACGTATACATCTGTTTAATGCTATGAAGCAGGTGGCGAGAAGTCACGGGTGAGGAGGCACTGGGGACAGTGCTCTACCGTCACATGTCAGATATGGGCTTGCAAAAGGGAAACATATGGAGCAATGGTAAATGTGCTGTGTTGTGTTCATTAATAATGAAAAGAAAGGTCATGGCTCGTTTTCAGGAGCACAGGAGAGCAACTACATTTGGATAGGTTGGGACTGACCCAAGTCCACTAGCAATGCAAATGCTCATAAAGGATCCATTCAGATTTCCTGGGCTGCTTAATCAAGCTAATTTGTTTTCTTGGGGAAGATGGTCAAACGGAACATCATCACATGCTGATGTTCTTCAAATGCAGCAAGAGCATATTTCCAACAGACTGATATCGGAATCCTACCCTCCTCCATATTGGTTTGCCATTGGGCTAGCTAAAAAACACACCAGTTGCAATGTAATGCCTATCCAAACTGGCATAATTTGAGAGACTTAGGACAACATTCACCATCCAAGTAAAAACAAGCGTACAGCTGTTCTTGACTTGGTCAAATTTATTTTATTGGAATTGCCTTTGAAGTGCACTGGAACAAAAGCTTACTCATGTTAAGAGTGTGGATTCTCCACCCGTTGAAGTCAGTGGCAAAACTCCCATTGTACTGAATGGTGGAGGGTTGCACCCCAAATCAGAAGCTCCCAAACTGTGGATCAGAACCCCAAGTGGGGTCACCCCATTTGTAGGTTGGCTCCCAATCAATCTGATAGTTGACACACTTTGCAGATGAATCTTTGTTGCTGTCTGACCTTCCTGCAACTTATGATGCATTTGGTTTAAGTTTATTTATTGTATTGATTTATCTGAATTTATATACTGCCTTATACTAAAGACTCAGGGTGGGAAACAGCATATAAAAATAAAATACATAAAAATATTGCCTCTGGAAAATAAAATCCCACAATGCTACTATATAAGTCTACGGTGCAACCACATCTTGAAGACTGTGTGCAGTTCTGGTCACCCCATCTCCAAAAAGATATAGTAGAAATAGAAAAGGTACAGAGAAGGACAACAAAAATTATAATGGCATAGACGCGCTCCCCTATGAAGAGAGGCTGTTGAGGGTCTTCAGGTTGGAGAAGAGATGACTGGCAGGGGATAAAATAGAAGTTTATAATATCATGAGTGATGTGGAGCAAGTTATTTGTACTCTCAAATAGTCCTAGAACTAGGGGACACTCCATGAAACTAACAGGTAGATTTAAAACAAATAAAATAAAGTATTTTTCACTCCATTCATTTAATTATCGCACAATTAAGTTGTAGAATTTGTTGCTAGAAGATGTGGTCAAGGCCAATAGTAGAAAGGGTTCGACAAGTTTCTGGAGGATAGGTCTCTGACTCGGATCTGGCCACCGTCATCCGTGCTTTCATCGCCTCGCGGCTAGATTACTGCAATGCTCTCTACGTGGGGCTGCCTTGATGACCGTTTGGAAGTTGCAGCTGGTGCAGAATACGGCAGCTTGGCTCCTTTTGAGGGATGAGTCACCGGGAGCACATTACACCGGTGCTCCAAAGTCTGCACTGGCTCCTGATAGCTTTCTGGGTGCAATTCAAGGTGCTGATTTTGACCTTTATAGCCCTAAATGGTCAGAACCCCATATATCTGAGAGATTGCCTGTCCTACCATGTTCCATTGCAGCCCCTACAGTTGGCCGGGGTGGCGCCTTGCAGGCTCCGTCTGCTATTCTTATCCAGGGGCTGGGGGTGCGCAGAAGGGCCTTGGTTGCTGCCCCAGTTCTGTGGAGCTCCCTTTCCCAGGAGGTTCATTTGAGACCCAGCCTGGGCATCATTTGGAGACGGTGCAAAACTTTCTTATTTGAAAAAACATTTGGCAGGAGGGGAAAAAATTGGGGTTGTTTAGTGGTTTTGGGTGGGATTGGGAGCTGGGGAGATAAATTTTTGTGGAGGGGGTGGGATTTTTTTAGGAGTGTTGTTATCGTTTTGTTCTTATTGTTTTTTTATGGATTGTAAGCTGCCCCGAGCCTTTATTTATTTAAAATATATAGTAAATAAAATTAAAATAAATTGATCTGAAAGCCAGCAGACATGGGTTTTGTTGTTAGCTTTGCCACTTACTTGCTGTGTGAAATCACATTGTTCCTCTGAGCCTGTTTTCCTGCCAACCCTTTGCGTGTTTTTAGATGGACAGGCTGAAGCCTGCTTCACCGCCAGGTGGCCCATCGAACTAAAGGCGGCCCACCAGATGTTGAATTGGAAAAGGCTGCACCTGTTCTGGGGGAGCCCCGCCGCTGGCGCTCCGGAATATCCCAAAGCGCTGCCGGACAAACCCGGGGCACCGGCCCAAACCGGAGCAGCTGTCCATTGAATGTCCAGACTTAGCTGCTGCTCTGCTTCCAGCCAGCCGTTGCCCCGGGCAGCAGCTATGGGGAATCCACTGGCTTGCATGTAGCTGGCTTGGGAGAGGGGAGAATGGAACATGGGGCTGTCTCATGGGGGAATTTGGGGGATGGGGAAATGAAAAATGGGGCTGGCTTAGGGAGGCCACTGGCTGGGGAAGGGTAGGTATGGGACTAGGCTCTGGCAAGGTTGCTGGTTTGGGAAGGGAGGAGGGAATGAGGCATGGTTCTGGCTTGAAGGGGAGTGGTTTCTGACTCAGAGGGGAGTTATTGGCTTGTGGAAAGTGAGATCCCTAGGTGGGAATGGGATATGGGGCTGGCTCAGAGGCGGAGGGTCATTGGGATATGGGGCTGGCTCGGGGGCGGAGGGTCATTGGGATATGGGGCTGGCTCGGGGGCGGAGGGTCATTGGGATATGGGGCTGGCTCGGGGGCGGAGGGTCATTGGGATATGGGGCTGGCTCAGGGGCGGAGGGTCATTGGGATATGGGGCTGGCTCGGGGGCGGAGGGTCATTGGGATATGGGGCTGGCTCGGGGGCGGAGGGTCATTGGGATATGGGGCTGGCTCGGGGGCGGAGGGTCATTGGGATATGGGGCTGGCTCGGGGGCGGAGGGTCATTGGGATATGGGGCTGGCTCGGGGGCGGAGGGTCATTGGGATATGGGGCTGGCTCGGGGGCGGAGGGTCATTGGGATATGGGGCTGGCTCGGGGGCGGAGGGTCATTGGGATATGGGGCTGGCTCGGGGGCGGAGGGTCATTGGGATATGGGGCTGGCTCGGGGGCGGAGGGTCATTGGGATATGGGGCTGGCTCGGGGGCGGAGGGTCATTGGGATATGGGGCTGGCTCGGGGGCGGAGGGTCATTGGGATATGGGGCTGGCTCGGGGGCGGAGGGTCATTGGGATATGGGGCTGGCTCGGGGGCGGAGGGTCATTGGGATATGGGGCTGGCTCGGGGGCGGAGGGTCATTGGGATATGGGGCTGGCTCGGGGGCGGAGGGTCATTGGGATATGGGGCTGGCTCGGGGGCGGAGGGTCATTGGGATATGGGGCTGGCTCGGGGGCGGAGGGTCATTGGGATATGGGGCTGGCTCGGGGGCGGAGGGTCATTGGGATATGGGGCTGGCTCGGGGGCGGAGGGTCATTGGGATATGGGGCTGGCTCGGGGGCGGAGGGTCATTGGGATATGGGGCTGGCTCGGGGGCGGAGGGTCATTGGGATATGGGGCTGGCTCGGGGGCGGAGGGTCATTGGGATATGGGGCTGGCTTGGGGGCGGAGGGTCATTGGGATATGGGGCTGGCTTGGGGGCGGAGGGTCATTGGGATATGGGGCTGGCTTGTGAGGTGAGGGTCACTGACTTGTGGGAGGTATTGCTGACTTGGGGAGGGTGGAATGAGGCTGCCAGGGAGTCGCCATTTCTCCCTGATTGGGCTGAGCTCTGCTAGGCTGGGTCCGACTGTCATGCTGGAAACTGCAGTTCTGAGACTGCCCCTACAGGTAAGGGGGGCTCACTGCAGGCTTCCCAAGCAGGTGGCTAATCTGTATATAATTACGCTGCAGTTTTGGGGGTTCAGTTAGAGACCTGATATTACGCTTTGGGGGGAATGTTGAGTTCACTCGAAACCCCAGTACACAGGCCTAATGTTTGTGTTTCAAACAAAGGAGTCGGGAAGGGCTTTTTCTGGTTTATTTGGGTTTTAGCGAAACCCGAATGCGTGCAGCGCGGGCACATTGAATACACCCCTGTACCTGGGGCAGGCAGGCTTACTAGTCGTCAGAGAACACCTAAGTGCTGAGAACACAGAGGGGCTTGTTTGGCCTCAGAGGGGGTGACAATGCAAGTGCTACAGGGAGCGAGTAATCTAAACCACATGCGCTTCTGATGAACTGGAGAAAGTGGGTTAATTGCAGCCACTAAATTTTGTTTGGGAGCAATTCATGCTTATTTACGGCTGCCGTTCATACCCCTCTCATAAGTATAATTGATTGGCTCCCCTTGGGTCACACTCATTAAAATAGAAGAGAGATTCACTAAGCTGTAAGCTTAGTAGCTCACCTCTAGCTTTTATATAGACCAGTCACAGCCATTGATATAGGAAGCAGATACTGAACCCATCACCTTTTTCTATAATATAGATAGAATGTGCCAAGATATTTTCTGCCCAAGGTATTTAAAAATAAGACACTCCTGAGAAAACAAAATATGAGTCGGTCGTTTGTGTGAAGGAAGAGGGGTTGTCAGAAGCTCCAGGCATTGGCCTAGCTCTGTTTGCTAAAAGTAAATGAGTTAAACTCTCATTCGTTTCAGCGGGAGCTGTCGTGTTGGAGGCATTCTTATGAAAGAACTGTGACACGGAGCTGGCAGAAGAAAGGGCTTTTTCTCACAAGCAGTTTATGGGAGGTAAGTACCTCCTAGCTCACTTTAACGTCTCATGTGTTCCCATGAGCAGGGGGTTAAAGTGAGGATTAAAGGGAGGTGCTTACAAGACAAAGGAAGACAGGAAGGCTTTTATTACAGAGAGGATGACCCTTTGTACAGCAGGGTGGTAGTTCCCTTCGCCCACTGTCCCGCAAGCCATTGTTACTTCCAGCTTTTGCATTTTCCTCACAACACCTTTGCCTCACTGACTCCTTGTTGTTTGAGCTTCCCCCTGCTGGCAGCTCCCTGCAATTCCCAAGCAGGAAGATCAGGGGAGGAGAAGAGCTATTTAACTCTTTGGTTCTGCCTGCCTATGGGAGTAAAAGTCAGGGAATGTAGTTACTCAAAACAAATCGTAGTAACTCCTCCACAGTAACAAGCCTTATTTGTGAGAACACGCCCTTAGAGGTTTTTCCCAGAACCTGTGTCAAGATTCTGTCTCACTTGATATCTGGTGAAGATGGCCCCTTCGATAGTTAATTTATTAGCCTGTATCTAGAGCTGAAATGGGTACCTGATTTTGTATCCGTGGGAACTATCCGTATTTTCGGGTACCCAAATTGGTACCTGAATACCGTTCAATAGGAGTGAGATTTTCTATTTTGGATAGAACCAAAACGGTCTGAAAATGACCATTTTGGTTTTAAAACCGAAATTGTGATTTAATTTTGGTTCCAGCATTTCTGGCTTTTTACACTGATATTTTTCCTGGTTCATTCTTATTGACTTCGATTTGAGAAGTCATTGAGAAAAAACCATGGGGGAGGAGGGGAAATCAATACAACTCCCCCCCCCCCCCACCCAAAAAAAAACCCCGAAATTAGATCAACAAATCTTGAAGAATCAAAACCAAAAAAATCTGAAACCAAAATTCCCCCTAGAGTCACATCCCTACCATTAAAGTACTCGGAAAACCGAAATACCGACAACCAATCACTGAAATACCAACATACCGACAACCGATATACTGAAATGCTGGAAAGTCCAGGACAAATTCAGGATAAATTGTCCCAGATTTGTCTCGTATTTTCAGGATTTATTTTCCCCAGTGTACTAGCTGTTGGTATGTCAGTATTCTCATAATCGGTTGTCAGTATTTCAGGTAGCCAGTGTGATGTAGTGGATAAGATGCTAGATTTGGACCTGGAAAGCCATGGTCAAATCCCGCCCTAGCCATGAGCTCACTGGGTGGCCTTGGGCAAGTCACAACCTCTCGGCCTCAGTTCCACATCTGTAAAATGGGAATGTCTGTCCGTCCTAGTGCTCCCCTCTCCCTTGGCCATCTTAGATTGTAAGCCCACTGGGCTTACAAAATCTGTTACTATCTCCAAAATCTGTTACTGTAAAAGTGCTATAGAAATGATATGTAGCAGTAGGGGGGTACCCGATCAAAAAACCGGTCCAAGTACCCAAAAATACCCAAAATATTCAGTTTGATTCAAGTACCAGAAATTCAGCGGGTTTGGGGGATACTCATTTCAGCTCTGCTTGTATGTCTTTAAGGCTAGACAAAGCTGATAAACAAACATGGCTCTTAAGGAAATCTCATCCTCACAGGGGCAGAGTTAAGTCAGTCCAGACTTTTTCATAAATATGGCCCTTTTCACACAGACACGCTAACACTGATAAAACGGGTGTTACATTCTTATTATACATGTTGCAGGGCTGCAGGTGTGCTCTATGGGTGCCCTGCAACGTGTATAATAAAATGTAACGCCCATTTTATCAGTGTTAGCGTGTCTGTGTGAAAAGGGCCTATCACCTTAAACACATGAGCATTCAATGTGCTATACACAGCATTTGCATTGTGTCCCTACTGATTAACCCATCCCAGTGTTAATTTTCCTCATTCCAAAGCTCCTGCCACACAAGATTTTTCTTTGGGAAGTTAAATATTTATTTATTTATTTATTTATTGAGAGAGAGAGGAGTCTCTATTAAGTAAAGAATTTTCCCTTAGTCTTAACTTTTTTGTTCTTAACAGTTCATGAGGGAGAAGGGAAATGCACACACACATGGAAACAGTCTATTACAAAACTATACGATTCTGCTTTTTTTCAAAAAGAGAGGCTGTCCACACTAGTAAAATAAAAGAAGGATTAGATGAAGCTTCAAGAAGAATTAACCTATATTCTGAACCCTCTTTCTCCAATTCCTTAGGAAAGGAGGGTTTGGAAAATAGGCTTTTTGCCACTCCAGTTTCTATGGAGGAGGGGGACTTTAAAGTTGTGCTGCTTTTTTGTTTTTCTTAAAATGCAGACTTCTTAAGAAGTGACTAAAGAAGTGTATCAGACCATAAAGAGTGGTTTTAATGGGGCACGGACATCTGTAGCCTAACAGAATAAGCATTTCTGTAGTGCATTTCCCAAGGATTTGCATGGGTTTCTACAAAGAAAAGCTCCTTACTCATTCTTAAGCAAAAAAAAAAAAGGGGCGGGAGTTTTCCTCTGACATTTGTGAGCTATAGAACAACCAACAAACCATAGAATGCATGCAGTGGTTTACTATTCATGACATTAAACCAATATAAAACCAAGCTAAGCTGCCAGACAACAGAGAAAATAACGATTTCTTTCTAATACACAGTACTAGTATACCGTTCCCTATAACTGAGACGTTGCAGCAGATATGGGCTTGGAAACTTTCTCTTCCTTAAAGACAGCCAAATCCTGACGTTGCAGCTCAGGCAAATGCTTTCTCCTCTGTTAGGGCAGAGAGGAATTATCAGAATGCTATTTTAGGCTCAGTAACAGAGGCTCTCAATATTGGGTTATTCACTCACATTCACGACCAGATGGAC
Organism: Sphenodon punctatus; assembly: GCA_003113815.1. NCBI lineage: Eukaryota > Metazoa > Chordata > Lepidosauria > Sphenodontia > Sphenodontidae > Sphenodon > Sphenodon punctatus. The sequence continues at coordinate 83,196 of QEPC01002047.1, forward strand.
CTTATATGTGCTATGGCTTGTAATGCCCTTTTTCCAATGTGTGCGTATAATCTGCAACGTAGGCACTTACTTAAGAGGGGATCTTGCCTTATTATCCCCCTTCTAATCCCCCCATGATACTTCCCCTTCAATACGTTGTTGTCCTGCCTCCCTTGTGTTCTCACCTCCTTCCTCTGGGGACTCCATTCACTCCCCAAGCAGGCTGTGTATCTCGCAAATGACCCATCATTTAAGAAACTGTCACTTAAAGTATCTCATTAAAACTTTCACACACATGACTTCTGCTTTGTACCACGGAAGAGGGTAAAACACGTCGGGTTTACTGTGGGTGCTACGCAAGTGGTGAGGTAGAGGGAAATTAAAACAGGGTGGCAACAGCTAACGAAAGGGAGACAGTGGGGACACAGTGTGCTAGACCTACGAGCTCAGGACCGACCTCAAAAAAGTACAAGAATTTCTTTTCCGAAGTAAAGCTTGGCGCATATTGAGTGACTGGGTGAATATTGCAGCTCACTATCTCTGAGAATAAAGCACCAATCTCTCCAGGAATTGGTTTGGCCAACCGCTAGGTGATGGTAGGGTTGAGAATGGGAGATAGGGAGCCTTTAGCTACCAGAATGTACCACTGCCCAGACTTTCTCCCAACGGAGCTGTGGGTGGATATAGCCTAAGGCTGGGATTCGAAATCCACTTACTCTGGAGTAGTCCCATTGAAACCCACAGGACTCCCCATAGTGCCTCCCTACCCCAACACACACACACGCACCCTAAAGCCTGTGCCCATCCACCAAGCGATAGGCCAAATTAAAAGATTTTCCACTGTTGCTTGAAGATGCTGAGGCTTGGGCTTTGGCCAAGTAGGGACAGCCACTTGGTTAGTTCTTTTGGTTCAGTTAATTGACGTGGTCGGGTTTTTGCTCATGTGCAATAACTCTAAATAGCATGAACCAAATGGACTGAGTTGGAATATCTAATGGGAGTATCCAGATGAAGCAGAGAAAATATCCAGTCCACTGGATTCAGTTTGAAGCAGCTGAATTCAAGAGATTAGATATTCACGTTGAATATTCATCTCATCTCTAATGGGCGACGTTGCTAACTCTTTTCCAATGTGTTGCACGTATTTTACATCACTTTGTTTCCAGGGGGCTTTCCAGCTCCTATACCACTGGATGACCATCTTCAGGTCTCACAACCCAGAGCTACAATGGAATTCTATGGAATTTTGGGACATCTGAAAGCATCCATCATATCTTCAATGACAGTTGCGTTATCCCAAATGTTCCCTGGTTCAGTTGGTATATTTCCATCTGGTTCGCTGTATATTACACTGCAACAAAAGTCCTGTTTCAGAATGTTTGTCCACATTCTCAAAAAACAGTATTGTAGCGTATCCTGTTCTTTTTCCTCATATTAATAATAATCCTTATTTTTATAGAGCGCATGGCACTCGGAGCGCTTTGCATAGAATAATTGAACACAACTTTTTAATCCTCACAACCCTGTGAGGTAGGTTAGGCTGAGAGAATATTGTGACTGTCCCAAGGTCACCCAGTGAGTTTCTGGCTAAGGTGAGACTAAAACCAGGGTCCCCCCCCTACCTACTGGTCCAAGTACTGCAACCTTAGCCATTACACCACACTGGCTCTCTAATTAACATATGTCGTTTTTTGCTCACTGAGAGCCAGTGTGGCGTAATGGCTAAGGTTGCAGTACTTGGACCAGTAGGTAGGGGGGGGGACCCTGGTTTTAGTCTCACCTTAGCCAGAAACTCACTGGGTGACCTTGGGACAGTCACAATATTCTTTCAGCCTAACCTCCTCACAGGGTTGTTGTGAGGATCAAACACTGTATTTATTAGTTATATATAAAGTTCCCCAAGTACCACGGCAGGGGGGGGGACGCTCTACAAAGATTATTATTATTATTATTACTTGTTTGTCAGAAGAAAGAGAAAAACCACATGATTGAGAGAGCAGTTAGTGCATCATTTCCATTCTCTTGGTTGGAGGACTTTCCATTCTCTTGGTTGTGTCCTGGACTCCCACTTTCCATCTTATTGTATGATGTTCTTCCCAGATCTTGATTAGAAACAGACATCGGGTGCGGCAAGATGAGCCCAGACGGGACCGATCCCTGTGTGCCCCAGGGGGTGCAATTTCAGCCACCACACCAGGGGGCCAGCGTAGAGAACAAGGCATATGGTCACGGCCACCACCCATGAGGAAACCGTGTGGACATTGTTGGCCGTTCTGCCATGCCCCAAGGCAGGCCATATTCGTGAGTGCCCAGCCCCACCCAACCCACCCTCTCGGCTCGTCCACTATCTTGCTCTCTGTGGGACATGACTGTGAGGGAATGGCGCCTGTGCCTCCCACTCAAAGCCCAGTGGCGGACCTCACTGCGAGTGCTGGCACACTACCTCAGGTTGAGCAGCTTTACCCCACTTTGGGTAAGACCACTACGCCCTGAATCCTCGGCCTTTTTCTGAGGACACAGGGCATAGTAGCCAGCTGTATATCCAGCAGCCGCCAGATAGGCAATGCCCTGCATCTCACGGTAAGGCTGCCAGATGTGGGATAACGCTGCCCAACTCAAGGTAATGTCTCATGCGGCTGCACCCAGAATGTGTTGTCTTATGAGCGATTGTGGGTATTTTCAGACGTTACGAGATCACAGTCAACCACAGTGAATCTGCACATGGTGAAAGTGATCCCGTAACGTCTGATGGGGGGAACGAATGTTCCCCCCCAGATGTTCACCACGGTCAATCGTGGCAGGGAATCACATTCACCACGCAATCGGCTGAACCGGCGGGGCCGGCGGTGCTCGCGTGGTGAAGGCGATTCCCCGCCGCGATGACCCGAGCTGTCGCGTCTGGACGGCGGCCACAGCCCGGAATCCCCGCAGGGATTCCGGCCCATAGTCAATTCAGGCGGGCGCTGCGGCGGCATTGGCCGCGGCGCCCGCCCGTCTCCCCGGAGGGCGGGCGGCATGGGAGCGTGGGGCCGCGATGACCCGAGCTGTCGCGTCTGGACGGCGGCCACAGCCCGGAATCCCCGCAGGGATTCCGGCCCATAGTCAATTCGGGCGGGCGCTGCGGCGGCATTGGCCGCGGCGCCCACCCGTCTCCCCGGAGGGCGGGCGGCAGGGGAGCGTGGAGGGGGCGGGGCCGTGCGGCNGGCAGGGCCGGCGGTGATCACGTGGTGAAGGCGATTCCTCACTGCGATGAACCGAGCCGTCACATCTGGATGGCGGCCACAGCCCGGAATCCCCGCAGGGATTCCGGCCCATAGTCAATTCAGGCGGGCGCTGCGGCGGCATTGGCCGCGGCGCCCACCCGTCTCCCCGGAGGGCGGGCGGCAGGGGAGCGTGGAGGGGGCGGGGCCGTGCGGCTGCACGTTGCACCGTGCGGCCCCGCCCCCTCCCCAATTCCCCGCCGGGAGCCCCCAGCACATCTATTAGGCCGTGACGCGGTGGCCCCGGCGGGAGGTCAACAGGTTGGTTCCGTGACGGGGTCAATCGGCCCCGTCATGTCTGAAAATACCCATCGTCATTTCCCATCCCTCCCATGGCTCCGTGTTGTCTGACTTGGACCATGTCTATTGCATGATGGTGACTCATTTTGTTTCATTCCATCTAGACTTGTTGTTTGGCAAATTGCATTGTTCTGCATGTCCTAGATAGGGTCTGATCTGTTGATGCCATTGCCTTCAATGAGATTTGCACCAGACCTATCATTTTATTATAGTATCTCCAAATTCTGCCTTTTTAAAGTCTGTGGTGGGTATTGACCTTACAGCATATGTAGCAAGAAAGTTTACACCGACTTTATAATTCAACCTCCCAGCTTTACCTTTGTGTCATGACAATGGTTGCGGAGGGCCCGATCCCCACACAGCCCCTTGGAGGGCAGTCACTGCCACCCCACTCGGGGGCAGTATGGGAAGCAGGGCCGATGGTCATTCCCCTCTCCCCCTCCCCCCCGCAGTGCAGCTCGATAGGCGGGCCATTACCCCATTTTTTGGTAAGGCTGTTCCACAATGCGTCCTGAGACTTTTTCCAAGGATGCAGCACAAAGCAGCCAGCTGTCTGCTCCACCCTACCCCATGCTGGGTAACATCTGCCGGCCGGCATCCATACAGTGCACTACATCGCGTGGCACTACTGCCCAGAGTGGGGTAAGACTGCCCCAGGCATGGAAGCCTACCCACAGAATCTCATGTGCTTGCACCCGTTATGAAACTGTCAGAGCACTGTACGTTTTTCTTACAGTATTGCACAATACATGTTCAAATTCTATAATCAATACATCAATAACTCTTCTTTGCAGCTTATTCATCTTACTAAATTCCTAGTTTCTTGAACTACCTAAACTCGGGCTCCACATAATTGTCTCGTTCTCCATCTATTCATTATATGGTTTAGATCCACCATTTAGACAAATTCTTTTGTAGCGTACTCAAGATCTAATCATTTAGTTTCTAGTTTCAGGCAAGTACAAAAACGTTACAAAAGTGAAGAGTGTGCCTGCTTTACTCTGTCACATGGCAAGTAAGGTTCTTAAGAAACTATGCATATTTGTAGATTTTGGGCAGTTTAATAAAGCATTTGCATACATAGATTATTATTTTTTTTACCCCGTGTTATTTCAGATGTAACCACTTACAAATAAGAAAGCTGCCGCATGGCATTTGCAAGCATTAAAATAAAATGTGCATCAAAAAGTGGAAATTTACATATAGCCAAAAGATATACTTGTTTACAACCTAGCCTAATCAATCTATTTACTGCCACCACACTAGTTGGAAAGAAAATAGTTTTTTAAGGCATGATATCATAAAACAAACCTTACTCTGGGAGTAAATTTGCTCCAGGTTACTTTACCCAGGGGTAAAGTTCCTTCATCTGTGTGCTGCAGCCCAGGGATTAGTTACCCCCCTGTTACAGGGGTAAAACACCATACAGGGGGTGAAAACATGCTCAGCCGGCATACTGGTTGCACAACCCAGAACCCCCACCCGCCAGGCCAGCTTAGGTCAGGTCACTGAATGGACACGTGCCTGACTGCGCTGGCTGGAAAGCCCTTCCCTGCTGCACCTCTGGCGGGGGAAGAGAACAAACACACCAGTGGATGACCCCACCCCCAGCACCCCACCCCCTGACATGATGGGCAGCCATGGCAGCCAATCCCCAGTGGAGGATGCCAGCAGGAACAGACCTGCTGACCCACTATGGCCTGCCTTGGCCGCCCTTGGCCTGGACTGTTCGCCTGGGATCCTCCAGGGGACCACATCCTGGTCAGCCACCTACTCAGGTCAAGGCAGCAGAGGGCCCACATCTGGCGGCCCAGAAGCTCACATGACAGTGTGTCCCGGGCCTGTGTGGATCATAGTGGGGCTGCGCTGCATTTGTTTTCAGCTGCTGTCTTATTTGAAAAGGCATCTTTTCCCTGTAAATTTAACCACCTCTAAACATATTACCTCAGGGGAAAGTTTCCCACAAACTAGATGTTCATGCTGGCACTCCTATCTGCTGCCAACATTTAGCCGGGGTAATTAGCCCTCCACGCGGGAGCAGCCACTCCAAAAGAATTTCCTCCGGGTAACCAAACCCAGGAGTAGGCTTAGCTGGAGCGAAGGTCCATTTCATGCCCTGTATTTTCAGCGTAACTAAGATCAATACCAGTCCTGTCTCATTATCTATTAAAGCTGAACGGCCATCGCTCATGTTTAGCTGCAAGCATTCGTTTTGCATGGAGAACAAAGTAAGCAGGCAGTAGCCACAAAAATACCTTACTCTTCTTAATTAGGTGCTGCCAGTTGGTAGCGCTAGGAATCCCAGGAATAAAATATTAACACCTGCTCCTTTCCCAGAGAAGAAAGCTAAAGACTGCGCTGACCTTCTGCAGGCCCAGGTTTAACAGCAGGTTTCGTTAGCAAAAGAATAGTAATTTTAATCATTTCCAAAAGAGAGAGAGATGAGAAAATATTTCTTATGTGCTGCCCTAGGGTTTGATATTGACCGTTCGCTAGAGTTAAAATTCAGGGAGCTGTGAATGAACACCAGCCCCCCTGCCAGACAACTTCCTGTGCCTTTATGACTTGGTCCTGGAAGATCTTTTCACTTGATCCTAGCAAAATGAATGCTCTTGACATTGGGTGTTTTCAGAGGGACATGGATGCAGCCTGCTCCAGGGGGTGCACCCTTTCATCCGCCGGCACCCAGCCTCACCTAGGTCAGGGTCAGGCAGACCTGGCCCGCAGCCTGCGCGTGAAGCTCCTCCCTCTGTACCCTAGAGTTGTGAGCGATCACCCAACCTGGCACCAGCAACTCTATGGTGTTGCCAGGGGCCATGGCCAGCTGGAAGTGGAGCAGCAGCATGGGGTCCACACATCAGGCGGACAGCTGCTCCTCTTCGGGCCAGTGCCCCAGGTTTGGCCGGCCCGCTGAGCTGGCAGCGCTCCAGGATGTTCCAAGTGAACATCAAGCAATTATCAGGCGCACCTCCAGCTGTGTTAATATGAAATAATGCTTCCAGCAGCGATAGACTTTTTAAAAAGACCTAACGGTTTGAGCCAAAGGGTTAATTCGCATAAATGTGCATGAAATTAATAGGCAAGATTATTACTTTTGGTAAAGATGATGAGGCAGAACTGGAGGATGAAGGGGCAGAGCAGAAGGGACTGGGGAAAAGGAATGAAAAGGGGAAATGGGAAGGTTAGAGAGAGAATATGGGGAGCAATGGCAGGATTATCCTGAGGTAGGAGAGAGCCAAAATAGTACTGGAGTAAAAAGACACTCTAATTTGTTTAACTGTCACCCAAAATTGAATTAAGAAGTTATTTCAGGAAAGGGGTGAGCATAGGTTTTTATTTATTTATTTATTTCCATTTTTATCCCGACCTTCCCTCAAAGGCTCAGAGCAGCTTACGAAACAAGATCTATACACATAAAACATATATTAAAAAAAAATTAGAGCCATTTAAAAAAAAAAAAACCCCCCTAAACTCCAATAAGCACTCCCACCTGCAGCTGAAATCACCCACCCCCAAACCCTACCTAATAATCCAACAAGCCCTTATCCCAGCCCACCAAATGTTCTCTCAAATAAAACAAATTTCCCCCCTCCAGAAGATGCTTAGACTCGGGATCAAGCAAAACTTCCAGGGAAGGGAAGTTCGACAAAAGTGGGGCAGCAACCGAAAACGCTTTCCCGCACAGCCGTGTCCTACGGACAAGGGTAGCAAATGGAATTCGCAAGAGGGCGCTCCTGTCCAACCGTAGGGGATGCAGTGGGACACGACAGGACAGACGGTCTTTCAGATATACAGGACCCAGACGGTTTAGGGCTTTAAAGCCAGCACCTTGAATTGTGCCCAGAAAGCTATAGGGAGCCAGTGCAGACTTCAGAGCACCGGTGTAATGTGCTCCCAGCGATCTTCACTCCAGCTAAGAGTACTCCTGGATTTGGTTACCCAGAGTAAATTCTTTTGGAGTGGCTGCTACCATATGTGGGTTAATTACCCTGGCTATAAATATTGGCAGCAGATAGGAGTGCCAGTATGAACCTCTAGTTTGTGGTAATTTCCTCCTGTGTGGGATGAAGTGTTTGCAAGTGGTTAAATTCTGCACCAGCTGCAGCTTCCAAAGAGTCATCAAGGGCAGCCCCACGTAGAGCGTGTTGCAGTAATCTAGCCTTGGGCTGTTGAAACCATGGATGACAGTGGCCAGAGCTGAGTCAGAAAGAAAAGGCTGCAACCTCCTCACCAGACAGAGTTGGTGGAAAGCGCTCCCAGCCACCAGCGCCACCTGATATTCCATGTGCGTCAAAGGATCCAAAAGCACCCCAAGGCTGTAAACCTGATTGACCAGAGAGGGCCGGACTCCAGCAATGACAGGAGTCCCAATCCCCTCTAAGTCACAAGACAGGCCAACCATCATCACTTCAGTCTTATCAGGGTTCAGCTTCAATTGACTCATCCTCATCCAGTCCCCCCAAACACTTCAAACACTTCACCCCAAACCTTCAAACGATCTCATCCAACGGCTTCCGATACACATTGAATAAAAGGGATAACAGAATAGAACCCTGCTGAGCACCACAGGAGAGGTCCCAGGGGACAACAAGCAATCGCCCATCACTATCCACTGGGACCTCTCCAACAGGAAAGAATGGAACCACTCAAGAGCAGTCCCATGCACCCCCACAAGGTCCCACAGTTGTGCCAACGGCCCATGATCATCTGTATCAAGGCCCACTGAAATATCTAACAAGATTAACAAGGTAGAATTCCCCTTGAACATTTCATGGCACAGAACATCAACCAAAGCCATAAGCACAGTCTCTGTGCCACACCCAGGATGAAAACATGACTGAAACGGGTCCAGGAATCCGATAATTGTCAGGCAACCACCCGTTCAATAACCTTCCCTAAAAAGGGTAGGTGAGAGACAGGCCGATAGCTGGCTGGGGAGTCAGTATCCAAGGATGGTTTCTTAAGGAGGGGCCGGACTACTGCCGATTTAAGAGTGTCCAGCATCCTACCCTCCCATAGGGAGGCATTGACAACCTCAGCCAACAGTAGCCCCAACTTCTTCCAAATGGCTTTCACCAGGCAGGACAGGCACGGATCTAAATCACAACTAGTTGCCCTCATCACCCCAAGAACCTTCCTCGCATCAGTGGGTGATACCAATTGAAACTGATCCAAATAAACAGGACAAGACTGAGGTTCCATAACCCCAAACTCTGACTCTGCAGTCAAAATGGCAGTCCCCAAGTCATGGTGAATATGAGCGCATTTGTTTGCAAAGTAATTAATAAAAATGTCATAGCAGGCAGTAGATTACTTTGTTTCCTGGCAGAGACAGGCTGAGTTAACCACACCCCTCACCACCCGGAACAGCTCTGCCAGACGAGACTTTGCAAACACTATGATAACAGAGAAGAAAGCTTTCTTTGCCACCATCACAGCCATGGAATAGTCCTTCAAAAACAATCTAGGCCACAATCGGTTGTCTTTAGCGCGAGTCAAGGTTAAGGGCACCATTACCCGTGGTATTTTGACACAAACCATCCAACCAAGATATCAGCAATTGCAGCATGCAACATAATAGCGATGGTTTAATGAGAATTGTAGGCCTTGTTCCTTGCATGAAGGTGAGAGGCGGAGCAAATGGGTTCTAAAAGCTGCTCTCCCTTACCCTAGTGTAAGTTATCGACGCCTGAGGAACGTTCTAATCCACAGTAGCTACTAGCTAAAGAGAAACGTGGCACAAAGTGGTCTTTGTGCATTGTCCTCTTCACCCTTGCAGCAAAGCAACTTGGCCAAGGCCTGTTTCTATCTCAGGGTAATCCTGCCATGGCTGCCCTGATGATTTTTGGCATGCTTTGTAGCAGTTGAGTGACATATCAGGGAGCTTAGATAGTTTGGGTCGAAGATGGAGCCTAAGCTATCCAGATGTGCTTTTTGGATTCTCAGTTGGCACCTAAAGTAAACTATGCAATTACAAGTTAATAATTTGGACGATCTCCATTTGTTTCACCATCCATGCTGTTCCTTCAGCTTGTGAGAGCACCCTGCTGAAATTAACGTGGAATCATACTTTAAAAAATCAGTAACCCAATGCAGCTTGGTGTTCCTTTTGCATGGTTTCCTATAAGCTCGGTGTATGTTCTTATTGATTTTAGCTTTATTCCACAACACAAAGCATTAGAAAAAGTCTACTAAGACAACACAGTTAGACATCAGAATAATTGCATTTTAACCAGCAGGAAAACCATCTAACCACTTTAAAGACTTTGGCTCAGCTTTATCTTCAAATTCTCCAATTAAACCCATCTAGAGTTTACAATTGATGCTCATCCTAACGCATAAAAAAGAAAGACAGGAAGAGCATCCCTTGAAGGTACCAGCTACAAATAAATAACCATTGAAATGAACCACACCAGACTAACTGTAAATCACTTAGAAGCCTATCATTATACGGTACTCCTATTGATAACAGGAGCTCCATGCACCATAGAATCTACTGTTTTCCCGTTAATCTGTGTCTGCTAAAGCACTTCCCCACATTTCACAGGATAATTATTATTGGATTCCCATGGGAAAATAGAAATTGTCCAGTCCACTCTGCCGGTGGCAATCAGGGATGCTCCGGATCGCCGCCAACGGGGTTGACCCAGAGCAGGGATCGCCTGCTCCACCTCTGCTCCACCTGCACAATTGGCAGGCCTGACTTTAGATGGATGGGCCTCCTGGAGGTGAGGCAGAGCAGAGGCGGGGCTGCTTTCCATCTGAAAACACACATGGTTATAAAGACCTCTAATGTTAATTTCTCAGCTGCTGTTATTATTATTATTTGCCCTGGGCAGGATCTGGCCTGGCTGTCGAAGAGAAGTGTCGGGGGCCAGACTGGGGGGTGGGAGGGGAGAGGGCAGGGCAACTTATGGACTTGGGTCCACACATCCCTGCCCCTGCGCTGCTGAGCACAGCCCACCCTACTCCCTGACAGGTTGCTGGGCCCACCCGAAACAGACCCAGACCAGGGTCAAGTAGAGCAGGCCATCACACATGATGACCCACTCTGCCCCAGTCTGGAGATGACCTTCCCGAGCCACAGCAGTGCTTAGCCCAGGCTGTGACTTGGCAATGGGCCCAAGTTACAGCCCGAGCTAAAAAAACGCTACAGCCCAGGGAAACCCTGGGTACCGCCTAGAGAAGCATCTTGCGGGCCAGTTCAGACGTGACAACACCGCGGATGCCCACACAGGTCAAAGCATGGCCACCCGTCATGGCTGAAAATACCCTCTGATGTCCTTAAACTGTGACATGTTTAGCGCCACAGAAACCAGATGTGGGAGCACAGATATTTCAAGTGTGAAATATGTAATAGGCACGCAGGGTGAGATTTCCACTAGCTTCCAATGGGGGATTCCATTTTTGCCTTTAGGAAGCTTTCATCCTAAGCATCCCAGCCAGAACCAGAGTGGTTAACTGGAAGAAGCAAAGGGGAAGCAAATGTACATCCTGATCAAAGCGGCTGCTTTTTTCTAATCAGAGGAGAGAGAAATACTATAGACAGGAAAGGCCATGAGGGACTTTGACAGGCAGACCTAATTTGTCATGGAAGTGCTCAAATTACAACAGTGATGGACGCTATTGAAAACCAATAGCCTAGCCAGTAGTTAACTCTCAGAGGGTTGTATTGTTTGTGACAGTCTTCGAGAAACTTGGAAAGTTACTGTTACATTGGGAGTAAATAGACGTACATGGAGGCTGCCTGCCCTAGCTGGTTTGGGGGTGCACCCCCGCATCCGCCCGCTTGCAGCTCTGCACAAACCGGCATGTGTCCCCAGGCCGCGGTCCACCCAAATGAGACACACACACCCTGCACCATAGAGTTGTGGCCGCTCACTCAAAACTGTAGGCTTGCGGCCACAATTCCGTAGTGCTGACTGGGGCAACGACTGGCTGGGCAGATGGAAAGCAACTCCACTTTTGGCTGTTGCCCTGGGATCTTCCAGAGTGCCCCCAGCAGGGCTGCCCCAGAGCAAGCACAGCCTGCTTTGCTTTGCATATCTGATGGGTGCCTCTGCACAGACCAGTCAACCCGGGGATGAAAGGGGCATAAGTAGGGCTGCTGTACATCTAAGAGCACCCGTTATGTGCTCTCAAAAACATGAAGAAGACACTGCAAATAGGAGACACCACTGCATCTTGTAGAACATCAGAATGTGAATTTATCAGCTATCCTTATTTTGGATGAGGCTTATCACGACCCAAGCCTTTGCTGGACAAGTCTGACGTTGTTTTGTCATTTTCAAATTTACTGACTTGCAAGTTAAGATTTATCTTTGGCATATGTGCGATCTTTCGGCCTCTGGCAGCAAAGGTCACTTACCTATTGAAATCAATCGTAGAGCTGTTCAGCGAGAGTAGCATTAAGCCAACGCCAAGTACATTCCAAAGGGCACTTTTCCGGCGAGACATAATGTGCTCTGTTTGCCTCCGAGAAAAACTCCAGGAGGCAAATGAAGCTCGGCTTTTGCGACATGGGAAAAGTGAAGCCGCGTAGCTTTGGTGGTGTTCCTGCGCATCACGCAGAGCTCGATTTTCCAGCTCTGCATCCCACGCATGATCGCCGCCAACGCGCGTGGCTTTGTTTTCCCATGTGACAAAAGCTGCGCATCATTTGCCACTTGGAGTTTCTCGCAGAGGCAAAAAGTGTGCATTATGTCTCGTCGGAAAGTGCCCAAACTCTCAGCATATAGGCAGGGATCCATCCTCACTGCATTCTCCCTAATGCTACCAATTGGGAATACACCCTGCTTGTATCTCTAGCTGAAATAAGGGGTTTTGAACCGCTTCCAAACAGGGTTCTAGCTCAGGCTTCTTCAATTTTGTCTGTGGTACATTAGCCTCTCTCCCTCCACCACAAACCACTTAACCTACAATGTCTTCCTGTTGCTCTCTCCTTTACCCTCCTCCTATCTATCTCCCTTGCTTCCTCCCAAAACCAACCCTCTTCCCTCCCACCTCTGTAGCTACTACTGCTGCTCTCATAATTCCCATTGCTCAGAGCAGGTGACTTGAGGAGATTTCCAAAATGGTGAAAATTGCCCACTGCTGGAACAAGAATTTCAACTGGCAGCTGCAGGAGCAATCAAAATTCACCTTCCTGAAAGTGAGGAGGGTTACTGCCATTTTAAAAATGTAGAGGGGAGCTAGAGATTTGGAAGCTGTGCCCCTTCTCGTCCTCATCAGAAAAGAATCAGCTCTGGTATTGGAGAATAAGGTGGTCTTGGCAGGGATAATCCAGTTAAACTTGGTCATATCACTTTTCTAGGAGTGTCTTTAGACATATCGTCTACGGGTGTCTAAATGTGTGGTTTGACCTTCATATGAACACCGGTTTGGCCCTATGTTCACCATGTGGCGCTGCTTAGACACACAGCCCATTTTGGGGCAAATCGGTGTTTTGCTCGCCACCCGATCTCAGCACGCAAACGCTTCTGCCTTGTTCTCCGTGTTGTACCTGCTAACACGCCACATTATATCATTAGATACAACATTGGCCACATGTTCAGCCAAAAAACACAAATTGTCCTTGTGATGCAATGGTGTTCACATTGCGTGTTCATGCTTACATACAACAGCCAAACAGGTGCTTAGGGGTTTTGACACCCGATCTTTGTTATGTCTGAAGACGCCCTAGGTTTTATAATTATTAATTAGTTCTATAGCACCTTCAGAGTTCACCGCCCAGTGACTGCATGATTTTAACCTTGGTTTCCCAGGTCCATGGCCAACACCTCATCCACTAAGTTACACTGATTAACCTTTGGGAATATGAATTGAAAGAAGAGCTAACTACAGCATATCTCTAAGATGCTACACACTGTGTCACATGGGTTGTTTTTGGAATGTTTTTTATTAACTCCGATTGTTCTCTCTCTTTAATTATTCACAACTTTTAAAAAAAAAAAATCAGTTTCAGCCTTTAGCCGCTAAAGTCTGCACATTTAATTTATAACGAATAATAAAACTGTGCCCATAATCAGCATTTCTTCTTCTAACAGAAAACATTACATTGAGCCTAATTTTACAGCTGTCTAAATTGTTTTAACATAATCTGCTCAATTGTGCAAGTTAATGATATTTAACTTGACCAAGTCAAACTTCACTTGCCTCTCATTACTTTTCGCAGTCAGCATGAATGTCTGTGCAATGTAAATGTTACGGTAACACACAACAGAAATGCTTCCTCCCCTCCGTCCCCCGCCCCCCAAGCTGGCTGATCAAACCAAGCAGAGTCATCACCTCTCCAAGTTTCGCTGTTATGAGCCTATGATGAGAGTGTAATGAGCATTATGGGCACAAGGCAATTCAAAAGAAATCTAGCCTTTTAGACTGATTACACGCTGATTTTAATGATCTTTTTTTGGATCGGTTTTGTTGTTTTTTAATGGCTTTTTGCCCTAGGCAATATTTTAACCATGGACCAGATTCTGGTTCTTTATCAGGAAACCTCGAGAGGTGTAAAAATATCCTGAGTAAGCAGCTATTCCTATGAGTGGAGGTGCCCATTGGTACAGTTATAAGGTATTCATAATTGACAACATGCATCACAGGGAAAGAATAAATACACATCGTGTTAGAACTAAATACATAATTTGAAAGGCAAGTCAAATTTCTCCTTGAAACTGAAGTAGAAATGGGTACCCAATCTAACAATACCTACATTTTCAAGTACCTTGGTGGGTATTCGAAAGGCTACCCAATCACTGGAGTACCCAAATTCTTTTTAAAAATTGGTAATTTCCTGTTCAAATTTTTTGATTTTCCGGTAACAGTCAGTAAATCAGAATGGAAAACCAAAAAAATTGAGACCGGAAGTCAACATTCTGGGACATCGGATACCCGAATCGGGTCGTAATTGGAAACCAATTAGTACACAATATTTTTGAGTCGATTCAGAAATTTGATGGGTATACCTGTTTTTGCACGTACTCGTTTCAGTTCTACTTTAAACTGAACTTTGGCTTCTGCCATCCTTAGCAACAGCAGTACAGCTCATGCTATGTTCTGCCTCATGAATTGTCCAAGGCAGGGGTGGATAAACTCTGGCCCGTAGATCAAATCTAGCCTGTGGCTGGTTTTTTTTTGTTTTTTTCCCCTTTTGAATTCCTGGTTCTGACCTGCGGATTCAGTTCCTACCCTCAAGCACTGAATGAATGAGCTCAGGGCGGGAAGGAAGTGGAGATGACGTTTTGCACTCAAGGTTAGCAGATGGATCCATGGCACACATCCATTGTGTAGACCTTGCACTCAAGAATAGCAGATGGATCCGTGGCGTACATTCATGGTGTAGACCCTCTTTTTCCTTCCTCTATCCTGAACCCACTCTGAAGGCACTCTGACCCCAACTTCTCTGCCCATGAAGTTTGTACTAATTCTCAAAGTCGTCGTCCCGAGGGAAAAGGCTTCCCCCTCTCCTGGTCTAACCTCTCAGTTAAGGTGATCACTCTGAAAAGCAATCTCTGTTCATCATTTGAAAACACTTCATCCCAGTTAAGCAAAGTGGCATACCAGTTAAATAATATAAATAGAATTAGGAGGAAGCGTCCCCAGAGTTCTCTCCCTTCTAAGTGGAAATCCTGATTAGTGGAGATTACCAATGTTTTGTTGGTTAAGTGGCGTCAATTGTATTCTGCTCATGTTGAGTAGTTCCTTACTCTGTGATTTTCCCTTTGGTTTCATTGGGAGTCATGCTGCTTCTCATAAGTAGGAATAGCCAAACCTGACCCTATATTTCAAATATGTGTGCGGCCAAGTTGTTTATGACGCAGACAATAAATGTGAGCTGCTTTCTGTATTTTTTGCAGTATTATCCATAGTATGGAAGTCATGGCAGTAATGCACACGTGGTTGGTCCTATAGTATTTATTAAAATCTAGATGGACTTCTAGCAAATTATCAGCAGATTCCTAGGGCAACGTTTTTGCCCAACGAGACTCCATTTTGAGACTTTGTTCTCTTCTCATGTCTTGACACCACAGTCATATATTTCTCCCAATACTGAGCACATGATATGACTGTCTGTGACCTTGACAAAGTCCTCTGTGGTACAAGAGTCCCTTAGGGAACGACAGACCTATAGACATTCCCATAGTCTGTTTTTCATTACAGTCATAAATATCCAAATTCTGTAAATAGCCCCACTTTCTCATGTTTTATTTTGACTTGCCAATCCTTGCTCAAAGATGATTTAAACTCTTCCAGGTAATTCAGTTCTGCCCCTGCCAGAAGATGTTCAGCAATGTCTATATGCATTTTTATATCCTTTCCAATAGCATCTTACCTCCTGTAAAAGGCTTAAATGTAATCCCATGACCTCAGATTGCAACAAAGATATGCAGAGTATAAGGAGCTACCTAACTGACTGAAACCAATGGTCCATCTTAACCCATTATCGTCAAAACCTGACACGGCAGCAGGTTTTCAAATTCAGTTCTCCAACAGAGGCCTCACCCAGGCATGCTACCTGAGACTCTCCAGGACCCCCAGCAGAGGCCTCACCCAGGTGTACTACCAAAGATACTGAATCAGAGATGCCAAGGACTGAACTTGGGACCTTATGCATGGAAAGCATGCGCTCTACCACCTACGCCACATCCCATCATATAGAGTTCATCAAAGCTCTATCAGGACTATGACCTCCATCCTCAGATGGCATTGCTTTACTTGGAGTCCTGAGCCCATAGGGGACTTCTTTTCTAGAGAACGGCAGTGCTTCTGAGTGTATGGGTGATTTTAGATGTGATGGCATTGAACACCGTCATGCTTTTGATCCTGCCCAGAGTGAGATCCTCCAGGCAGAATTCGTCCAGGCCACCAAACAAGTGTGATGGTGGGCCGAGCCGGGGAGAGCGTGGGGTGATGTGTAGATGTGCATCCACACAGCCCTGCCCCCACACTGCAAAGAGTGACCTGCCTCCCTAGGCTGCCGTGGCTGCCCAGAACCACCATGGACCCAGACCAGGGTAAGTGTAAGCGGGACAACAGATGGTATGGCCCGCTTTACCCTGGTAAGGAGTCCCTTGCACGGGCCGTGGCAGCACTTAGCTCAGGCTGTTCCTTGGGGATGGTCCCGAGGAACAGCCCGGGCTAAGTGCCACCACGACCTGTGCTACGGCCCGGGCCAACATATGGTGGCCCTTTCAAACATGACATTGGACACGGATTAATCCATGCTACAGCAGATTAATCTGTGCCCAGTGTCACATCTGAAAACATCCTATACATAGTTCAGTATAGAAGCCTACTCCTTTGCATAATCCAGGGGAGAGGAACCTTTTCCCTGCAAGGGACTATTTTGAAAATTAATACAAACTCTGAGAGCCACATCGATGTTGGTGGTGGGGGTTGCCTAAGAGGTGCACTCAAGAAAAGAAGAGTTCTGATCATGGATCTGTGCCATTGATCTGTACTTTATCCTTGTGTGCATGCCCTCATCTCTGCTCCCTTCTCTTGAGCTCACTCTTTCAATGCTTAAACTTGTGAGCCACATTTGGCCCCTGGGCCTGAGGTTCCCCATCCTGGCATAATCTATATGCGAACTCTCACACACCCACTCACAAATGTATTCATTTCTTCCTGGAGAAAATACAAGAATTTAAGACATCATTCCTAGAAACGGCAACATATATCTGGAAAAGGATAGCTGTTGGCTCCTGAAACCAAGCTATTTCAGTCCTGCAGAGGGCGTGCTGAAAGACTTAGGGCACTTTCCAACATACATAAATGTGCAGGAAAGCACCCAATTTGCCTCTGAGAGAGGCAAATCCAGCATCGTTTTTGCCACATGGGAAAACAAAGCCGTGTGGCCTTGGTGGCAATCCTGCATGGGATGTAAAGCTGGAAATTTGAGCTTTGTATCCCCCACATTCGCTGCCAAAGCCACACAGCTTTGTTTTCTCTCTTGTAGAGGCAAATCAGGCACTTTTCTGTGCATTTATGTGCATCGGAAAGCGCCCTAACTGAAGCTATGAAGTTGTGAAGTGATGCTCTAGCACTGGTGTTTTGCCGGAGAATTTACATTAGCAAATCTCCCTGTGTGATTTTCTTTCCTTTTTCTGGTTCACCTGCAGTAGAATGGCAACTGCCTGCTAGTGAAAGAATTAATGCACAGAAACTCCCCTGAGCTACCCTATGAGGATTTTGAATTAATGCAGTGCGAAACTTTCATTTACAAACCTTCTAGGTTTAGCGAGTTTCATCTGCCGTAGATGCCAGATTTGGGCTAAATTTCATATGGAACCCCCTTACTTTTTTTATAAGAACTGGGAGGGTTTTATGCATTTGGGTGGAAACCACTGAGAACTCAAGCACTTCAACTGAGGCTTCCTTTGGGTCTTTGGATTCATGTCTGCAGTCTCAGTGCTTACGGTGCCTGGCTGCGGTGGGTCACGTCACCTAAGGCTGAATCCCTACAAGACAGAGGTGATGCTGGTAGGTAAGGGTGCATGTGTGGAGGCTCCCATCATTGATGGGGTGCGTCCAACACTGGTCCCTCAAGTTCGGAGTCT